>JAVLSZ010000126.1:597500-605000 GCA_032313775.1 Urocyon cinereoargenteus
TAACCCGGAACCTAACCCTAACCCTAACCTGAACACTAACACCTAACCCTAACCCGAACCCTAACCCTAACCCGAACCCTAACCCTAACCCTAACCCGAAACCTAACCCTAACCCTAACCCTAACTTAACCCGAACCCTAACCCTAACCCTAACTCCAACCCTAAACCTAAACCTAACCCGAACCCTAACCCTAACCCGAACCCTAACCCTAACCCTAAACCGAACCCTAACCCTAACCCTAACCCTAACCCGAACCCTAACCCTAACCCTAACCCTAACCCTAACCCTAACCCGAACCCGAACCCTTACCCTAACCCGAAACCTAACCCTAACCCTAAACCTAACCCGAACCCTAACCCTAACCCTAAACCTAACCCTAACCCTAACCCGAACCCTAACGCTAACCCGAACCCTAACCCTAACCCTAACCCTAACCCTAACCCTAACCCTAACCCCTAACCCTAACCCTAACCCTAACCCTAAAACCTAACCCTAACCCTAACCCTACCCTAACCCGACTACTAAGCCTAACCTTAACCCGAACCCTAACCCTAACCGTAAACCTAACCCTAACCCGAACCCTTACCCTAACCCGAACCCTAACCCTAACCCGATCCCGAACCCTAACCCGAACCGTACCCCTAACCCAAATCCGAAACCTAACCCTAACCCTAATCCTAACCCTAACCCGAACCCGAACCCTAACCCTAACCCTAACCCGAACTAGAAACCTAACCCTAACCCGAACCCGAACCCTAACCCTAACCCTAACCCGAACTAGAAACCTAACCCTAACCCGAACCCTAACCCTAACCCTAACCCGAACCCTAACCCTACCCGAAACCTAACCCTAACCGGAACCCTAACCCGAACCCTAAACCTAACCCGAACCATAACCCTAACCCGAACCCTAACCCTAACCGTAACCCGAACCATAACCCTAACCCTAAACCGAAACCTAACCCTAACCCGAACCCTAACCGTAACCCGAACCCGAACCCGAACCCTAACCCTAACCCGAACCCTAACCCTAACCCTAACACGAACCCTAATCCGAACACTAACCCTAACCCTAACCCTCACCCGAACCCTAACCATAACCCTAAACCGAACCCTAACACTAACCCTAACCCGAACCCGAACCCTAACCCGAACCCTAAACTTAACCCTAATCCGAACCCTAACCCTAACCCTAACCCTAACACGAACCCTAACCTAATCCGAACCCTAACAACCCTAACCCTAACCCTAACCCTAACCCTAACACGAACCCTAACCCTAATCCGAACCCTAACCCTAACCCTAACCCTAACCCGAACCTTAACACGAACCCTAACCCTAACCCGAACCCTAAACCTAACCCTAACCCGAACACTAACCCTAACCCGAACCCTAACACTAAACTTAACCCTAACACTAACCCGAACCCTAACCCTAACCCTAACCTAACCCTAATCCGAACACTAACCCTAACCCTAACCCTAAACCTAACCCCTAAACCTAACCCTAACCCCAACCCTAACCCTAACACTAACACTAACCCTAACCCTAACCCGAACCCTAAACCTAACCCTAACCCTACCCCTAACCCTAACCCGAACCCGAACCCTAACCCTAACCCTAACCCGAACGCTAACACTAACTCTAACACTAACCCTAACCCTAACGCGAACCCTAACCCTAACCCCTAACCCTAACCCTAACCCCAACCCAAAACCGAAACCTAACCCAAACCATAACCCCTAACCCTAACCCGAACCCTAACCCTAACCCGAACCCTAACCCTAACCCTAACCCGAACCCGAACCCGAACCCTAACCCGAACCGTACCCCTAAACCAAATCCGAAACCTAACCCTAACCCTAAACCTAACCCTAACCCGAACCCGAACCCTAACCCTAACCCTAACCAGAACTAGAACCCTAACCCTAACCCGAACCCTAACCCTAACCCTAACCCGAACCCTAACCCTACCGGAAACCTAACTCTAACCGGAACCCTAACCCAAACCCTAACCCTAACCCTAACCAGAACACTAACCCTAACCCTAACCCTAACCCGAACTAGAACCCTAAACCTAACCCGAACCCTAACCCTAACCCGAACCCTAACCCTACCCGAAACCTAACCCTAATCCGAACCCTAACCCTAACCCTAACCCGAACCCTAAACCTAAACCTAACCCGAAACCGAACCCTAACCCGAACCCTAAAACTAAACCTAACCCGAACCCAAACCCTAACACGAACCCTAACCATAACCGTACCCGAACCCTAACCCGAAACCTAATTCTTACCCGAAACCTAACCCTAAACCTAACCCGAACCCTAACCCGAACCCTAACCCTAACCCTAACCCGAACCCTAGCCCTAACCCTAACCCGAACCCAGACCGTAACCGGAAACCTAACCCTAACCCTAACCCTAACCCTAACCCAAACCCTAACCCTAACCCTAACCCGAACCCTAACCCGAACCCTAACACTAAACCTAACCTGAACACTAACCCCTAACACTAACCCGAACCCGAACCCTAACCCGAACCCTAACCCGAACCCTAACCCTAACCCTAACCTAACACTACTCCGAACCCTAACCCTAACCCTAACCCTAACCCTAAACCTAACACCAACCCTAACTCTAACACTAACCCTAACCCTAACCCGAACGCTAACCCGAACCCGAACCCTAACCCTAACCCGAACCCTAAACCTTACCCTAACCCTAACCCTAACCCGAACCCTAACCCTAACCCTAAACCTAACCCTAACCCTAATCCGAACCCTAACGCTAACCCGAACCCTAACCCTAACCGTAACCCTAAATCTAACCCTAACCCCTAACCCTAACCCTAACCGTAACCCTAAAACCTAACCCTAAACTTAACCCTAACCCGAACCCTAACCCTAACCCTAACCCTAACCCCTAAACCTAACCCGAACCCTAAACCTAACCGGAACCCTAAACCTAACCCTAACCCAAACCCTAACCCTAACCCTAACCCTAACTTGAACCCTAACCCGAACCCTAACTCTAACCCTAACCCTAACCCGAACCCTATCCCTAACCCTAACCCTAACCCTAACCCGAATCCTAACCCGAACCCTAACCCGAACCCTAACCCTAACCTGAACCCTAACCCTAACCCTAACCCTAACCCTAACCCTAACCCTAAACCGAACCCGAACCCTAACCCTAACCCGAAACCTAACCCGAACCCAACCCTAACCCGAACCCTAACCCTAACCCGAACCCTAACTCTAACCCTAACCCGAACCCTAACCCTAACCCTAACCCTAACCCTAACCCGAAACCTAAACGTAACCCGAACCCTAAACCTAAACCTACCCCGAACACTAACCCGAACCCTAACCCTAACCCTAATCTGAACTCTAACACTAACCCGAACCCTAACCCTAACCCTAACCCGAAAACTAGCCCTAAACCTAACCCGAACCCTAACCGAAACCCGAACCCTAACCCTAACCCTAACACTAATCCTAACCCGAAACCTAACCCTAACCCTAACCGGAACGCTAACCCGAACCCTAACCCTAACCCTAACCTGAACACTAACACCTAACCCTAACCCGAACCCGAACCCTAACCCGAACGCTAACCCTAACCCTAACCCGAACCCTAACCCTAACCCTAACCCTAACCCGAACCCTAACCCTAACCCTACCTCTAACCCTAAACCTAACCCTAAACCGAACCCTAACCCTAACCCGAACCCTAACCCGAACCCTAACCCGAACCCAAACCCTAACCCTAACCTAACCCGAAACCTAAACCGAACCCTAACCCGAACCCTAACCCTAACCCTAACCTAAACCTCATCCGAAACCTAACCCTAACCATAACCCGAACCCTAACCCGAACCCTAACCCTAACCCTAAACCGAACCCTAACCCTAACCCTAACCCGTACCCTAACCCGGAACCTAACCCTAACCCTAACCTGAACACTAACACCTAACTCTAACCCTAAACCTAAACCTAACCCGAACCCTAACCCTAACCCGAACCCTAACCCTAACCCTAAACCGAACCCTAACCCTAACCCTAACCCTAACCCGAACCCTAACCCTAACCCTAACCCTAACCCTAACCCTAACCCGAACCCGAACCCTAACCCTAACCCGAAACCTAACCCTAACCCTAACCCTAACCCGAACCCTAACCCTAACCCTAAACGTAACCCTAACCCTAACCCGAACCCTAACGCTAACCCGAACCCTAACCCTAACCCTAACCCTAACCCTAACCCTAACCCCTAACCCTAACCCTAACCCTAACCCTACCCTAACCCGACTACTAACCCTAACCCTAACCCGAAACCTAACCCTAACCGTAAACCTAACCCTAACCCGAACCCTTACCCTAACCCGAACCCTAACCCTAAACCGAACCCGAACCCTAACCCGAACCGTACCCCTAACCCAAATCCGAAACCTAACCCTAACCCTAATCCTAACCCTAACCCGAACCCGAACCCTAACCCTAACCCTAACCCGAACTAGAACCCTAACCCGAACCCGAACCCTAACCCTAACCCTAACCCGAACCCTAACCCTACCCGAAACCTAACCCTAACCGGAACCCTAACCCGAACCCTAACCCTAACCCGAACCATAACCCGAACCCGAACCCTAACCCTAACCGTAACCCGAACCATAACCCTAACCCTAAACCGAAACCTAACCCTAACCCGAACCCTAACCGTAACCCGAACCCGAACCCGAACCCTAACCCTAACCCGAACCCTAACCCTAAACCTAACCCTAACCCGAACCCTAACCAAAACCGGAACCCTAAGCCGAACCCGAACCCTAACCATAACCTGAACCCGAACCCTAACCCTAACCTGAACCCTAACCCTAACCCTAACCCTAACCCGAACCCTAAACCTAACCCTAACCCGAACCCTAAACCTAACCCTAACCCGAACCCTAATCCTAACCCGAATCCTAAACCTAACCCTAACCCGAACCCTAACCCGAACCCTAAACCTAAACCTAACCCTAAACCAAACCCTAACCCTAACCCTAAACCGAACCCTAACCCTAACCCTAACCCTAACCCGAACTAGAACCCTAAACCTAACCCGAAACCTAACCCTAACCCGAACCCTAACCCTAACCGAAACCTAACCCTAAACCGAACCCTAACCCTAACCCGAACCCTAACCCTAAACCTAACCCGAAACCGAACCCTAAACCGAACCCTAAAACTAAACCTAACCCTAACACGAACCCTAACCGTAACCCGTACCCGAACCCTAACCCGAAACCTAATTCTTACCCGAACCCTAACCCTAAACCTAACCCGAACCCTAAACCTAACCCTAACCCGAACCCTAACCCTAACCCGAATCCTAAACCTAACCCTAACCCGAACCCTAACCCGAACCCTAAACCTAAAACTAACCCTAACCCAAACCCTAACCCTAACCCTAACCAGAACACTAACCCTAACCCTAACCCTAACCCGAACTAGAACCCTAAACCTAACCCGAACCCTAACCCTAACCCGAACCCTAACCCCTCCCGAAACCTAACCCTAATCCGAACCCTAACCCTAACACTAACCCGAACCCTAACCCTAAACCTAACCCGAAACCGAACCCTAACCCGAACCCTAAAACTAAACCTAACCCGAACCCAAACCCTAACACGAACCCTAACCATAACCGTACCCGAACCCTAACCCGAAACCTAATTCTTACCCGAACCCTAACCCTAAACCTAACCCGAACCCTAACCCGAACCCTAACCCTAACCCTAACCCGAACCCTAGCCCTAACCCTAACCCGAACCCAGACCGTAACCCGAAACCTAACCCTAACCCTAACCCTAACCCTAACCCAAACCCTAACCCTAACCCTAACCCGAACCCTAACCCTAACCCTAAACCTAACCTGAACACTAACCCCTAACACTAACCCGAACCCGAACCCTAACCCGAACCCTAACCCGAACCCTAACCCTAACCCTAACCTAACACTACTCCGAACCCTAACCCTAACCCTAACCCTAACCCTAAACCTAACCCCAACCCTAACCCTAACACTAACCCTAACCCTAACCCGAACGCTAACCCGAACCCGAACCCTAACCCTAACCCGAACCCTAAACCTTACCCTAACCCTAACCCTAACCCGAACCCTAACCCTAACCCTAAACCTAACCCTAACCCTAATCCGAACCCTAACGCTAACCCGAACCCTAACCCTAACCGTAACCCTAAATCTAACCCTAACCCCTAACCCTAACCCTAACCGTAACCCTAAAACCTAACCCTAAACCTAACCCTAACCCGAACCCTAACCCTAACCCTAACCCTAACCCCTAAACCTAACCCGAACACTAAACCTAACCGGAACCCTAAACCTAACCCTAACCCAAACCCTAACCCTAACCCTAACCCTAACCTGAACCCTAACCCGAACCCTAACTCTAACCCTAACCCTAACCCGAACCCTATCCCTAACCCTAACCCTAACCCTAACCCGAACCCTAACCCGAACCCTAACCCGAACCCTAACCCTAACCAGAACCCTAACCCTAACCCTAACCCTAACCCTAACCCGAACCCGAACCCTAACCCTAACCCGAAACCTAACCCGAACCCAACCCTAACCCGAACCCTAACCCTAACCCGAACCCTAACCCTAACCCTAACCCGAACCCTAACCCTAACCCTAACCCTAACCCTAACCCGAAACCTAAACGTAACCCGAACCCTAAACCTAAACCTACCCCGAACACTAACCCGAACCCTAACCCTAACCCTAATCCGAACTCTAACACTAACCCGAACCCTAACCCTAACCCTAACCCGAAAACTAGCCCTAAACCTAACCCGAACCCTAACCGTAACCCGAACCCTAACCCTAACCCTAACCCTAATCCTAACCCGAAACCTAACCCTAACCCTAACCGGAACGCTAACCCGAACCCTAACGCTAACCCTAACATGAACACTAACACCTAACCCTAACCCGAACCCGAACCCTAACCCGAACGCTAACCCTAACCCTAACCCGAACCCTAACCCTAACCCTAACCCTAACCCTAACCCGAACCCGAACCCTAACCCGAACCGTACCCCTAACCCAAATCCGAAACCTAACCCTAAACCTAACCCGAACCCTAACCCGAACCCTAACCCTAACCCTAACCCGAACCCTAGCCCTAACCCTAACCCGAACCCAGACCGTAACCCGAAACCTAACCCTAACCCTAACCCTAACCCTAACCCAAACCCTAACCCTAACCCTAACCCGAACCCTAACCCGAACCCTAACACTAAACCTAACCTGAACACTAACCCCTAACACTAACCCGAACCCGAACCCTAACCCGAACCCTAACCCGAACCCTAACCCTAACCCTAACCTAACACTACTCCGAACCCTAACCCTAACCCTAACCCTAACCCTAAACCTAACACCAACCCTAACCCTAACACTAACCCTAACCCTAACCCGAACGCTAAC
>JAVLSZ010000126.1:607500-617500 GCA_032313775.1 Urocyon cinereoargenteus
ACCCTAAACCGAACCCTAACCCTAACCCGAACCCTAACCCTAAACCTAACCCGAAACCGAACCCTAAACCGAACCCTAAAACTAAACCTAACCCTAACACGAACCCTAACCGTAACCCACCCGAACCCTAAACCGAAACCTAATTCTTACCCGAACCCTAACCCTAAACCTAACCCGAACCCTAAACCTAACCCTAACCCGAACCCTAACCCTAACCCGAATCCTAAACCTAACCCTAACCCGAACCCTAACCTGAACCCTAAACCTAAAACTAACCCTAACCCAAACCCTAACCCTAACCCTAACCAGAACACTAACCCTAACCCTAACCCTAACCCGAACTAGAACCCTAAACCTAACCCGAACCCTAACCCTAACCCGAACCCTAACCCCTCCCGAAACCTAACCCTAATCCGAACCCTAACCCTAACCCTAACCCGAACCCTAACCCTGAACCTAACCCGAAACCGAACCCTAACCCGAACCCTAAAACTAAACCTAACCCGAACCCAAACCCTAACACGAACCCTAACCATAACCGTACCCGAACCCTAACCCGAAACCTAATTCTTACCCGAACCCTAACCCTAAACCTAACCCGAACCCTAACCCGAACCCTAACCCTAACCCTAACCCGAACCCTAGCCCTAACCCTAACCCGAACCCAGACCGTAACCCGAAACCTAACCCTAACCCTAACCCTAACCCAAACCCTAACCCTAACCCTAACCCGAACCCTAACCCGAACCCTAACCCTAAACCTAACCTGAACACTAACCCCTAACACTAACCCGAACCCGAACCCTAACCCGAACCCTAACCCGAACCCTAACCCTAACCGTAACCTAACACTACTCCGAACCCTAACCCTAACCCTAACCCTAACCCTAAACCTAACCCCAACCCTAACCCTAACACTAACCCTAACCCTAACCCGAACGCTAACCCGAACCCGAACCCTAACCCTAACCCGAACCCTAAACCTTACCCTAACCCTAACCCTAACCCGAACCCTAACCCTAACCCTAAACCTAACCCTAACCCTAATCCGAACCCTAACGCTAACCCGAACCCTAACCCTAACCGTAACCCTAAATCTAACCCTAACCCCTAACCCTAACCCTAACCGTAACCCTAAAACCTAACCCTAAACCTAACCCTAACCCGAACCCTAACCCTAACCCTAACCCCTAAACCTAACCCGAACCCTAAACCTAACCGGAACCCTAAACCTAACCCTAACCCAAACCCTAACCCTAACCCTAACCCTAACCTGAACCCTAACCCGAACCCTAACTCTAACCCTAACCCTAACCCGAACCCTATCCCTAACCCTAACCCTAACCCTAACCCGAACCCTAACCCGAACCCTAACCCGAACCCTAACCCTAACCAGAACCCTAACCCTAACCCTAACCCTAACCCTAACCCGAACCCGAACCCTAACCCTAACCCGAAACCTAACCCGAACCCAACCCTAACCCGAACCCTAACCCTAACCCGAACCCTAACCCTAACCCTAACCCGAACCCTAACCCTAACCCTAACCCTAACCCTAACCCGAAACCTAAACGTAACCCGAACCCTAAACCTAAACCTACCCCGAACACTAACCCGAACCCTAACCCTAACCCTAATCCGAACTCTAACACTAACCCGAACCCTAACCCTAACCCTAACCCGAAAACTAGCCCTAAACCTAACCCGAACCCTAACCGTAACCCGAACCCTAACCCTAACCCTAACCCTAATCCTAACCCGAAACCTAACCCTAACCCTAACCGGAACGCTAACCCGAACCCTAACGCTAACCCTAACATGAACACTAACACCTAACCCTAACCCGAACCCGAACCCTAACCCGAACGCTAACCCTAACCCTAACCCGAACCCTAACCCTAACCCTAACCCTAACCCTAACCCGAACCCTAACCCTAACCCTACCTCTAACCCTAAACCTAACCCTAAACCGAACCCTAAACCTAACCCGAACCCTAACCCGAACCCTAACCCGAACCCAAACCCTAACCCTAACCTACCCGAAACCTAACCCGAACCCTAACCCGAACCCTAACCCTAACCCTAACCTAACCCTAATCCGAAACCTAACCCTAACCGTAACCCGAACCCTAACCCGAACCCTAACCCTAACCCTAAACCGAACCCTAACCCTAACCCTAACCCGTACCCTAACCCGGAACCTAACCCTAACCCTAACCTGAACACTAACACCTAACCCTAACCCGAACC
Source organism: Urocyon cinereoargenteus (assembly GCA_032313775.1). Lineage (NCBI taxonomy): Eukaryota > Metazoa > Chordata > Mammalia > Carnivora > Canidae > Urocyon > Urocyon cinereoargenteus. The sequence goes on from JAVLSZ010000126.1 coordinate 609,751, forward strand.
TTAACCCTAACCCGAACCCTAACCCTAACCCTAACCCGAACCCTAACCCTAACCCTAACCCTAACCTAACCCGAACCCTAACCCTAACCCTAACTCTAACCCTAAACCTAAACCTAACCCGAACCCTAACCCTAACCCGAACCCTAACCCTAACCCTAAACCGAACCCTAACCCTAACCCTAACCCTAACCCGAACCCTAACCCTAACCCTAACCCTAAAACTAACCCGAACCCGAACCCTAACCCTAACCCGAAACCTAACCCTAACCCTAACCCTAACCCGAACCCTAACCCTAACCCTAAATGTAACCCTAACCCTAACCCGAACCCTAACGCTAACCCGAACCCTAACCCTAACCCTAACCCTAACCCTAACCCCTAACCCTAACCCTAACCCTAAAACCTATCCCTAACCCTAACCCTACCCTAACCCGACTACTAACCCTAACCCTAACCCGAACCCTAACCCTAACCGTAAACCTAACCCTAACCCGAACCGTTACCCTAACCCGAACCCTAACCCTAACCCGAACCCGAACCCTAACCCGAACCGTACCCCTAAACCAAATCCGAAACCTAACCCTAACCCTAATCCTAACCCTAACCCGAACCCGAACCCTAACCCTAACCCTAACCCGAACTAGAACCCTAACCGTAACCCGAACCCTAACCCTAACCCTAACCCGAACCCTAACCCTACCCGAAACCTAACCCTAACCGGAACCCTAACCCGAACCCTAACCCTAACCCGAACCATAACCCGAACCCGAACCCTAACCCTAACCGTAACCCGAACCATAACCCTAACCCTAAACCGAAACCTAACCCTAACCCGAACCCTAACCGTAACCCGAACCGCAACCCGAACCCTAACCCTAACCCGAACCCTAACCCTAAACCTAACCCTAACCCGAACCCTAACCAAAACCGGAACCCTAAGCCGAACCCGAACCCTAACCATAACCTGAACCCGAACCCTAACCCTAACCTGAACCCTAACCCTAACCCTAACCCTAACCCGAACCCTAAACCTAACCCTAACCCGAACCCTAAACCTAACCCTAACCCGAACCCTAATCCTAACCCGAATCCTAAACCTAACCCTAACCCGAACCCTAACCCAAACCCTAAACCTAAACCTAACCCTAAACCAAACCCTAACCCTAACCCTAACCCGAACCCTAACCCTAACCCTAACCCTAACCCGAACTAGAACCCTAAACCTAACCCGAAACCTAACCCTAACCCGAACCCTAACCCTAACCGAAACCTAACCCTAACCCGAACCCTAACCCTAACCCGAACCCTAACCCTAAACCTAACCCGAAACCGAACCCTAACCCGAACCCTAAAACTAAACCTAACCCTAACACGAACCCTAACCGTAACCCGTACCCGAACCCTAACCCGAAACCTAATTCTTACCCGAACCCTAACCCTAAACCTAACCCGAACCCTAAACCTAACCCTAACCCGAACCCTAACCCGAACCCTAAACCTAAAACTAACCCTAACCCAAACCCTAACCCTAACCCTAACCAGAACACTAACCCTAACCCTAACCCTAACCCGAACTAGAACCCTAAACCTAACCCGAACCCTAACCCTAACCCGAACCCTAACCCTACCCGAAACCTAACCCTAATCCGAACCCTAACCCTAACCCTAACCCGAACCCTAACCCTAAACCTAACCCGAAACCGAACCCTAACCCGAACCCTAAAACTAAACCTAACCCGAACCCAAACCCTAACACGAACCCTAACCATAACCGTACCCGAACCCTAACCCGAAACCTAATTCTTACCCGAACCCTAACCCTAAACCTAACCCGAACCCTAACCCGAACCCTAACCCTAACCCTAACCCGAACCCTAGCCCTAACCCTAACCCGAACCCAGACCGTAACCCGAAACCTAACCCTAACCCTAACCCTAACCCTAACCCAAACCCTAACCCTAACCCTAACCCGAACCCTAACCCGAACACTAACCCTAAACCTAACCTGAACACTAACCCCTAACACTAACCCGAACCCGAACCCTAACCCGAACCCTAACCCGAACCCTAACCCTAACCCTAACCTAACACTACTCCGAACCCTAACCCTAACCCTAACCCTAACCCTAAACCTAACCCCAACCCTAACCCTAACACTAACCCTAACCCTAACCCGAACGCTAACCCGAACCCGAACCCTAACCCTAACCCGAACCCTAAACCTTACCCTAACCCTAACCCTAACCCGAACCCTAACCCTAACCCTAAACCTAACCCTAACCCTAATCCGAACCCTAACGCTAACCCGATCCCTAACCCTAACCGTAACCCTAAATCTAACCCTAACCCCTAACCCTAACCCTAACCGTAACCCTAAAACCTAACCCTAAACCTAACCCTAACCCGAACCCTAACCCTAACCCTAACCCTAACCCCTAAACCTAACCCGAACCCTAAACCTAACGGGAACCCTAAACCTAACCCTAACCCAAACCCTAAACCTAACCCTAACCCTAACTTGAACCCTAACCCGAACCCTAACTCTAACCCTAACCCTAACCCGAACCCTATCCCTAACCCTAACCCTAACCCTAACCCGAACCCTAACCCGAACCCTAACCCGAACCCTAACCCTAACCAGAACCCTAACCCTAACCCTAACCCTAACCCTAACCCGAACCCGAACCCTAACCCTAACCCGAAACCTAACCCGAACCCAACCCTAACCCGAACCCTAACCCTAACCCGAACCCTAACCCTAACCCTAACCCGAACCCTAACCCTAACCCTAACCCTAACCCTAACCCGAAACCTAAACGTAACCCGAACCCTAAACCTAAACCTACCCCGAACACTAACCCGAACCCTAACCCTAACCCTAATCCGAACTCTAACACTAACCCGAACCCTAACCCTAACCCTAACCCGAAAACTAGCCCTAAACCTAACCCGAACCCTAACCGTAACCCGAACCCTAACCCTAACCCTAACCCTAATCCTAACCCGAAACCTAACCCTAACCCTAACCGGAACGCTAACCCGAACCCTAACCCTAACCCTAACATGAACACTAACACCTAACCCTAACCCGAACCCGAACCCTAACCCGAACGCTAACCCTAACCCTAACCCGAACCCTAACCCTAACCCTAACCCTAACCCGAACCCTAACCCTAACCCTACCTCTAACCCTAAACCTAACCCTAAACCGAACCCTAACCCTAACCCGAACCCTAACCAGAACCCTAACCCGAACCCAAACCCTAACCCTAACCTAACCCGAAACCTAACCCGAACCCTAACCCGAACCCTAACCCTAACCCTAACGTAACCCTAATCCGAAACCTAACCCTAACCGTAACCCGAACCCTAACCCGAACCCTAACCCTAACCCTAAACCGAACCCTAACCCTAACCCTAACCCGTACCCTAACCCGGAACCTAACCCTAACCCTAACCTGAACACTAACACCTAACCCTAACCCGAACCTTAACCCTAACCCGAACCCTAACCCTAACCCTAACCCGAACCCTAACCCTAACCCTAACCCTAACCTAACCCGAACCCTAACCCTAACCCTAACTCTAACCCTAAACCTAAACCTAACCCGAACCCTAACCCTAACCCGAACCCTAACCCTAACCCTAAACCGAACCCTAACCCTAACCCTAACCCTAACCCGAACCCTAACCCTAACCCTAACCCTAACCCTAACCCTAACCCGAACCCGAACCCTAACCCTAACCCGAAACCTAACCCTAACCCTAACCCTAACCCGAACCCTAACCCTAACCCTAAACCTAACCCTAACCCTAACCCGAACCCTAACGCTAACCCGAACCCTAACCCTAACCCTAACCCTAACCCTAAACCCTAACCCTAACCCTAACCCTAACCCTAAAACCTATCCCTAACCCTAACCCTACCCTAACCCGACTACTAACCCTAACCCTAACCCGAACCCTAACCCTAACCGTAAACCTAACCCTAACCCGAACCCTTACCCTAACCCGAACCCTAACCCTAACCCGAACCCGAACCCTAACCCGAACCGTACCCCTAACCCAAATCCGAAACCTAACCCTAACCCTAATCCTAACCCTAACCCGAACCCGAACCCTAACCCTAACCCTAACCCGAACTAGAACCCTAACCCTAACCCGAACCCTAACCCTAACCCTAACCCGAACCCTAACCCTACCCGAAACCTAACCCTAACCGGAACCCTAACCCGAACCCTAACCCTAACCCGAACCATAACCCGAACCCGAACCCTAACCCTAACCGTAACCCGAACCATAACCCTAACCCTAAACCGAAACCTTACCCTAACCCGAACCCTAACCGTAACCCGAACCCGAACCCGAACCCTAACCCTAAACCGAACCCTAACCCTAAACCTAACCCTAACCCGAACCCTAACCAAAACCGGAACCCTAAGCCGAACCCGAACCCTAACCATAACCTGAACCCGAACCCTAACCCTAACCTGAACCCTAACCCTAACCCTAACCCTAACCCGAACCCTAAACCTAACCCTAACCCGAACCCTAAACCTAACCCTAACCCGAAACCTAATCCTAACCCGAATCCTAAACCTAACCCTAACCCGAACCCTAACCCGAACCCTAAACCTAAACCTAACCCTAAACCAAACCCTAACCCTAACCCTAACCCGAACCCTAACCCTAACCCTAACCCTAACCCGAACTAGAACCCTAAACCTAACCCGAAACCTAACCCTAACCCGAACCCTAACCCTAACCGAAACCTAATCCTAACCCGAACCCTAACCCTAACCCTAACCCGAACCTTAACCCTAAACCTAACCCGAAACCGAACCCTAACCCGAACCCTAAAACTAAACCTAACCCTAACACGAACCCTAACCCTAACCCGTACCCGAACCCTAACCCGAAACCTAATTCTTACCCGAACCCTAACCCTAAACCTAACCCGAACCCTAACCCGAACCCTGACCCTAACCCTAACCCGAACCCTAGCCCTAAGCCTAACCCGAACCCTAACCGTAACCCGAACCCTAACCCTAACACTAACCCCAACCCTAACCCGAACCCTAACCCTAACCCTAACCCGAACCCTAACCCGAACCCTAACCCTAAACCTAACCTGAACACTAACCCCTAACACTAACCCGAACCCGAACACTAACCCGAACCCTAACCCGAACCCTAACCCTAACCCTAACCTAACCCTACTCCGAACCCTAACCCTAACCCTAACCCTAACCCTAAACCTAACCCCAACCCTAACCCTAACACTAACCCTAACCCTAACCCAAACGCTAACCCGAACCCGAACCCTAACCCTAAAACGAACCCTAACCCTTACCCTAACCCTAACCCTAACCCGAACCCTAACCCTAACCCTAAACCTAACCCTAACCCTAATCCGAACCCTAACGCTAAGCCGAACCCTAACCCTAAACGTAACCCTAAATCTAACCCTAACCCCTAACCCTAACCCTAACCTTAACCCTAAAACCTAACCCTAACCCTAACCCTAACCCGAACCCTAACCCTAACCCTAACCCTAACCCCTAAACCTAACCCGAACCCTAAACCTAAACCGAACCCTAAACCTAACCCTAACCCAAACCCTAACCCAAACCCTAACCCTAACTTGAACCCTAACCCGAACCCTAACTCTAATCCTAACCCTAACCCGAACCCTATCCCTAACCCTAACCCTCACCCTAACCCGAACCCTAACCCGAACCCTAACCCGAACCCTAAAACTAAACCTAACCCGAACCCAAACCCTAACACGAACCCTAACCCTAACCGTACCCGAACCCTAACCCGAAACCTAATTCTTACCCGAACCCTAACCCTAAACCTAACCCGAACCCTAACCCGAACCCTAACCCTAACCCTAACCCGAACCCTAACCGTAACCCGAAACCTAACCCCAACCTTAACCCTAACCCTAACCCGAACCCTAACCCTAACCCTAACCCGAACCCTAACCCGAAACCTAAACCTAAACCTAACCTGAACACTAACCCCTAACACTAACCCGAACCCGAACCCTAACCCGAACCCTAACCCGAACCCTAACCCTAACCCTAACCTAACACTACTCCGAACGCTAACCCTAACCCTAACCCTAACCCTAAACCTTACCCTAACCCTAACCCGAACCCTAACCCTAACCCTAACCCTAACCCTAACCCTAATCCGAACCCTAACCCTAACCCGAACCCTAACCCTAACCCTAACCCCTAAACCTAACCCGAACCCTAAACCTAACCCTAACCCTAATCCGAACCCTAACGCTAACACGACCCTAACCCTAACCGTAACCCTAAATCTAACCCTAACCCCTAACCCTAACCCTAACCGTAACCCTAAAACCTAACCCTAACCCTAACCCTAACCCAAACCCTAATCCTAACCCTAACCCCTAAACCTAACCCGAACCCTAAACCTAACCGGAACCCTAAACCTAACCCTAACCCAAACCCTAACCCTAACCCTAACCCTAACTTGAACCCTAACCCGAACCCTAACTCTAACCCTAACCCTAACCCGAACCCTATCCCTAACCCTAACCCTAACCCTAACCCGAACCCTAACCCGAACCCTAACCCGAACCCTAACCCTAACCAGAACCCTAACCCTAACCCTAACCCTAACCCTAACCCGAACCCTAACCCTAACCCGAAACCTAACCCGAACCCAACCCTAACCCGAACCCTAACCCTAACCCGAACCCTAACCCTAACCCTAACCCTAACCCTAACCCGAAACCTAAACGTAACCCGAACCCTAACCCTAAACCTACCCCGAACACTAACCCGAACCCTAAACCTAACCCTAATCCGAACTCTAACACTAACCCGAACCCTAACCCTAACCCTAACCCGAAAACTAGCCCTAAACCTAACCCGAACCCTAACGGTAACCCGAACCCTAACCCTAACCCTAACCCTAATCCTAACCCGAAACCTAACCCTAACCCTAACCGGAACGATAACCCGAACCCTAACCCTAACCCTAACCTGAACACTAACACCTAACACTAACCCGAACCCGAACCCTAACCCGAACGCTAACCCTAACCCTAACCCGAACCCTAACCCGAACGCTAACCCTAACCCTAACCCGAACCCTAACCCTAACCCTAACCCTAACCCGAACCCTGACCCTAACCCTACCTCTAACCCTAAACCTAACCCTAAACCGAACCCGAACCCTAACCCGAACCCTAACCCGAACCCTAACCCGAACCCTAACCCTAACCCTAACCTAACCCGAAACCTAACCCGAACCCTAAACCGAACCCTAACCCTAACCCTAAACTAACCCTAATCCGAAACCTAACCCTAACCGTAACCCGAACCCTAACCCGAACCCTAACCCTAACCCTAAACCGAACCCTAACCCTAACCCTAACCCGTACCCTAACCCGGAACCTAACCCTAACCCTAACCTGAACACTAACAGCTAACCCTAACCCGAACCCTAACCCTAACCCGAACCCTAACCCTAACCCTAACCCGAACCCTAACCCTAACCCTAACCCTAACCTAACCCGAACCCTAACCCTAACCCTAACTCTAACCCTAAACCTAAACCTAACCCGAACCCTAACCCTAACCCTAACTCTAACCCTAAACCTAAACCTAACCCGAACCCTAACCCTAACCCGAACCCTAACCCTAACCCTAAACCGAACCCTAACCCTAACCCTAACCCGAACCCTAACCCTAACCCTAACCCTAAC
>JAVLSZ010000126.1:622500-630000 GCA_032313775.1 Urocyon cinereoargenteus
ACCCTAAACCGAACCCTAACCCGAACCCCAACCCTAACCCTAACCCGAACCCGACCCTAACCCTAACCCTAACCCGAACCCCAAACCTAACCCGAATCCTAACCCTAACCCTAACCCTAACACTAACCCGAAACCTAACCCGAACCCAACCCTAACCCGAACCCTAACCCTAACCCGAACCCTAACCCGAAACCTAACCGTAACCCGAACCCTAACCCTAACAATAACCCTAATCCTAACCCGAACCCTAACACTAACCCTAACCCGAACCCTAAACCGAACCCTATCCATAACCCTAACCTGAACACTAACACCTAACCCTAACCCGAACCCGAAACCTAACCCGAACCCTAACCCTAACCCTAACCTGAACCCTAACCCTAACCCTAACCCTAATCCTAACCCGAACCCTAACCCTAACCCTACCTCTAACCTTAACCTAACCTTAACCCGAAACCTAACCCTAACCCGAACCCTAACCCGAACCCTAACCCAACCCTAACCCTAACCCTAACGTAACCCTAATCCGAAACCTAACCCTAACCCTAACCCGAACCCTAACCCTAACCCTAACCTGAACACTTACCCCTAACCCTAACCCGAACCCGAACCCTAACCCGAACCCTAACCCAAACCCTAACCCGAACCCGAACCCTAACCCTAAACCTAACCCGAACCCTAACCCTAAACCTAACCCTAACCCTAACCCGAACCCGAACCCTAACCCTAACCCTAACCCTAACTCGAACCCTAACTCTAACCCGAACCCTAAACCGAACCCTTACCCGAACCCTAACCCTAACCCTAACCCTAACACAAACCGTAACCCTAACCCGAACCCTGACCCTAACCCTAACCCTAACCCTAACCCGAACCCGAACCCTGACCCTAACCTGAACCCTGACCCTAAACCTAACCCTAACCCGAACCCTAACCCTAACCCGAAACCTAACCCGAAACCTAACCCTAACCCTAACCCGAACCCCAACCCTAACCCTAACCCGAACCCTAACCCGAACCCAACCCTAAACCTAACCCTAACTCTAACCCGAAACCTAAACCTAACCCTAACCGGAAACCTAACCCTAACCCTAACCCGAACCCGAACCCTAACCCTTTACCCGAATCCTAACCCTAACCCTAACCCCGAACCCCGAACCCTAACCGTAACCCTAACCCCGAACCCGAACCCTAAACCTGTCCCTAACCCTAACCCGAACCCTAACCCGAACCCTAACCCGAACCCGACCCTAACCCTAACCCTAACCCGAACACGAACCCTAACCTTAACCCGAACCCTAACACTAACCCTAACCCGAACCCTAACCCTAACGCTAAACCGACCCCTAACCTGAACCCGAACCCTAACACGAACCCTAAACCTAACCCTAACCCTAAACCTAACCCGAACCCTAAACCTAACCCTAACCCGAACCCTAACCCTAACCCGAACCCTAACCCTAACCCTAACACGAACCCTTACCCTAACCCGAACCCGAACCCTAACCCTAACCCGAAACCTAACCCGAACCCAAACCTTACCCGAACCCTAACCCTAACCCGAACCCTAACCCTAACCCTAACCCTAACCAGAAACCTAAACCTAACCTGATCCCTAACCCTAAACCTAACCCGAACCCTAACCCGAACCCTAACCCTAACCCTAACCCGAACCCTAGCCCTAACCCTAACCCGAACCCTAACCGTACCTGAACCCGAACCCTAAACCTAACCCTAACCCTAACCCTAACCCGAACCCGAACCCTAAACCTAACCCTAACCCGAACCCTAACCCGAACCCGAACCCTAACCCTAACCCTAACCCGAACCCTAAACCTAACCCTAACCCTAACCCTAACCCTAAGGCGAACCCTAACCCTAACCCCTAACCCTAACCCTAACCCTAACCCGAAACCGAAACCTAACCCTAACCCTAACCCCTAACCCTAACCCGAACCCTAACCCTAAACCTAACCCGAACCCTAACCCTAACCCTAAACCTAACCCTAACCCGAAACCGAACCCTAACCCGAACCATAAGCCTAACCTTAATCCGAACCCTAACCCTAACCCTAAACCTAACCCTAACCCGAACCCGAACCCTAACCCTAACCCTAACCCGAACCCGAACCCTAACACTAACCCGATCCCTAACACTAACCCGAACCCTAACCCTACCCGAAACCAAAACTTCACCCGAACCCTAAACCGAAAGCTAACCCTAACCGAACCCTAACCCTAACCCGAACCCTAACCCGAAACCGAACAATAACCCGAACCCGAACCCTAACCCTAACCCTAACTTTAACCCAAACCCTAAACCGAATCCTAACTCGAACCCTAAACCTAACCCGAACCCGAACTCGAAAACTAACACTAACCCTAACACGAACCCGAACCCTAACACTAACCCTAATCCGAACCCTAACCCTAACGCGAAACCTAACCCTAACCTTAACCCAGAACCCGGAACCTAACACTAAACTTAACCCTAACCCGAACCCTAAACCGAACCCTAACCCGAACACCAACCCTAAACCTAACTCGAACCCGAACCCGAACCCTAAACCTAACCCGAACCCTAACCCTAACCCGACCCTAACCTTAACACTAACCCGAACCCGAACCCTAACCCTAACCCTAACCCGACCCCTAACCCGAACCCTAACACGAACCCTAATCCTAACCCTAACCCTAACCCTAACCCGTACCCTAACCCTAACCCGAACCCTAACCCTAACCCAAACCCGAACCCTAACCCTAACTCGAACCCGAACCCTAACCCTAAACCGAAACCTAAACAGAAACCAAGACTAACCCGGACCATAACCCTAACCCGAACCCTAACCCTAACACTAAACCTAACCCGAAACCTAAACCTAACCCGAACCTTAACCCTAAACATAACCCGAACCCTAACCCGAAACCTAAACCTAACACTAACCCGAACCCTAACCCTAACCCGAAACCTAACCCTAACCCTAACCCGAACCCTAACCCTAAACCTAACCCGAACCCTAACCGTAACCCGAACCCTAAACCTAACCCTAACCCTAACCCTAAACCGAACCCTAACCCTAAACCTAACCCGAACCCTAACCCGAAACCTAACCCTAACCCTAACCTGAACACTAACACCTAACCCTAACCCGAACCCTAACCCTAACCCGAACCCTAACCCTAACCCGAACCCTAACCCTAACCCGAACCCTAACCCTAACCCGAACCCTAACCCTAACCCTAACCCGAACCTTAACCCGAACCCTAACCCTAACCCGAACCCTAACCCTAACCCTAACCCTAACCCGAACACTAAACCTAACCCGAACCCTAACCCTAACCCTAACCCTAACCCTAACCCTAACCCGAACCCTAACCCTAACCGTAACCTAACCTTAAATGAACCCTAACCCTAATCCGAACCCTAACTCTAACCCTAACACTAACCCCTAACCCTAACCTGAAACCTAACCCTAACCCTTACCCGAACCCGAACCCTAACCCCTAACCCTAACCCGAACCCGAACCCTAAACCTAACCCTAACACTAACCCTAACCCTAACCCAAACCCGCACCCTAACCCGAACCCGAACCCTAACCCTAACCCTAACCCGTACACTAAAACTAACCCGAACCCTAACCCTAAACCTAACCCGAACCCAAACCCTAACACGAACCCTAACACTAACCCGAACCCAAACCCTAACCCTTACCCTAAACCTAACCCGCACCCTAACTCTAACCCGAACCTGATCCCTAACCCTAACCCTAACCCTAAACCTAACAATAACCCGAACCTTAACCCTAACCCTAACCCTAACCCTAACCCTAACCCGAACTTTAACCCGAACCCTAACCCTAACCCGAACCCTAACCCTAACCCTAACCCTAACCCGAACACTAACCCTAACCCGAACCCTAACCCTAACCCTGACCCTAACCCGAACCCTAACCCTAACCCTAACCTAACCCTAAAACGAACCCTAACACTAACTCTAACCCTAACCCTAACACTAACCCCTAACACTAACCCGAAACCTAACCCTAACCCTTACCCGAACCCGAATCCTAACCCCTGACCCTAACCCGAACCCGAACCCTAAACCTAACCCTAACATTAACCCTAACCCTAACCCGAACCCGAACCCTAACCCTAACCCTAACCCGAACCCTAACCCTAACCCTAACCCGTACACTAAAACTAACCCGAACCCTAACCATAAACCTAACCCGAACCCAAACCCTAACACGAACCCTAACACTAACCCGAACCCGAACCCTAACCCTAACCCTAAACCTAACACGCACCATAACCCTAACACGAACCCGATCCCGATCCCGAAACCTAACCCTAACCCTAAACCTAACCCTAACCCGAACCCTAAACCTAACCCGAACCCGAAACCTAACCCTAACCCTAACCCTAACCCTAACCCTAACCCCAAACCTAACCCTAACACTAACCCTAAACCTAAACCGAACCCTAACCCTAACCCTAACCCTAACCCGAACCCGAACCCGAACCCTAACATTAACCCCTAACCCTAACCCTAAGCCGAACCCTAACCCGAACCCTAACCCTAATCCTAACCCGAACCCTAACCCTAACCATAACCCGAAACCTAACCCGAACCCTAACCCTAACCCTAACCCGAAACCTAAACCGAACCCTAACCCTAACCCTAACCTGAACACTAACCCCTAACCCTAAACCGAACCCGAACCTGAACCCTAACCCTAACCCTAACCCGAACCCAAACCCTAACACTAACCCTAACCCGAACCCTAACCCTAACCCTAACCCTAACCCGAACCCGAACCCTAAACCTAACCCTAACCCAAACCCTAACCCTAACCCGAACCCTAACTCTAAACCGAACCCTAAACCGAACCCTAACCCGAACCCTAACCCTAACCCGAACCGTAACCCTAACCCGAACCCTAACACTAACCCTAACCAAAACCGTAACCCGAACCCTAACCCGAAACCTAACCCGAACCCTAACCCTAACTCTAACCCGAACCCTAACCCTAACCCTAACCCAAACCCTAACCCGAATCCTAACCCTAACCCTAACCCGAAACCTAACCCTAACCCTAACCCGAACCCTAACCCGAACCCTAAACCTAACCCTAACCCTAACCCTAACCCGAACCCTAAACCTAACCCTAACCAGAACCCTAACCCTAACCCGAACCCGAACCCTAACCTTTTACCCGAATCCTAACCCTAACCCGAAACCTAACCCGAACCCTAACCCTAAACCTAACCCCGAACCCGAACCCTAACCCTAAACCTAACCCTAAACCGAACCCTAAACCGAACCCTAACCCGAACCCCAACCCTAACCCTAACCCGAACCCGACCCTACCCTAACCCTAACCCGAACCCCAACCCTAACCCGAACCCTAACCCTAACCCTAACCCTAACCCGAACCCTAACCCTAACCCGAACCCTAACCCTAACCCTAACCCTAACCCGAAACCTAAACCTAACCCGAACCCTAACCCTAAGCCTAACCCGAACCCTAACCCGAACCCTAACCCTAACCCTAACCCGAACTCTAACACTAACCCGAACCCTAACCCTAACCCTAACCCGAACCCTAGCCCTAACCCTAACCCGAAACCTAACCGTAACCCGAACCCTAACCCTAACAATAACCCTAATCCTAACCCGAACCCTAACACTAACCCTTACCCGAACCCTAAACTGAACCCTATCCATAACCCTAACCTGAACACCAACACCTAACCCTAACCCGAACCCGAAACCTAAACCGAACCCTAACCCTAACCCTAACCCGAACCCTAACCCTAACCCTAACCCTAATCCTAACCCGAACCCTAACCCTAACCCTACCTCTAACCTTAACCTAACCTTAACCCGAACCCTAACCCTAACCCGAACCCTAACCCGAACCCTAACCCAACCCTAACCCTAACCCTAACGTAACCCTAATCCGAAACCTAACCCTAACCCTAACCCTAACCCTAAACCTAACCCTAACCCCAACCCTAACTCTAACACTAACCTAACCCTAAGCCGAAACCTAACCCTAACCCGAACCCTAACCCTAACCCAAACGCTAACCCGAACCCGAACCCTAACCCTAAAACGAACCCTAACCCTTACCCTAACCCTAACCCTAACCCGAACCCTAACCCTAACCCTAAACCTAACCCTAACCCTAATCCGAACCCTAACGCTAAGCCGAACCCTAACCCTAAACGTAACCCTAAATCTAACCCTAACCCCTAACCCTAACCCTAACCTTAACCCTAAAACCTAACCCTAACCCTAACCCTAACCCGAACCCTAACCCTAACCCTAACCCTAACCCCTAAACCTAACCCGAACCCTAAACCTAAACCGAACCCTAAACCTAACCCTAACCCAAACCCTAACCCAAACCCTAACCCTAACTTGAACCCTAACCCGAACCCTAACTCTAATCCTAACCCTAACCCGAACCCTATCCCTAACCCTAACCCTCACCCTAACCCGAACCCTAACCCGAACCCTAACCCGAACCCTAAAACTAAACCTAACCCGAACCCAAACCCTAACACGAACCCTAACCCTAACCGTACCCGAACCCTAACCCGAAACCTAATTCTTACCCGAACCCTAACCCTAAACCTAACCCGAACCCTAACCCGAACCCTAACCCTAACCCTAACCCGAACCCTAACCGTAACCCGAAACCTAACCCCAACCTTAACCCTAACCCTAACCCGAACCCTAACCCTAACCCTAACCCGAACCCTAACCCGAAACCTAAACCTAAACCTAACCTGAACACTAACCCCTAACACTAACCCGAACCCGAACCCTAACCCGAACCCTAACCCGAACCCTAACCCTAACCCTAACCTAACACTACTCCGAACGCTAACCCTAACCCTAACCCTAACCCTAAACCTTACCCTAACCCTAACCCGAACCCTAACCCTAACCCTAACCCTAACCCTAACCCTAATCCGAACCCTAACCCTAACCCGAACCCTAACCCTAACCCTAACCCCTAAACCTAACCCGAACCCTAAACCTAACCCTAACCCTAATCCGAACCCTAACGCTAACACGACCCTAACCCTAACCGTAACCCTAAATCTAACCCTAACCCCTAACCCTAACCCTAACCGTAACCCTAAAACCTAACCCTAACCCTAACCCTAACCCGAACCCTAATCCTAACCCTAACCCCTAAACCTAACCCGAACCCTAAACCTAACCGGAACCCTAAACCTAACCCTAACCCAAACCCTAACCCTAACCCTAACCCTAACTTGAACCCTAACCCGAACCCTAACTCTAACCCTAACCCTAACCCGAACCCTATCCCTAACCCTAACCCTAACCCTAACCCGAACCCTAACCCGAACCCTAACCCGAACCCTAACCCTAACCAGAACCCTAACCCTAACCCTAACCCTAACCCTAACCCGAACCCTAACCCTAACCCGAAACCTAACCCGAACCCAACCCTAACCCG
>JAVLSZ010000126.1:635000-665000 GCA_032313775.1 Urocyon cinereoargenteus
ACCCTAACCCTAAATCTAACCCAAACCCTAACCCGAACCCTAACTCGAACCCTAACCATAACCCGATCCCGAACCCGAACCCGAACCCTAACCCTACCCTAAAAAGAACCCGAACCCTAACCTTAACCCTAACCCGAACACTAACCCTAACCCGAACCCTAACCCTAACCCTAACCCCGAACCCGGACCCTAACCCTAAACCTAACCCTAACCCAAACCCGAACCCGAACCCTAACACTAACCCGAACCCTAACCCTTACCCGACCCTAACCCTAACCCTAACCTTAACCCGAACCCGAACCCTAACCCTAACCCGACCCCTAACCCTAACCCTAACCCTAACCCGAAACCTAACCCTAACCCGAACCCTAACCCGAACCTGAACAATAACCCGAACCCGAACGCTAACCCTAACCCTAACTCTAACCCAAACCCTAAACCGAACCCTAACTCGAACCCTAAACCTAACCCGAACCCGAACCCGAACCCGAAACCTAACCCTAACCCTAACACGAACCTGAACCCTAACCGTAACCCTAACCCGAACCCTAACCCTAACCCGAACCCTAACCTTAACCCTAACCCCGAACCCGGACCCTAACCCTAAACCTAACCCTAAACCGAACCCTAACCCGAACCCTAACCCGAACCCCAACCCTAACCCTAACTCTAACCCGAACCCTAACCCTAACCCTAACCCAAACCCTAACCCGAATCCTAACCCTAACCCTAACCCGAACCCTAACCCGAACCCTAAACCTAACCCTAACCCTAACCCTAACCCGAACCCTAAACCTAACCCTAACCAGAACCCTAACCCTAAACCGAACCCGATCCCGAACCCTAACCTTTTACCCGAATCCTAACCCTAACCCGAAACCTAACCCGAACCCTAACCCTAAACCTAACCCCGAACCCGAACCCTAACCCTAAACCTAACCCTTACCCGAACCCTAAACCGAACCCTAACCCGAACCCCAACCCTAACCCTAACCCGAACCCGACCCTAACCCTAACCCTAACCCGAACCCCAAACCTAACCCGAATCCTAACCCTAACCCTAACCCTAACACTAACCCGAAACCTAACCCGAACCCAACCCTAACCCGAACCCTAACCCTAACCCGAACCCTAACCCGAAACCTAACCGTAACCCGAACCCTAACCCTAACAATAACCCTAATCCTAACCCGAACCCTAACACTAACCCTAACCCGAACCCTAAACCGAACCCTATCCATAACCCTAACCTGAACACTAACACCTAACCCTAACCCGAACCCGAAACCTAACCCGAACCCTAACCCTAACCCTAACCTGAACCCTAACCCTAACCCTAACCCTAATCCTAACCCGAACCCTAACCCTAACCCTACCTCTAACCTTAACCTAACCTTAACCCGAAACCTAACCCTAACCCGAACCCTAACCCGAACCCTAACCCAACCCTAACCCTAACCCTAACGTAACCCTAATCCGAAACCTAACCCTAACCCTAACCCGAACCCTAACCCTAACCCTAACCTGAACACTTACCCCTAACCCTAACCCGAACCCGAACCCTAACCCGAACCCTAACCCAAACCCTAACCCGAACCCGAACCCTAACCCTAAACCTAACCCGAACCCTAACCCTAAACCTAACCCTAACCCTAACCCGAACCCGAACCCTAACCCTAACCCTAACCCTAACTCGAACCCTAACTCTAACCCGAACCCTAAACCGAACCCTTACCCGAACCCTAACCCTAACCCTAACCCTAACACAAACCGTAACCCTAACCCGAACCCTGACCCTAACCCTAACCCTAACCCTAACCCGAACCCGAACCCTGACCCTAACCTGAACCCTGACCCTAAACCTAACCCTAACCCGAACCCTAACCCTAACCCGAAACCTAACCCGAAACCTAACCCTAACCCTAACCCGAACCCCAACCCTAACCCTAACCCGAACCCTAACCCGAACCCTAACCCTAAACCTAACCCTAACTCTAACCCGAAACCTAAACCTAACCCTAACCGGAAACCTAACCCTAACCCTAACCCGAACCCGAACCCTAACCCTTTACCCGAATCCTAACCCTAACCCTAACCCCGAACCCCGAACCCTAACCGTAACCCTAACCCCGAACCCGAACCCTAAACCTGTCCCTAACCCTAACCCGAACCCTAACCCGAACCCTAACCCGAACCCGACCCTAACCCTAACCCTAACCCGAACACGAACCCTAACCTTAACCCGAACCCTAACACTAACCCTAACCCGAACCCTAACCCTAACGCTAAACCGACCCCTAACCTGAACCCGAACCCTAACACGAACCCTAAACCTAACCCTAACCCTAAACCTAACCAGAACCCTAACCCTAACCCTAACCCGAACCCTAACCCTAACCCGAACCCTAACCCTAACCCTAACACGAACCCTTACCCTAACCCGAACCCGAACCCTAACCCTAACCCGAAACCTAACCCGAACCCAAACCTTACCCGAACCCTAACCCTAACCCGAACCCTAACCCTAACCCTAACCCTAACCAGAAACCTAAACCTAACCTGATCCCTAACCCTAAACCTAACCCGAACCCTAACCCGAACCCTAACCCTAACCCTAACCCGAACCCTAGCCCTAACCCTAACCCGAACCCTAACCGTACCTGAACCCGAACCCTAAACCTAACCCTAACCCTAACCCTAACCCGAACCCGAACCCTAAACCTAACCCTAACCCGAACCCTAACCCGAACCCGAACCCTAACCCTAACCCTAACCCGAACCCTAAACCTAACCCTAACCCTAACCCTAACCCTAAGGCGAACCCTAACCCTAACCCCTAACCCTAACCCTAACCCTAACCCGAAACCGAAACCTAACCCTAACCCTAACCCCTAACCCTAACCCGAACCCTAACCCTAAACCTAACCCGAACCCTAACCCTAACCCTAAACCTAACCCTAACCCGAAACCGAACCCTAACCCGAACCATAAGCCTAACCCTAATCCGAACCCTAACCCTAACCCTAAACCTAACCCTAACCCGAACCCGAACCCTAACCCTAACCCTAACCCGAACCCGAACCCTAACACTAACCCGATCCCTAAAACTAACCCGAACCCTAACCCTACCCGAAACCAAAACTTCACCCGAACCCTAAACCGAAAGCTAACCCTAACCGAACCCTAACCCTAACCCGAACCCTAACCCGAAACCGAACAATAACCCGAACCCGAACCCTAACCCTAACCCTAACTCTAACCCAAACCCTAAACCGAATCCTAACTCGAACCCTAAACCTAACCCGAACCCGAACTCGAAAACTAACACTAACCCTAACACGAACCCGAACCCTAACACTAACCCTAATCCGAACCCTAACCCTAACGCGAAACCTAACCCTAACCTTAACCCAGAACCCGGAACCTAACACTAAACTTAACCCTAACCCGAACCCTAAACCGAACCCTAACCCGAACACCAACCCTAAACCTAACTCGAACCCGAACCCGAACCCTAAACCTAACCCGAACCCTAACCCTAACCCGACCCTAACCTTAACACTAACCCGAACCCGAACCCTAACCCTAACCCTAACCCGACCCCTAACCCGAACCCTAACACGAACCCTAATCCTAACCCTAACCCTAACCCTAACCCGTACCCTAACCCTAACCCGAACCCTAACCCTAACCCAAACCCGAACCCTAACCCTAACTCGAACCCGAACCCTAACCCTAAACCGAAACCTAAACAGAAACCAAGACTAACCCGGACCATAACCCTAACCCGAACCCTAACCCTAACACTAAACCTAACCCGAAACCTAAACCTAACCCGAACCTTAACCCTAAACATAACCCGAACCCTAACCCGAAACCTAAACCTAACACTAACCCGAACCCTAACCCTAACCCGAAACCTAACCCTAACCCTAACCCGAACCCTAACCCTAAACCTAACCCGAACCCTAACCGTAACCCGAACCCTAAACCTAACCCTAACCCTAACCCTAAACCGAACCCTAACCCTAAACCTAACCCGAACCCTAACCCGAAACCTAACCCTAACCCTAACCTGAACACTAACACCTAACCCTAACCCGAACCCTAACCCTAACCCGAACCCTAACCCTAACCCGAACCCTAACCCTAACCCGAACCCTAACCCTAACCCGAACCCTAACCCTAACCCTAACCCGAACCTTAACCCGAACCCTAACCCTAACCCGAACCCTAACCCTAACCCTAACCCTAACCCGAACACTAAACCTAACCCGAACCCTAACCCTAACCCTAACCCTAACCCTAACCCGAACCCTAACCCTAACCGTAACCTAACCTTAAATGAACCCTAACCCTAATCCGAACCCTAACTCTAACCCTAACACTAACCCCTAACCCTAACCTGAAACCTAACCCTAACCCTTACCCGAACCCGAACCCTAACCCCTAACCCTAACCCGAACCCGAACCCTAAACCTAACCCTAACACTAACCCTAACCCTAACCCAAACCCGCACCCTAACCCGAACCCGAACCCTAACCCTAACCCTAACCCGTACACTAAAACTAACCCGAACCCTAACCCTAAACCTAACCCGAACCCAAACCCTAACACGAACCCTAACACTAACCCGAACCCAAACCCTAACCCTTACCCTAAACCTAACCCGCACCCTAACTCTAACCCGAACCTGATCCCTAACCCTAACCCTAACCCTAAACCTAACAATAACCCGAACCTTAACCCTAACCCTAACCCTAACCCTAACCCTAACCCGAACTTTAACCCGAACCCTAACCCTAACCCGAACCCTAACCCTAACCCTAACCCTAACCCGAACACTAACCCTAACCCGAACCCTAACCCTAACCCTGACCCTAACCCGAACCCTAACCCTAACCCTAACCTAACCCTAAAACGAACCCTAACACTAACTCTAACCCTAACCCTAACACTAACCCCTAACACTAACCCGAAACCTAACCCTAACCCTTACCCGAACCCGAATCCTAACCCCTGACCCTAACCCGAACCCGAACCCTAAACCTAACCCTAACACTAACCCTAACCCTAACCCGAACCCGAACCCTAACCCTAACCCTAACCCGAACCCTAACCCTAACCCTAACCCGTACACTAAAACTAACCCGAACCCTAACCATAAACCTAACCCGAACCCAAACCCTAACACGAACCCTAACACTAACCCGAACCCGAACCCTAACCCTAACCCTAAACCTAACACGCACCATAACCCTAACACGAACCCGATCCCGATCCCGAAACCTAACCCTAACCCTAAACCTAACCCTAACCCGAACCCTAAACCTAACCCGAACCCGAAACCTAACCCTAACCCTAACCCTAACCCTAACCCTAACCCCAAACCTAACCCTAACACTAACCCTAAACCTAAACCGAACCCTAACCCTAACCCTAACCCGAACCCGAACCCGAACCCGAACACTAACATTAACCCCTAACCCTAACCCTAAGCCGAACCCTAACCCGAACCCTAACCCTAACCC
The DNA here is from genome assembly GCA_032313775.1 of Urocyon cinereoargenteus. Lineage (NCBI taxonomy): Eukaryota > Metazoa > Chordata > Mammalia > Carnivora > Canidae > Urocyon > Urocyon cinereoargenteus. The sequence continues at coordinate 640,533 of JAVLSZ010000126.1, forward strand.
TAACCCGAAACCTAAACCAAACCCTAACCCTAACCCTAACCTGAACACTAACCCCTAACCCTAAACCGAACCCGAACCTGAACCCTAACCCTAACCCTAACCCGAACCCAAACCCTAACACTAACCCTAACCCGAACCCTAACCCTAACCCTAACCCTAACCCGAACCCGAACCCTAAACCTAACCCTAACCCAAACCCTAACCCTAACCCGAACCCTAACTCTAAACCGAACCCTAAACCGAACCCTAACCCGAACACTAACCCTAACCCGAACCGTAACCCTAACACGAACCCTAACACTAACCCTAACCAAAACCGTAACCCGAACCCTAACCCGAAACCTAACCCGAACCCTAACCCTAACTCTAACCCGAACCCTAACCCTAACCCTAACCCAAACCCTAACCCGAATCCTAACCCTAACCCTAACCCGAAACCTAACCCTAACCCTAACCCGAACCCTAACCCGAACCCTAAACCTAACCCTAACCCTAACCCTAACCCGAACCCTAAACCTAACCCTAACCAGAACCCTAACCCTAACCCGAACCCGAACCCTAACCTTTTACCCGAATCCTAACCCTAACCCGAAACCTAACCCGAACCCTAACCCTAAACCTAACCCCGAACCCGAACCCTAACCCTAAACCTAACCCTAACCCGAACCCTAAACCGAACCCTAACCCGAACCCCAACCCTAACCCTAACCCGAACCCAACCCTACCCTAACCCTAACCCGAACCCCAACCCTAACCCGAACCCTAACCCTAACCCTAACCCTAACCCGAACCCTAACCCTAACCCGAACCCTAACCCTAACCCTAACCCTAACCCGAAACCTAAATCTAACCCGAACCCTAACCCTAAGCCTAACCTGAACCCTAACCCGAACCCTAACCCTAACCCTAACCCGAAATCTAACACTAACCCGAACCCTAACCCTAACCCTAACCCGAACCCTAGCCCTAACCCTAACCCGAAACCTAACCGTAACCCGAACCCTAACCCTAACAATAACCCTAATCCTAACCCGAACCCTAACACTAACCCTTACCCGAACCCTAAACCGAACCCTATCCATAACCCTAACCTGAACACCAACACCTAACCCTAACCCGAACCCGAAACCTAAACCGAACCCTAACCCTAACCCTAACCCGAACCCTAACCCTAACCCTAACCCTAATCCTAACCCGAACCCTAACCCTAACCCTACCTCTAACCTTAACCTAACCTTAACCCGAACCCTAACCCTAACCCGAACCCTAACCCGAACCCTAACCCAACCCTAACCCTAACCCTAACGTAACCCTAATCCGAAACCTAACCCTAACCCTAACCCTAACCCTAAACCTAACCCTAACCCCAACCCTAACTCTAACACTAACCTAACCCTAAGCCGAAACCTAACCCTAAACCTAACCCTAACCCTAACCCTAACCCAAACCCGAACCCTAACCCTAACCCCTAACGCGAACCCTAACCCTAACCCGAACCCTAACCCTAACCCAAAACCTTACCCTAACCCGAACCCTAACCTAACCCTAATCCGAAACCTAACCCTAAACCTAACCCTAACCACACCTCCAAACCTAACCCTAACCCTAAACCTAACCCCAAACCTAACCCTTACACTAACCCTAATCCTAAACCGAACGCTAACCCTAACCCTAACCCGAACCCGAACACTAACACTAACCCCTAACGCGAACCCTAACCCGAAACCGAACCCTAACCTTAACCCGAACCCTAACCCTCACCCGAACCCTAACCTAACCCTAATCCGAACCCTAACCCTAACCCTAACCCTAACCCCTAACCCTAACCCGAACCCTAAACCGAAACCTAACCTGAACCCTAACCCTAACCCTAACCCGAACCCTAACCCTAACCATAACCCGAACCCTAACCCGAACCCTAACCCTAACCCTAACCCGAACCCTAACCCGAACCCTAACCCTAACCCTAACCTGAACACTAACCCCTAACCCTAACCCGAATCCGAACCCTAACCCGAACCCTAACTCAAACCCTAACCCGAACCCAAACCCTAACCCTAAACCTAACCCGAACCCTAACCCTAAACCTAACCCTAACCCTAACACGAACACGAACCCTAACCCTAACCCTAACCCTAACTCGAACCCTAACTCTAACCCGAACCCTAAAGCGAACCCTTACCCGAACCCTAACCCTAACCCTAACCCTAACCCGAACCGTAACCCTAACCCGAACCATGACCCTAAACCTAACCCTAACCCTAACCCAAACCCGAACCCTGACCCTAACCTGAACCCTGACCCTAAACCTAACCCTAACCCGAACCCTAACCCTAATCCGAAACCTAACCCGAAACCTAACCCTAACCCTAACCCGAACCCCAACCCTAACCCTAACCCGAACCCTAACCCGAACCCTAACCCTAAACCTAACCCTAACCCTAACCCGAAACCTAAACCTAACCCTAACCGGAACCCTAAACCTAACGCTAACCCGAACCCGAACCCTAACCCTTTACCCGAATCCTAACCCTAAACCTAACCCCGAACCCCGAACCCTAACCCTAACCCTAACCCCGAACCCGAACCCTATACCTGTCCCTAACCCTAACCCGAACCCTAACCCGAACCCTAACCCGAACCCGACCCTCACCCTAACCCTAACCCGAACACGAACCCTAACCTTAACCCGAAACCTAACACTAACCCTAACCCGAACCCTAACCCTAACGCTAACCCGACCCCTAACCTGAACCCGAACCCTAACACGAACCCTAAACCTAACCCTCACCCTAAACCTAACCTGAACCCTAACCCTAACCCTTACCCGAACCCTAACCCTAACCCGAACCCTAACCCTAACCCTAACACGAACCCTTACCCTAACCCGAACACGAACCCTAACCCTAACCCGAAACCTAACCCGAACCCAAACCTTACCCGAACCCTTACCCTAACCCGAACCCTAACCCTAACCCTAACCCTAACCAGAAACCTAAACCTAACCTGATCCCTAACCCTAAACCTAACCCGAACCCTAACCCGAACCCTAAACCTAACCCTAACCCGAACCCTAGCCCTAACCCTAACCCGAACCCTAACCGTACCCGAACCCGAACCCTAAACCTAACCCTAACCCTAACCCTAACCCGAACCCGAACCCTAACCCTAACCCTAACCCGAACCCTAACCCTAACCCTAACCCTAACCCTAACGCGAACCCTAACCATAACCCCTAACCCTAACCCTAACCCTAACCCGAAACCGAAACCTAACCCTAACCCTAACCCCTAACCCTAAACCGAACCCTAAACCTAAACCTAACCCGAACCCTAACCCTAACCCTAAACCTAACCCTAACCCGAACTCGAACCCTAAACCGAAACGTACCCCTAACCCTAATCCGAACCCTAACCCTAACCCTAAACCTAACCCTAACCCGAACCCGAACCCTAACCCTAACCCTAACCCGAACCCGAACCCTAACACTAACCCGATCCCTAACACTAACCCGAACCCTAACCCTACCCGAAACCAAACCTTCACCCGAACCCTAAACCTAACCCTAACCCTAACCCGAACCCGAACCCGAACCCTAACCCTAACCCTAACCCGAACCCTAACCCTAACCCTAACCCTAACCTAACACTAACGCGAACCCTAACCATAACCCCTAACCCTAACCCTAACCCTAACCCGAAACCGAAACCTAACCCTAACCCTAACCCCTAACCCTAACCCGAACCCTAAACCTAAACCTAACCCGAACCCTAACCCTAACCCTAAACCTAACCCTAACCCGAACTCGAACCCTAAACCGAACCGTACCCCTAACCCTAATCCGAACCCTAACCCTAACCCTAAACCTAACCCTAACCCGAACCCGAACCCTAACCCTAACCCTAACCCGAACCCGAACCCTAACACTAACCCGATCCCTAACACTAACCCGAACCCTAACCCTACCCGAAACCAAACCTTCACCCGAACCCTAAACCGAAAGCTAACCCTAACCGAACCCTAACCCTAACCCGAACCCTAACCCGAAACCAAACAATAACCCGAACCCGAACCCTAACCCTAACCCTAACTCTAACCCAAACCCTAAACCGAACCCTAACTCGAACCCTAAACCTAACCCGAACCCGAACTCGAAAACTAACACTAACCCTAACACGAACCCGAACCCTAACACTAACCATAATCCGAACCCTAACCCTAACGTGAACCCTAACCCTAACCTTAACCCAGAACCCGGAACCTAACCCTAAACTTAACCCTAACCCGAACCCTAAACCGAACCCTAACCCGAACACCAACCCTAACCCTAACCCGAACCCGAACCCGAACCCTAAACCTAACCCGAACCCTAACCCTAACCCGACCCTAACACTAACACTAACCCGAACCCGAACCCTAACCCTAACCCTAACCCGACCCCTAACCCGAACCCTAACACGAACCCTAATCCTAACGCTAACCCTAACCCTAACCCGTACCCTAACCCTAACCCGAACCCTAACCCTAACCCAAACCCGAACCCTAACCCTAACTCGAACCCGAACCCTAACCCTAAACCGAAACCTAAACAGAACCCAACATTAACCCGGACCATAACCCTAACCCGAACCCTAACCCTAACACTAAACCTAACCCGAAACCTAAACCTAACCCGACCCTTATCCCTAAACATAACCCGAACCCTAACCCGAAACCTAAACCTAACACTAACCCGAACCCTAACCCTAACCCGAAACCTAACCCTAACCCTAACCCGAACCCTAACCCTAAACCTAACCCGAACCCTAACCGTAACCCGAACCCTAAACCTAACCCTAACCCTAACCCTAAACCGAACCCTAACCCTAAACCTAACCCGAACCCTAACCCGAAACCTAACCCTAACCCTAACCTGAACACTAACACCTAACCCTAACCCGAACCCTAACCCTAACCCGAACCCTAACCCTAACCCTAACCCGAACCCTAACCCTAACCCTAACCCGAACCTTAATCCGAACCCTAACCCTAACCCGAACCCTAACCCTAACCCTAACCCTAACCCGAACACTAAACCTAACCCGAACCCTAACCCTAACCCTAACCCGAACCCTAACCCGAACCCTAACCCTAACCCTAACCTAAACTTAAACGAACCCTAACCCTAACCCGAACCCTAACTCTAACCCTAACACTAACCCCTAACCCTAACCTGAAACCTAACCCTAACCCTTACCCGAACCCGAACCCTAACCCCTAACCCTAACCCGAACCCGAACCCTAAACCTAACCCTAACACTAACCCTAACCCTAACCCTAACCCGAACCCGCACCCTAACCCGAACCCGAACCCTAACCCTAACCCTAACCCGTACACTAAAACTAACCCGAACCCTAACCCTAAACCTAACCCGAACCCAAACCCTAACACGAACCCTAACACTAACCCGAACTCGAACCCTAACCCTAACCCTAAACCTAACCCGCACCCTAACCCTAACCCGAACCTGATCCCTAACCCTAACCCTAACCCTAAACCTAACCTTAACCCGAACCCTAACCCTAACCCTAACCCTAACCCTAACCCTAACCCTAAACCGAACTTTAACCCGAACCCTAACCCTAACCCGAACCCTAACCCTAACCCTAACCCTAACCCGAACACTAACCCTAACCCGAACCTTAACCCTAACCCTAACCCTAACCCGAACCCTAACCCTAACCCTAACCTAACCCTAAAACGAACCCTAACACTAACTCTAACCCTAACCGTAACACTAACCCCTAACACTAACCCGAAACCTAACCCTAATCCTTACCCGAACCCGAATCCTAACCCCTGACCCTAACCCGAACCCGAACCCTAAACCTAAACCTAACTCTAACCCTAACCCTAACCCGAACCCGAACCCTAACCCTAACCCGAACCCTAACCCTAACCCTAACCCGTACACTAAAACTAACCCGAACCCTAACCGTAAACCTAACCCGAACCCAAACCCTAACACGAAACCTAACACTAACCCGAACCCGAACCCTAACCCTAACCCTAAACCTAACCCGCACCATAACCCTAACACGAACCCGATCCCGATCCCGAAACCTAACCCTAACCCTAAACCTAACTCTAACCCGAACCCTAAACCTAACCCGAACCCGAAACCTAACCCTAACCCTAACCCTAACCCTAACCCTAACCCTAACCCCAAACCTAACCCTAACACTAACCCTGACCCTAAACCGAACCCTAACCCTAACCCTAACCCTAACCCGAACCCGAACCCTAACATTAACCCCTAACCCTAACCCTAACACTAAGCCGAATCCTAACCCGAACCCTAACCCTAATCCTAACCCGAACCCTAACCCTAACCATAACCCGAAACCTAACCCGAACCCTAACCCTAACCCTAACCCGAAACCTAAACCGAACCCTAACCCTAACCCTGACCTGAAAACTAACCCCTAACCCTAACCTGAACCCGAACCTGAACCCTAACCCTAACCCTAACCCGAACCCAAACCCTAACACTAACCCTAACACGAACCCTAACCCTAACCCTAACCCTAACCCGAACCCGAACCCTAAACTTAACCCTAACCCAAACCCTAACCCTAACCCGAACCCTAACTCTAAACCGAACCCTAAACCGAACCCTAACCCGAACCCTAACCCTAACCCGAACCGTAACCCTAACCCGAACCCTAACACTAACACTAACCCTAACCCTAACCCGAACCCTAACCCGAACCCTAACCCGAACCCTAACCCTAACTCAAACCCGAACCCTAACCCTAACCCTAACCCAAACCCTAACCCGAATCCTAACCCTAACCCTAACCCGAAACCTAACCCTAACCCCTAACCCGAACCCTAACCCGAACCCTAAACCTAACCCTAACCCTAACCCTAACCCGAACCCTAAACCTAACCCTAACCAGAACCCTAACCCTAACCCGAACCCGAACCCGAACCCTAAACTTTTACCCGAAATCTAACCGTAACCCGAAACCTAACCCGAACCCTAACCCTAAACCTAACCCCGAACCCGAACCCTAACCCTAAACCTAACCCTAACCCGAACCCTAAACCGAACACTAACCCGAACCCCAACCCTAACCCTAACCCGAACCCGACCCTAACCCTAACCCTAACCCGAACCCCAACCCTAACCCGAACCCTAACCCTAACCCTAACCCTAACCCTAACTCGAAACCTAACCCGAACACAACCCTAACCCGAAACCTAACCCTAACCCGAACCCTAACCCTAACCCTAACCCTAACCCGAACCCTAAACCTAACCCGAACCCTAACCCTAAGCCTAACCCGAACCCTAACCCTAACCCGAACCCTAAACCTAACCCGAACCCTAACCCTAACCCTAACCCGAACCCTAACCCAACCCTAACCCTAACCCTAACGTAACCCTAATCCGAAACCTAACCCTAAACCTAACCCTAACCCTAAACCTAACCCTAACCCCAACACTAACTCTAACACTAACCCTAACCCTAACCCGAAACCTAACCCTAAACCTAACCCTAACCCTAACCCTAACCCAAACCCGAACCCTAACCCTAACCCCTAACTCGAACCCTAACCCTAACCCGAACCCTAACCCTAACCCAAAACCTTACCCTAACCCGAACCCTAACCTAACCCTAATCCGAAACCTAACCCTAAACCTAACCCTAACCACACCTCCAACCCTAACCCTAACCCTAACCCTAACCCCAAACCTAACCCTTACACTAACCCTAATCCTAAACCGAACCCTAACCCTAACCCTAACCCGAACCCGAACCGTAACACTAACCCCTAACGCGAACCCTAACCCGAACCCGAACCCTAACCTTAACCCGAACCCTAACCCTAACCCGAACCCTAACCTAACCCTCATCCGAACCCTAACCCTAACCCTAACCCTAACCCTAACACTAACCCCTAACCCTAACCCGAACCCTAACCCGAACCCTAACCCTAAACCTAACCCTAACCCTAACCCGAACCCGAACCCTAACCCCAACCCTAACCCTAACACGAACCGTAACCCTTACCCTAACCCTAACACTAACCCGACCCCTAACCCTAACCCTAACCCTAATCCGAACCCTAACCCTAACCCGAACCCTAACCCGAACCCGAACAATAACCCGAACCCGAACCCAAACCCTAACACTAACTCTAACCCAAACCCTAAACCGAACCCTAACTCGAACCCTAAACCTAACCCGAACCCGTACCCGAAAACTAAACCTAACCCTAACACGAACCCGAACCCTAACCCTAACCCTAATCCGAACCCTAACCCTAACCCGTACCCTAACCCTAACCCTAACCCCGAACCCGGACCCTATCCCTAAACTTAACCCTAACCCGAACCCTAAACCGAACCCTAACCCGAACCCCAACCCTAACCCTAACCCAAACCCGATCCCGAACCCTAAACCTAACCCGAACCCAAACCCTAACCCGACCCTTACCCTAACACTAACCCGAACCTGAACCCTAACCCTAACCCGACCCCTAACCCGAACCCTAACACGAACCCTAATCCTAAACCTAACCCTAACCCTAATCCGAACCCGAACCCGAACCCTAACCTTTTACCCGAATCCTAACCCTAACCCGAACCCTAACCCGAACCCTAATCCTAAACCTAACCCCGAACGCGAACCCTAACCCTAACCCTAACCCTAACCCGAACCCTAACCCGACCCCTAACTCGAACCCCAACCCTAACCCTAACCCGAACACGACCCTAAACCTAACCCTAACCCGAACCCTAACCCTAATCCGAACCCTAACCCTAACACTAACCCTAACCCGAACCCTAACCCTAACCCTAACCGGACCCCTAACCCGAACCCTAACACGAACCCTAACCCTAACCCTAACCCTAACCCTAAACTGAACCCTAACCCTAACCCTAACCCGAACCCTAACCCGAAACCTAAACCTAACCCTAACCTGAACACAAACACCTAACCCTAACCCGAACCCTAACCCTAAACCGAACCCTAACCCTAACCCTAACCCGAACACTAACCCTAACTCGAACCCGAACCCTAACCCTAACCCGAAAGCTAAACAGAACCCAACCCTAACCCGGACCCTAACCCTAACCCGATCCCTAAAACTAACACTAACCCTAACCCGAAACCTAAACCTAACCCGAACCTTAACCCTAAACATATCCCGAACCCTAACCTGAACCCTAACCCTAACACTAACCCGAACCCTAACCCGAACCCTAACACTAAACCTAACCCTAACCCTAACCCGAACCCTAAACCTAACCCTAACCGGAGCCCTAACGCTAACCCTAACACGAACCCGACCCCTAACCTTTTACCCGAATCCTAACCCTAACCCGAACTCTAACCCGAACCCTAACCTTAAACCTAACCCCGAACCCGAACCCTAAACCTAACCCTAACCCTAAACCGAACCCTAACCCGAACCCTAACCCGAACCCCAACCCTAACCCTAACCCGACCACGACCCTAACCCTAACCCGAACCCTAACCCTAATCCGAACCCTAACCCTAACCCTAACCCTAACCCGAACCCTAACCCTAACCCTAACCGGACCCCTAACCCGAACCCTAACACGATCCCTAAACCTAACCCTAACCCTAACCCTATCCCGAAACCTAACCCTAACCCTAACCCGAACCCTAACCCTAACCCGAACCCTAACCCGAACCCGAACCCTAACCCTAAACCTAACCCGAACCCTAACCCTAACCCTAACCCTAATCCTAACCCTAACCCTAACCCTAACCCTAACCCGAACCCTACCCCGAACCCTAACCCTAACCCTAACCTGAACACTAACACCTAACCCTAACCAGAACCCGAACCCTAACCCGAACCCTAACCCTAACCCTAACCCTAACCCTAACCCTAACCCTAACCCGAACCCAAACCCTAACCCTACCTCTAACCCTAAACCTAACCCTAACTCGAACCCTAACCCTAACCCGAACACTAACCCGAACCCTAACCCGAACCCTAACCCTAACCCTAACCTAACACTAATCCGAAACCTAACCCTAACACTAACCTAACCCTAACCCTACCTCTAACCCTAACCCTAACCCTAACACTAACCCCAAACCTAACCCTAACACTAACCCTAAACCTAAACCGAACCCTAACCCTAAACCTAACCCGAACCCGAACCCGAACCCGAACCCTAACACTAACCCCTAACCCGAACCCTAACCCTAACCCGAACCCTAAACTTAACCCGAACCCTAACCATAACCCGAACCCTAACCTAACCCTAATCCGAACCCTAACCCTAACCCTAACCCTAACACTAACACTAACCCCTAACCCTAACCAAACCCTAACCCGAACCCTAACCCGATCCCTAACCCTAACCCTAACCCGAACCCTAACCCTAACCATAACCCGAACCCTAACCCGAACCCTAACCCTAACCCTAAACCGAACCCTAACCCGAACCCTAACCCTAACCCTAACCTGAACAATAACCCCTAACCCTAACCCGAACCCGAACCCTAACCCTAACCCTAACCCTAATCCTAACCCGAAACCTAACCCTAACCCTAACCCTAACCCGAACCAAAACCCTAACACTAACCGGACCCCTAACCCGAACCCTAACACGATCCCTAAACCTAACCCTAACCATAACCCTAACCCGAACCCTAACACTAACCCTAACACGAATCCTAACCCTAACCCGAACCCGAACCCTAACCCTAACCCTAACCCGAACCCTAACCCTAACACTAACCCGAACCCTAACCCTAACCCGAAACCTAACCCTAACCCTAACCCGAACCCTAACCGTAACACGAACCCTAACCCTAACCCTAACCCTAACACTAAACCGAACCCTAACCCTAACCCGAACCCTAACCCGAAACCTAACCCTAACCCTAACATGAACACTAACACCTAACCCTAACCCGAACCCTAAACCTAACCCGAACCCTAACCCTAACCCTAACCCGAACCCTAACCCTAACCCTTACCCTAACCTAACCCGAACCCTAACCCTAACCCTAACTCTAACCCTAAACCTAACCCTAACCCGAACCCTAACCCAAACCCGAACCCTAACCCGAACCCTAAACCGAACCCTAACCCTAACCCTAACCCTAACCCGAACCCTAACCCTAACCCGAACCCTAAACCTAACCCTAACCCTAATCCTAACCCTAACTCGAACCCTAACCCTAACCCGAACCCTAAACCTAAACCTAACCCTAATCCTAACTCGAACACTAACCCGAACCCTAACCCTAACCCGAACCCTAACCCTAACCCTAACCGGACCCCTAACCCGAACCCTAACACGAACCCTAACCCTAACCCTAACCCTAACCCTAAACTGAACCCTAACCCTAACCCTAACCCGAACCCTAACCCGAAACCTAAACCTAACCCTAACCTGAACACAAACACCTAACCCTAACCCGAACCCTAACCCTAAACCGAACCCTAACCCTAACCCTAAACCGAACCCTAACCCTAACTCGAACCCGAACCCTAACCCTAACCCGAAACCTAAACAGAACCCAACCCTAACCCGGACCCTAACCCTAACCCGATCCCTAACACTAACACTAACCCTAACCCGAAACCTAAACCTAACCCGAACCTTAACCCTAAACATATCCCGAACCCTAACCCGAACCCTAACCCTAACACTAACCCGAACCCTAACCCTAACCCGAAACCTAACCCTAACCCTAACCCGAACCCTAACCGTAACACGAACCCTAACCCTAACCCTAACCCTAACACTAAACCGAACCCTAACCCTAACCCGAACCCGAACCCTAACCCGAAACCTAACCCTAACCCTAACCTGAACACTAACACCTAACCCTAACCCGAACCCTAAACCTAACCCGAACCCTAACCCTAACCCTAACCCGAACCCTAACCCTAACCCTTACCCTAACCTAACCCGAACCCTAACCCTAATCCTAACTCTAACCCTAAACCTAACCCTAACCCGAACCCTAACCCAAACCCGAACCCTAACCCGAACCCTAAACCGAACCCTAACCCTAACCCTAACCCTAACCCGAACCCTAACCCTAACCCGAACCCTAAACCTAACCCTAACCCTAATCCTAACCCTAACTCGAACCCTAAACCTAACCCGAACCCTAAACCTAAACCTAACCCTAATCCTAACTCGAACACTAACCCGAACCCTAACCCTAACCCGAACCCTAACCCTAACCCAAACCCTAACCCTAACCCGAACCCTAACCTAACCCAAATCCGAAACCTAACCCTAACACTAAACCTAACCCTACCCCTAACCCTAACCCTAAAACCAAACCTAACCCTAACACTAACCCTAACCCTAAACCGAACCCTAACCCTAACCCTAAACCTAACCCGAACCCGTACCCGAAAACTAAACCTAACCCTAACACGAACCCGAACCCTAACCCTAATCCGAACCCTAACCCTAACCCGTACCCTAACCCTAACCCTAACCCCGAACCCGGACCCTATCCCTAAACTTAACCCTAACCCGAACCCTAACCCGAACCCCAACCCTAACCCTAACCCAAACCCGATCCCGAACCCTAAACCTAACCCGAACCCAAACCCTAACCCGACCCTAACCCTAACCCCAACCCTAACCCTAACCCTAACCCTAACCCGAACCCTAACACGAACCCTAATCCTAACCCTAACCCTAACCCTAACCCGAACCCGAACCCGAACCCTAACCTTTTACCCGAATCCTAACCCTAACCCGAACCCTAACCCGAACCCTAATCCTAAACCTAACCCCGAACGCGAACCCTAACCCTAACCCTAACCCTAACCCGAACCCTAACCCGAACCCTAACTCGAACCCCAACCCTAACCCTAACCCGACCACGACCCTAAACCTAACCCTAACCCGAACCCTAACCCTAATCCGAACCCTAACCCTAACACTAACCCTAACCCGAACCCTAACCCTAACCCTAACCGGACCCCTAACCCGAACCCTAACATGAACCCTAATCCTAACCCTAACCCTAACCCTAATCCGAACCCGAACCCGAACCCTAACCCTAACCCGAATCCTAACCCTAAACCTAACCCTAACCCGAACCCTAACCAAAACCGGAACCCTAAGCCGAACCCGAACCCTAACCATCACCTGAACCCGAACCCTAACCCTAACATGAACCCTAACCCTAACCCTAACCCGAACCCTAAACCTAACCCTAACCCGAACCCTAAACCTAACCCTAACCCGAACCCTAACCCTAACCCGAATCCTAAACCTAACCCTAACCCGAACCCTAACCCGAACCCTAAACCTAAAACTAACCCTAACCCAAACCCTAACCCTAACCCTAACCAGAACACTATCCCTAACCCTAACCCTAACCCGAACTAGAACCCTAAACCTAACCCGAACCCTAACCCTAACCCGAACCCTAACCCTACCCGAAACCTAACCCTAATCCGACCCTAACCCTAACCCTAACCCGAACCCTAAACCTAAACCTAACCCGAAACCGAACCCTAACCCGAACCCTAAAACTAAACCTAACCCGAACCCAAACCCTAACACGAACCCTAACCATAACCGTACCCGAACCCTAACCCGAAACCTAATTCTTACCCGAAACCTAACCCTAAACCTAACCCGAACCCTAACCCGAACCCTAACCCTAACCCTAACCCGAACCCTAGCCCTAACCCTAACCCGAACCCAGACCGTAACCCGAAACCTAACCCTAACCCTAACCCTAACCTTAACCCAAACCCTAACCCTAACCCTAACCCGAACCCTAACCCGAACCCTAACACTAAACCTAACCTGAACACTAACCCCTAACACTAACCCGAACCCGAACCCTAACCCGAACCCTAACCCGAACCCTAACCCTAACCCTAACCTAACACTACTCCGAACCCTAACCCTAACCCTAACCCTAACCCTAAACCTAACACCAACCCTAACCCTAACACTAACCCTAACCCTAACCCGAACGCTAACCCGAACCCGAACCCTAACCCTAACCCGAACCCTAAACCTTACCCTAACCCTAACCCTAACCCGAACCCTAACCCTAACCCTAAACCTAACCCTAACCCTAATCCGAACCCTAACGCTAACCCGAACCCTAACCCTAACCGTAACCCTAAATCTAACCCTAACCCCTAACCCTAACCCTAACCGTAACCCTAAAACCTAACCCTAAACCTAACCCTAACCCGAACCCTAACCCTAACCCTAACCCTAACCCCTAAACCTAACCCGAACCCTAAACCTAACCGGAACCCTAAACCTAACCCTAACCCAAACCCTAACCCTAACCCTAACCCTAACTTGAACCCTAACCCGAACCCTAACTCTAACCCTAACCCTAACCCGAACCCTATCCCTAACCCTAACCCTAACCCTAACCCGAACCCTAACCCGAACCATAACCCGAACCCTAACCCTAACCAGAACCCTAACCCTAACCCTAACCCTAACCCTAACCCTAAACCGAACCCGAACCCTAACCCTAACCCGAAACCTAACCCGAACCCAACCCTAACCCGAACCCTAACCCTAACCCGAACCCTAACCCTAACCCTAACCCGAACCCTAACACTAACCCTAACCCTAACCCTAACCCGAAACCTAAACGTAACCCGAACCCTAAACCTAAACCTACCCCGAACACTAACCCGAACCCTAACCCTAACCCTAATCCGAACTCTAACACTAACCCGAACCCTAACCCTAACCCGAAAACTAGCCCTAAACCTAACCCGAACCCTAACCGTAACCCGAACCCTAACCCTAACCCTAACCCTAATCCTAACCCGAAACCTAACCCTAACCCTAACCGGAACGCTAACCCGAACCCTAACCCTAACCCTAACCTGAACACTAACACCTAACCGTAACACGAACCCGAACCCTAACCCGAACGCTAACCCTAACCCTAACCCGAACCCTAACCCTAACCCTAACCCTAACCCTAACCCGAACCCTAACCCTAACCCTACCTCTAACCCTAAACCTAACCCTAAACCGAACCCTAGCCCTAACCCGAACCCTAACCCGAACCCAAACCCTAACCCTAACCTAACCCGAAACCTAAACCGAACCCTAATCCGAACCCTAACCCTAACCCTAACCTAACCCTAATCCGAAACCTAACCCTAACCGTAACCCGAACCCTAACCCGAACCCTAACCCTAACCCTAAACCGAACCCTAACCCTAACCCTAACCCGTACCCTAACCCGGAACCTAACCCTAACCCTAACCTGAACACTAACACCTAACCCTAACCCGAACCCTAACCCTAACCCGAACCCTAACCCTAACCCTAACCCGAACCCTAACCCTAACCCTAACCCTAACCTAACCCGAACCCTAACCCTAACCCTAACTCTAACCCTAAACCTAAACCTAACCCGAACCCTAACCCTAACCCGAACCCTAACCCTAACCCTAAACCGAACCCTAACCCTAACCCTAACCCTAACCTGAACCCGAACCCTAACCCTAACACTAACCCTAACCCTAACCCGAACCCGAACCCTAACCCTAACCCGAAACCTAACCCTAACCCTAACCCTAACCCGAACCCTAACCCTAACCCTAAACGTAACCCTAACCCTAACCCGAACCCTAACGCTAACCCGAACCCTAACCCTAACCCTAACCCTAACCCTAACCCCTAACCCTAACCCTAACCCTAACCCTAACCCTAAAACCTAACACTAACCCTAACCCTACCCTAACCCGACTACTAACCCTAACCCTAACCCGAACCCTAACCCTAACCGTAAACCTAACCCTAACCCGAACCCTTACCCTAACCCGAACCCTAACCCTAACCCGAACCCGAACCCTAACCCGAACCGTACCCCTAACCCAAATCCGAAACCTAACCCTAACCCTAATCCTAACCCTAACCCGAACCCGAACCCTAACCCTAACCCTAACCCGAACTAGAACCCTAACCCTAACCCGAACCCTAACCCTACCCGAAACCTAACCCTAACCGGAACCCTAACCCGAACCCTAACCCTAACCCGAACCATAACCCGAACCCGAACCCTAACCCTAACCGTAACCCGAACCATAACCCTAACCCTAAACCGAAACCTAACCCTAACCCGAACCCTAACCGTAACCCGAACCCGAACCCGAACCCTAACCCGAACCCTAACCCTAACCCTAACGTAACCCTAATCCGAAACCTAACCCTAACCGGAACCCGAACCCTAACCCGAACCCTAACCCTAACCCTAAACCGAACCCTAACCCTAACCCTAACCCGTACCCTAACCCGGAACCTAACCCTAACCCTAACCTGCACACTAACACCTAACCCTAACCCGAACCTTAACCCTAACCCGAACCCTAACCCTAACCCTAACCCTAACCGGAACCCTAACCCGAACCCTAACCCTAAACCTAAACCTAACCCTAACCCTAACCCGAACCCGAACCCTAACCCTAACCCTAACCCGAACTAGAACCCTAACCCTAACCCGAACCCTAACCCTAACCCTAACCCGAACCCTAACCCTACCCGAAACCTAACCCTAACCGGAACCCTAACCCGAACCCTAACCCTAACCCGAACCATAACCCGAACCCGAACCCTAACCCTAACCGTAACCCGAACCATAACCCTAACCCTAAACCGAAACCTAACCCTAACCCGAACCCTAACCGTAACCCGAACCCGAACCCGAACCCTAACCCTAACCCGAACCCTAACCCTAAACCTAACCCTAACCCGAACCCTAACCAAAACCGGAACCCTAAGCCGAACCCGAACCCTAACCATAACCTGAACCCGAACCCTAACCCTAACCTGAACCCTAACCCTAACCCTAACCCTAACCCGAACCCTAAACCTAACCCTAACCCGAACCCTAAACCTAACCCTAACCCGAACCCTAATCCTAAACCGAATCCTAAACCTAACCCTAACCCGAACCCTAACCCAAACCCTAAACCTAAACCTAACCCTAAACCAAACCCTAACCCTAACCCTAACCCGAACCCTAATCCTAACCCTAACCCTAACCCGAACTAGAACCCTAAACCTAACCCGAAACCTAACCCTAACCCGAACCCTAACCCTAACCGAAACCTAACCCTAACCCGAACCCTAACCCTAACCCGAACCCTAACCCTAAACCTAACCCGAAACCGAACCCTAAACCGAACCCTAAAACTAAACCTAACCCTAACACGAACCCTAACCGTAACCCGTACCCGAACCCTAACCCGAAACCTAATTCTTACCCGAACCCTAACCCTAAACCTAACCCGAACCCTAAACCTAACCCTAACCCGAACCCTAAACCTAACCCGAATCCTAAACCTAACCCTAACCCGAACCCTAACCCGAACCCTAAACCTAAAACTAACCCTAACCCAAACCCTAAACCTAACCCTAACCAGAACACTAACCCTAACCCTAACCCTAACCCGAACTAGAACCCTAAACCTAACCCGAACCCTAACCCTAACCCGAACCCTAACCCTACCCGAAACCTAACCCTAATCCGAACCCTAACCCTAACCCTAACCCGAACCCTAACCCTAAACCTAACCCGAAACCGAACCCTAACCCGAACCCTAAAACTAAACCTAACCCGAACACACACCCTAACACGAACCCTAACCATAACCGTACCCGAACCCTAACCCGAAACCTAATTCTTACCCGAAACCTAACCCTAAACCTAACCCGAACCCTAACCCGAACCCTAACCCTAACCCTAACCCGAACCCTAGCCCTAACCCTAACCCGAACCCAGACCGTAACCCGAAACCTAACCCTAACCCTAACCCTAACCCTAACCCAAACCCTAACCCTAACCCTAACCCGAACCCTAACCCGAACACTAACCCTAAACCTAACCTGAACACTAACCCCTAACACTAACCCGAACCCGAACCCTAACCCGAACCCTAACCAGAACCCTAACCCTAACCCTAACCTAACACTACTCCGAACCCTAACCCTAACCCTAACCCTAACCCTAAACCTAACCCCAACCCTAACCCTAACACTAACCCTAACCCTAACCCGAACGCTAACCCGAACCCGAACCCTAACCCTAACCCGAACCCTAAACCTTACCCTAACCCTAACCCTAACCCGAACCCTAACCCTAACCCTAAACCTAACCCTAACCCTAATCCGAACCCTAACGCTAACCCGAACCCTAACCCTAACCGTAACCCTAAATCTAACCCTAACCCCTAACCCTAACCCTAACCGTAACCCTAAAACCTAACCCTAAACCTAACCCTAACCCGAACCCTAACCCTAACCCTAACCCTAACCCCTAAACCTAACCCGAACCCTAAACCTAACCGGAACCCTAAACCTAACCCTAACCCAAACCCTAAACCTAACCCTAACCCTAACTTGAACCCTAACCCGAACCCTAACTCTAACCCTAACCCTAACCCGAACCCTATCCCTAACCCTAACCCTAACCCTAACCCGAACCCTAACCCAAACCCTAACCCTAACCAGAACCCTAACCCTAACCCTAACCCTAACCCTAACCCGAACCCGAACCCTAACCCTAACCCGAAACCTAACCCGAACCCAACCCTAACCCGAACCCTAACCCTAACCCGAACCCTAACCCTAACCCTAACCCTAACCCGAAACCTAAACGTAACCCGAACCCTAAACCTAAAACTACCCCGAACACTAACCCGAACCCTAACCCTAACCCTAATCCGAACTCTAACACTAACCCGAACCCTAACCCTAACCCTAACCCGAAAACTAGCCCTAAACCTAACCCGAACCCTAACCGTAACCCGAACCCTAACCCTAACCCTAACCCTAATCCTAACCCGAAACCTAACCCTAACCCTAACCGGAACGCTAACCCGAACCCTAACCCTAACCCTAACATGAACACTAACACCTAACCCTAACCCGAACCCGAACCCTAACCCGAACGCTAACCCTAACCCTAACCCAAACCCTAACCCTAACCTAACCCGAAACCTAACCCGAACCCTAACCCGAACCCTAACCCTAAACCTAACGTAACCCTAATCCGAAACCTAACCCTAACCGTAACCCGAACCCTAACCCGAACCCTAACCCTAACCCTAAACCGAACCCTAACCCTAACCCTAACCCGTACCCTAACCCGGAACCTAACCCTAACCCTAACCTGAACACTAACACCTAACCCTAACCCGAACCTTAACCCTAACCCGAACCCTAACCCTAACCCTAACCCGAACCCTAACCCTAACCCTAACCCTAACCTAACCCGAACCCTAACCCTAACCCTAACTCTAACCCTAAACCTAAACCTAACCCGAACCCTAACCCTAACCCGAACCCTAACCCTAACCCTAAACCGAACCCTAACCCTAACCCTAACCCTAACCCGAACCCTAACCCTAACCCTAACCCTAACCCTAACCCTAACCCGAACCCGAACCCTAACCCTAACCCGAAACCTAACCCTAACCCTAACCCTAACCCGAACCCTAACCCTAACCCTAAACCTAACCCTAACCCTAACCCGAACCCTAACGCTAACCCGAACCCTAACCCTAACCCTAACCCTAACCCTAAACCCTAACCCTAACCCTAACCCTAACCCTAAAACCTATCCCTAACCCTAACCCTACCCTAACCCGACTACTAACCCTAACCCTAACCCGAACCCTAACCCTAACCGTAAACCTAACCCTAACCCGAACCCTTACCCTAACCCGAACCCTAACCCTAACCCGAACCCGAACCCTAACCCGAACCGTACCCCTAACCCAAATCCGAAACCTAACCCTAACCCTAATCCTAACCCTAACCCGAACCCGAACCCTAACCCTAACCCTAACCCGAACTAGAACCCTAACCCTAACCCGAACCCTAACCTTAACCCTAACCCGAACCCTAACCCTACCCGAAACCTAACCCTAACCGGAACACTAACCCGAACCCTAACCCTAACCCGAACCATAACCCGAACCCGAACCCTAACCCTAACCGTAACCCGAACCATAACCCTAACCCTAAACCGAAACCTAACCCTAACCCGAACCCTAACCGTAACCCGAACCCGAACCCGAACCCTAACCCTAACCCGAACCCTAACCCTAAACCTAACCCTAACCCGAACCCTAACCAAAACCGGAACCCTAAGCCGAACCCGAACCCTAACCATAACCTGAACCCGAACCCTAACCCTAACCTGAACCCTAACCCTAACCCT
The DNA here is from genome assembly GCA_032313775.1 of Urocyon cinereoargenteus. Classification (NCBI taxonomy): domain Eukaryota; kingdom Metazoa; phylum Chordata; class Mammalia; order Carnivora; family Canidae; genus Urocyon; species Urocyon cinereoargenteus. Next base: position 660,773 of record JAVLSZ010000126.1, read on the forward strand.
AACCCTAACCCGAACCCTAAACCTAACCCTAACCCGAACCCTAAACCTAACCCTAACCCGAACCCTAATCCTAACCCGAATCCTAAACCTAACCCTAACCCGAACCCTAACCCAAACCCTAAACCTAAACCTAACCCTAAACCAAACCCTAACCCTAACCCTAACCCGAACCCTAACCCTAACCCTAACCCTAACCCGAACTAGAACCCTAAACCTAACCCGAAACCTAACCCTAACCCGAACCCTAACCCTAACCGAAACCTAACCCTAACCCGAACCCTAACCCTAACCCGAACCCTAACCCTAAACCTAACCCGAAACCGAACCCTAACCCGAACCCTAAAACTAAACCTAACCCTAACACGAACCCTAACCGTAACCCGTACCCGAACCCTAACCCGAAACCTAATTCTTACCCGAACCCTAACCCTAAACCTAACCCGAACCCTAAACCTAACCCTAACCCGAACCCTAACCCTAACCCGAATCCTAAACCTAACCCTAACCCGAACCCTAACCCGAACCCTAAACCTAAAACTAACCCTAACCCAAACCCTAACCCTAACCCTAACCAGAACACTAACCCTAACCCTAACCCTAACCCGAACTAGAACCCTAAACCTAACCCGAACCCTAACCCTAACCCGAACCCTAACCCTACCCGAAACCTAACCCTAATCCGAACCCTAACCCTAACCCTAACCCGAACCCTAACCCTAAACCTAACCCGAAACCGAACCCTAACCCGAACCCTAAAACTAAACCTAACCCGAACCCAAACCCTAACACGAACCCTAACCATAACCGTACCCGAACCCTAACCCGAAACCTAATTCTTACCCGAACCCTAACCCTAAACCTAACCCGAACCCTAACCCGAACCCTAACCCTAACCCTAACCCGAACCCTAGCCCTAACCCTAACCCGAACCCAGACCGTAACCCGAAACCTAACCCTAACCCTAACCCTAACCCTAACCCAAACCCTAACCCTAACCCTAACCCGAACCCTAACCCGAACACTAACCCTAAACCTAACCTGAACACTAACCCCTAACACTAACCCGAACCCGAACCCTAACCCGAACCCTAACCCGAACCCTAACCCTAACCCTAACCTAACACTACTCCGAACCCTAACCCTAACCCTAACCCTAACCCTAAACCTAACCCCAACCCTAACCCTAACACTAACCCTAACCCTAACCCGAACGCTAACCCGAACCCGAACCCTAAACCTAACCCGAACCCTAAACCTTACCCTAACCCTAACCCTAACCCGAACCCTAACCCTAACCCTAAACCTAACCCTAACCCTAATCCGAACCCTAACGCTAACCCGAACCCTAACCCTAACCGTAACCCTAAATCTAACCCTAACCCCTAACCCTAACCCTAACCGTAACCCTAAAACCTAACCCTAAACCTAACCCTAACCCGAACCCTAACCCTAACCCTAACCCTAACCCCTAAACCTAACCCGAACCCTAAACCTAACCGGAACCCTAAACCTAACCCTAACCCAAACCCTAAACCTAACCCTAACCCTAACTTGAACCCTAACCCGAACCCTAACTCTAACCCTAACCCTAACCCGAACCCTATCCCTAACCCTAACCCTAACCCTAACCCGAACCCTAACCCGAACCCTAACCCGAACCCTAACCCTAACCAGAACCCTAACCCTAACCCTAACCCTAACCCGAACCCGAACCCTAACCCTAACCCGAAACCTAACCCGAACCCAACCCTAACCCGAACCCTAACCCTAACCCGAACCCTAACCCTAACCCTAACCCGAACCCTAACCCTAACCCTAACCCTAACCCTAACCCGAAACCTAAACGTAACCCGAACCCTAAACCTAAACCTACCCCGAACACTAACCCGAACCCTAACCCTAACCCTAATCCGAACTCTAACACTAACCCGAACCCTAACCCTAACCGTAACCCGAAAACTAGCCCTAAACCTAACCCGAACCCTAACCGTAACCCGAACCCTAACCCTAACCCTAACCCTAATCCTAACCCGAAACCTAACCCTAACCCTAACCGGAACGCTAACCCGAACCCTAACCCTAACCCTAACATGAACACTAACACCTAACCCTAACCCGAACCCGAACCCTAACCCGAACGCTAACCCTAACCCTAACCCGAACCCTAACCCTAACCCTAACCCTAACCCTAACCCGAACCCTAACCCTAACCCTACCTCTAACCCTAAACCTAACCCTAAACCGAACCCTAACCCTAACCCGAACCCTAACCCGAACCCTAACCCGAACCCAAACCCTAACCCTAACCTAACCCGAAACCTAACCCGAACCCTAACCCGAACCCTAACCCTAACCCTAACGTAACCCTAATCCGAAACCTAACCCTAACCGTAACCCGAACCCTAACCCGAACCCTAACCCTAACCCTAAACCGAACCCTAACCCTAACCCTAACCCGTACCCTAACCCGGAACCTAACCCTAACCCTAACCTGCACACTAACACCTAACCCTAACCCGAACCTTAACCCTAACCCGAACCCTAACCCTAACCCTAACCCGAACCCTAACCCTAACCCTAACCCTAACCTAACCCGAACCCTAACCCTAACCCTAACTCTAACCCTAAACCTAAACCTAACCCGAACCCTAACCCTAACCCGAACCCTAACGCTAACCCTAAACCGAACCCTAACCCTAACCCTAACCCTAACCCGAACCCTAACCCTAACCCTAACCCTAACCCTAACCCTAACCCGAACCCGAAACCTAACCCTAACCCGAAACCTAACCCTAACCCTAACCCTAACCCGAACCCTAACCCTAACCCTAAACCTAACCCTAACCCTAACCCGAACCCTAACGCTAACCCGAACCCTAACCCTAACCCTAACCCTAACCCTAAACCCTAACCCTAACCCTAACCCTAACCCTAAAACCTATCCCTAACCCTAACCCTACCCTAACCCGACTACTAACCCTAACCCTAACCCGAACCCTAACCCTAACCGTAAACCTAACCCTAACCCGAACCCTTACCCTAACCCGAACCCTAACCCTAACCCGAACCCGAACCCTAACCCGAACCGTACCCCTAACCCAAATCCGAAACCTAACCCTAACCCTAATCCTAACCCTAACCCGAACCCGAACCCTAACCCTAACCCTAACCCGAACTAGAACCCTAACCCTAACCCGAACCCTAACCCTAACCCTAACCCGAACCCTAACCCTACCCGAAACCTAACCCTAACCGGAACCCTAACCCGAACCCTAACCCTAACCCGAACCATAACCCGAACCCGAACCCTAACCCTAACCGTAACCCGAACCATAACCCTAACCCTAAACCGAAACCTTACCCTAACCCGAACCCTAACCGTAACCCGAACCCGAACCCGAACCCTAACCCTAAACCGAACCCTAACCCTAAACCTAACCCTAACCCGAAACCTAACCAAAACCGGAACCCTAAGCCGAACCCGAACCCTAACCATAACCTGAACCCGAACCCTAACCCTAACCTGAACCCTAACCCTAACCCTAACCCTAACCCGAACCCTAAACCTAACCCTAACCCGAACCCTAAACCTAACCCTAAACCGAAACCTAATCCTAACCCGAATCCTAAACCTAACCCTAACCCGAACCCTAACCCGAACCCTAAACCTAAACCTAACCCTAAACCAAACCCTAACCCTAACCCTAACCCGAACCCTAACCCTAACCCTAACCCTAACCCGAACTAGAACCCTAAACCTAACCCGAAACCTAACCCTAACCCGAACCCTAACCCTAACCGAAACCTAATCCTAACCCGAACCCTAACCCTAACCCTAACCCAAACCCTAACCCTAAACCTAACCCGAAACCGAACCCTAACCCGAACCCTAAAACTAAACCTAACCCTAACACGAACCCTAACCCTAACCCGTACCCGAACCCTAACCCGAAACCTAATTCTTACCCGAACCCTAACCCTAAACCTAACCCGAACCCTAACCCGAACCCTGACCCTAACCCTAACCCGAACCCTAGCCCTAAGCCTAACCCGAACCCTAACCGTAACCCGAACCCTCACCCTAACACTAACCCTAACCCTAACCCGAACCCTAACCCTAACCCTAACCCGAACCCTAACCCGAACCCTAACCCTAAACCTAACCTGAACACTAACCCCTAACACAAACCCGAACCCGAACACTAACCCGAACCCTAACCCGAACCCT
>JAVLSZ010000126.1:670000-682500 GCA_032313775.1 Urocyon cinereoargenteus
CCCTAATCCGAACCCTAACCCTAACCCTAACCCTAACCCTAACCCTAACCCCTAAACCTAACCCTAACCCCAACCCTAAACCTAACACTAACCCTAACCCTAACCCGAACCCTAAAACTAACCCTAACCCTACCCCTAACCCTAACCCGAACCCGAACCCTAACCCTAACCCGAACGCTAACCCTAACTCTAACACTAACCCTAACCCTAACGCGAACCCTAACCCTAACCCCTAACCCTAACCCTAACCCTAACCCGAAACCGAAACCTAACCCAAACCGTAACCCCTAACCCTAACCCGAACCCTAACCCTAACCCGAACCCTAACCCTAACCCTAACCCGAACCCGAACCCTAACCCGAACCATACCCCTAAACCAAACCCGAAACGTAACCCTAATCCTAAACCTAACCCTAACCCGAACCCGAACCCTAACCCTAACCCTAACCCGAACTAGAACCCTAACCCTAACCCGAACCCTAACCCTAACCCTAACCCGAACCCTAACCCTACCCGAAACCTAACTCTAACCGGAACCCTAACCCGAACCCTAACCCTAACCCGAACCATAACCCTAACCCGAACCCTAACCCTAACACTAACCCGAACCATAACCCTAACCCTAAACCGAAACCTAACCCTAACCCGAACCCTAACCAAAACCGGAACCCTAAGCCGAACCCGAACCCTAACCATAACCTGAACCCGAACCCTAACCCTAACATGAACCCTAACCCTAACCCTAACCCGAACCCTAAACCTAACCCTAACCCGAACCCTAAACCTAACCCTAACCCGAACCCTAACCCTAACCCGAATCCTAAACCTAACCCTAACCCGAACCCTAACCCGAACCCTAAACCTAAACCTAACCCTAACCCAAACCCTAACCCTAAACCTAACCCGAACCCTAACCCTAACCCTAACCCGAAACATAACCCTAACCCTAACCCTAACCCTCACCCTAACCCGAACCCGAACCCTAACCCTAACCTGAACCCTAACCCTAACCCTAACCCTAACCCGAACCCTAACCCTAACCCTAAACATAACCCTAACCCTAACCGGAACCCTAACGCTAACCCGAACCCTAACCCTAACCCTAACCCTAACCCCTAACCCTAACCGTAACCCTAACCCTAACCCTAAAACCTAACCCTAACCCTAACCCTAACCCCTAAACCTAACCCGAACCCTAAACCTAACCCGAACCCTAACCCTAACCCTAACCCAAACCCTAACCCTAACCCTAACCCTAACTTGAACCCTAACCCGAACCCTAACCCTAACCCTAACCCTAACCCGAACCCTATCCCTAACCCTAACCCTAACCCGAACCCGAACCCTAACCCGAACCCTAACCCGAACCCTAACCCGAACCCTAACTCGAACCCTAACCCTAACCCGAACCCTAACCCTAACCCGAACCCTAAACCGAACACTAACACTAAACCTAACCCTCACCCGAACCCTAACCCTAACCCTAAACCGAACCCTAACCCTAACCCTAACCCGAACCCGAACCCTAACCCTAACCCTAATCCGAACCCTAAACCTAACCCTAACCCTAACACGAACCCCAACCCTAATCCGAACCCTAACCCTAACCCTAACCCTAACCCTAACCCTAACCCGAACCTTAACCCGAACCCTAACCCTAACCGGAACCCTAACCCTAACCCGAACACTAACCCTAACCCGAACCCTAACCCTAAACCTAACCCTAACACTAACCCGAACCCTAACCCTAACCCTAACCTAACCCTAATCCGAACCCTAACCCTAACCCTAACCCTAACCCTAACCCGAACACCAACCCCTAACCCTAACCCGAAACCTAAACCTAAACCTTACCCGAACCCGAACCCTAACCCCTAACCCTAAGCCGAACCCGAACCCTAAACCTAACCCTAACCCTAACCCTAACACGAACCCGAACCTGAACCCGAAACCTAACCCTAACCCTAACATGAACCCGAAACCTAACCCTAACCCTAATCCGAACACTAACCCTAACCCGAACCCTAACACTAACCCTAACCCCGAACCCTGACCCTAAACCTAAACCTAACCCTAACCCGAACCCTAAACCTAACCCTAACCCGATCCCTAACTCGAACCCGAACAATAACCCGAACCCGAACCTTAACCCTAACCCTAAATCTAACCCAAACCCTAACCCGAACCCTAACTCGAACCCTAACCATAACCCGATCCCGAACCCGAACCCGAACCCTAACCCTACCCTAACACGAACCCGAACCCTAACCTTAACCCTAACCCGAACACTAACCCTAACCCGAACCCTAACCCTAACCCTAACCCCGAACCCGGACCCTAACCCTAAACCTAACCCTAACCCAAACCCGAACCCGAACCCTAACACTAACCCGAACCCTAACCCTTACCCGACCCTAACCCTAACCCTAACCTTAACCCGAACCCGAACCCTAACCCTAACCCGACCCCTAACCCTAACCCTAACCCTAACCCGAAACCTAACCCTAACCCGAACCCTAACCCGAACCTGAACAATAACCCGAACCCGAACGCTAACCCTAACCCTAACTCTAACCCAAACCCTAAACCGAACCCTAACTCGAACCCTAAACCTAACCCGAACCCGAACCCGAACCCGAAACCTAACCCTAACCCTAACACGAACCTGAACCCTAACCGTAACCCTAACCCGAACCCTAACCCTAACCCGAACCTTAACCTTAACCCTAACCCCGAACCCGGACCCTAACCCTAAACCTAACCCTAACCCGAACCCTAACCCGAACCCTAACCCGAACCCCAACCCTAACCCTAACTCTAACCCGAACCCTAACCCTAACCCTAACCCAAACCCTAACCCGAATCCTAACCCTAACCCTAACCCGAACCCTAACCCGAACCCTAAACCTAACCCTAAACCTAACCCTAACCCGAACCCTAAACCTAACCCTAACCAGAACCCTAACCCTAAACCGAACCCGATCCCGAACCCTAACCTTTTACCCGAATCCTAACCCTAACCCGAAACCTAACCCGAACCCTAACCCTAAACCTAACCCCGAACCCGAACCCTAACCCTAAACCTAACCCTTACCCGAACCCTAAACCGAACCCTAACCCGAACCCCAACCCTAACCCTAACCCGAACCCGACCCTAACCCTAACCCTAACCCGAACCCCAACCCTAACCCGAACCCTAACCCTAACCCTAACCCTAACACTAACCCGAAACCTAACCCGAACCCAACCCTAACCCGAACCCTAAACCTAACCCGAACCCTAACCCGAAACCTATCCATAACCCTAACCTGAACACTAACACCTAACCCTAACCCGAACCCGAAACCTAACCCGAACCCTAACCCTAACCCTAACCTGAACCCTAACCCTAACCCTAACCCTAATCATAACCCGAAACCTAACCCTAACAATAACCCTAATCCTAACCCGAACCCTAACACTAACCCTAACCCGAACCCTAAACCGAACCCTATCCATAACCCTAACCTGAACACTAACACCTAACCCTAACCCGAACCCGAAACCTAACCCGAACCCTAACCCTAACCCTAACCTGAACCCTAACCCTAACCCTAACCCTAATCCTAACCCGAACCCTAACCCTAACCCTACCTCTAACCTTAACCTAACCTTAACCCGAAACCTAACCCTAACCCGAACCCTAACCCGAACCCTAACCCAACCCTAACCCTAACCCTAACGTAACCCTAATCCGAAACCTAACCCTAACCCTAACCCGAACCCTAACCCTAACCCTAACCTGAACACTTACCCCTAACCCTAACCCGAACCCGAACCCTAACCCGAACCCTAACCCAAACCCTAACCCGAACCCGAACCCTAACCCTAAACCTAACCCGAACCCTAACCCTAAACCTAACCCTAACCCTAACCCGAACCCGAACCCTAACCCTAACCCTAACCCTAACTCGAACCCTAACTCTAACCCGAACCCTAAACCGAACCCTTACCCGAACCCTAACCCTAACCCTAACCCTAACACGAACCGTAACCCTAACCCGAACCCTGACCCTAACCCTAACCCTAACCCTAACCCGAACCCGAACCCTGACCCTAACCTGAACCCTGACCCTAAACCTAACCCTAACCCGAACCCTAACCCTAACCCGAAACCGAACCCGAAACCTAACCCTAACCCTAACCCGAACCCCAACCCTAACCCTAACCCGAACCCTAACCCGAACCCTAACACTAAACCTAACCCTAACTCTAACCCGAAACCTAAACCTAACCCTAACCGGAAACCTAACCCTAACCCTAACCCGAACCCGAACCCTAACCCTTTACCCGAATGCTAACCCTAACCCTAACCCCGAACCCCGAACCCTAACCGTAACCCTAACCCCGAACCCGAACCCTAAACCTGTCCCTAACCCTAACCCGAACCCTAACCCGAACCCTAACCCGAACCCGACCCTAACCCTAACCCTAACCCGAACACGAACCCTAACCTTAACCCGAACCCTAACACTAACCCTAACCCGAACCCTAACCCTAACGCTAAACCGACCCCTAACCTGAACCCGAACCCTAACACGAACCCTAAACCTAACCCTAACCCTAAACCTAACCCGAACCCTAACCCTAACCCTAACCCTAACCAGAAACCTAAACCTAACCTGATCCCTAACCCTAAACCTAACCCGAACCCTAACCCGAACCCTAACCCTAACCCTAACCCGAACCCTAGCCCTAACCCTAACCCGAACCCTAACCGTACCTGAACCCGAACCCTAAACCTAACCCTAACCCTAACCCTAACCCGAACCCGAACCCTAAACCTAACCGTAACCCGAACCCTAACCCGAACCCGAACCCTAACCCTAACCCTAACCCGAACCCTAAACCTAACCCTAACCCTAACCCTAACCCTAAGGCGAACCCTAACCCTAACCCCTAACCCTAACCCTAACCCTAACCCGAAACCAAAACCTAACCCTAACCCTAACCCCTAACCCTAACCCGAACCCTAACCCTAAACCTAACCCGAACCCTAACCCTAACCCTAAACCTAACCCTAACCCGAAACCGAACCCTAACCCGAACCGTAAGCCTAACCCTAATCCGAACCCTAACCCTAACCCTAAACCTAACCCTAACCCGAACCCGAACCCTAACCCTAACCCTAACCCGAACCCGAACCCTAACACTAACCCGATCCCTAACACTAACCCGAACCCTAACCCTACCCGAAACCAAACCTTCACCCGAACCCTAAACCGAAAGCTAACCCTAACCGAACCCTAACCCTAACCCGAACCCTAACCCGAAACCGAACAATAACCCGAACCCGAACCCTAACCCTAACCCTAACTCTAACCCAAACCCTAAACCGAATCCTAACTCGAACCCTAAACCTAACCCGAACCCGAACTCGAAAACTAACACTAACCCTAACACGAACCCGAACCCTAACACTAACCCTAATCCGAACCCTAACCCTAACGCGAAACCTAACCCTAACCTTAACCCAGAACCCGGAACCTAACCCTAAACTTAACCCTAACCCGAACCCTAAACCGAACCCTAACCCGAACACCAACCCTAAACCTAACTCGAACCCGAACCCGAACCCTAAACCTAACCCGAACCCTAACCCTAACCCGACCCTAACCTTAACACTAACCCGAACCCGAACCCTAACCCTAACCCTAACCCGACCCCTAACCCGAACCCTAACACGAACCCTAATCCTAACCCTAACCCTAACCCTAACCCGTACCCTAACCCTAACCCGAACCCTAACCCTAACCCAAACCCGAACCCTAACCCTAACTCGAACCCGAACCCTAACCCTAAACCGAAACCTAAACAGAAACCAAGACTAACCCGGACCATAACCCTAACCCGAACCCTAACCCTAACACTAAACCTAACCCGAAACCTAAACCTAACCCGAACCTTAACCCTAAACATAACCCGAACCCTAACCCGAAACCTAAACCTAACACTAACCCGAACCCTAACCCTAACCCGAAACCTAACCCTAAACCTAACCCGAACCCTAACCCTAAACCTAACCCGAACCCTAACCGTAACCCGAACCCTAAACCTAACCCTAACCCTACCCCTAAACCGAACCCTAACCCTAAACCTAACCCGAACCCTAACCCGAAACCTAACCCTAACCCTAACCTGAACACTAACACCTAACCCTAACCCGAACCCTAACCCTAACCCGAACCCTAACCCTAACCCTAACCCGAACCTTAACCCGAACCCTAACCCTAACCCGAACCCTAACCCTAACCCTAACCCTAACCCTAACCCTAACCCGAACACTAAACCTAACCCGAACCCTAACCCTAACCCTAACCCTAACCCTAACCCTAACCCGAACCCTAACCCTAACCGTAACCTAACCTTAAATGAACCCTAACCCTAATCCGAACCCTAACTCTAACCCTAACACTAACCCCTAACCCTAACCTGAAACCTAACCCTAACCCTTACCCGAACCCGAACCCTAACCCCTAACCCTAACCCGAACCCGAACCCTAAACCTAACCCTAACACTAACCCTAACCCTAACCCGAACCCGCACCCTAACCCGAACCCGAACCCTAACCCTAACCCTAACCCGTACACTAAAACTAACCCGAACCCTAACCCTAAACCTAACCCGAACCCAAACCCTAACACGAACCCTAACACTAACCCGAACCCAAACCCTAACCCTTACCCTAAACCTAACCCGCACCCTAACCCTAACCCGAACCTGATCCCTAACCCTAACCCTAACCCTAAACCTAACAATAACCCGAACCTTAACCCTAACCCTAACCCTAACCCTAACCCTAACCCGAACTTTAACCCGAACCCTAACCCTAACCCGAACCCTAACCCTAACCCTAACCCTAACCCGAACACTAACCCTAACCCGAACCCTAACCCTAACCCTGACCCTAACCCGAACCCTAACCCTAACCCTAACCTAACCCTAAAACGAACCCTAACACTAACTCTAACCCTAACCCTAACACTAACCCCTAACACTAACCCGAAACCTAACCCTAACCCTTACCCGAACCCGAATCCTAACCCCTTACCCTAACCCGAACCCGAACCCTAAACCTAACCCTAACACTAACCCTAACCCTAACCCGAACCCGAACCCTAACCCTAACCCTAACCCGAACCCTAACCCTAACCCTAACCCGTACACTAAAACTAACCCGAACCCTAACCATAAACCTAACCCGAACCCAAACCCTAACACGAACCCTAACACTAACCCGAACCCGAACCCTAACCCTAACCCTAAACCTAACACGCACCATAACCCTAACACGAACCTGATCCCGATCCCGAAACCTAACCCTAACCCTAAACCTAACCCTAACCCGAACCCTAAACCTAACCCGAACCCGAAACCTAACCCTAACCCTAACCCTAACCCTAACCCTAACCCTAACCCCAAACCTAACCCTAACACTAACCCTAAAACTAAACCGAACCCTAACCCTAACCCTAACCCTAACCCGAACCCGAACCCGAACCCTAACATTAACCCCTAACCCTAACCCTAAGCCGAACCCTAACCCGAACCCTAACCCTAATCCTAACCCGAACCCTAACCCTAACCATAACCCGAAACCTAACCCGAACCCTAACCCTAACCCTAACCCGAAACCTAAACCGAACCCTAACCCTAACCCTAACCTGAACACTAACCCCTAACCCTAAACCGAACCCGAACCTGAACCCTAACCCTAACCCTAACCCGAACCCAAACCCTAACACTAACCCTAACCCGAACCCTAACCCTAACCCTAACCCTAACCCGAACCCGAACCCTAAACCTAACCCTAACCCAAACCCTAACCCTAACCCGAACCCTAACTCTAAACCGAACCCTATACCGAACCCTAACCCCAACCTTAACCCTAACCCGAACCGTAACCCTAACCCGAACCCTAACACTAACCCTAACCAAAACCGTAACCCGAACCCTAACCCGAAACCTAACCCGAACCCTAACCCTAACTCTAACCCGAACCCTAACCCTAACCCTAACCCAAACCCTAACCCGAATCCTAACCCTAACCCTAACCCGAAACCTAACCCTAACCCTAACCCGAACCCTAACCCGAACCCTAAACCTAACCCTAACCCTAACCCTAACCCGAACCCTAAACCTAACCCTAACCAGAACCCTAACCCTAACCCGAACCCGAACCCTAACCTTTTACCCGAATCCTAACCCTAACCCGAAACCTAACCCGAACCCTAACCCTAAACCTAACCCCGAACCCGAACCCTAACCCTAAACCTAACCCTAACCCGAACCCTAAACCGAACCCTAACCCGAACCCCAACCCTAACCCTAACCCGAACCCGACCCTACCCTAACCCTAACCCGAACCCCAACCCTAACCCGAACCCTAACCCTAACCCTAACCCTAACCCGAACCCTAACCCTAACCCGAACCCTTACCCTAACCCTAACCCTAACCCGAAACCTAAACCTAACCCGAACCCTAACCCTAAGCCTAACCCGAACCCTAACCCGAACCCTAACCCTAACCCTAACCCGAACTCTAACACTAACCCGAACCCTAACCCTAACCCTAACCCGAACCCTAGCCCTAACCCTAACCCGAAACCTAACCGTAACCCGAACCCTAACCCTAACAATAACCCTAATCCTAACCCGAACCCTAACACTAACCCTTACCCGAACCCTAAACCGAACCCTATCCATAACCCTAACCTGAACACTAACACCTAACCCTAACCCGAACCCGAAACCTAAACCGAACCCTAACCCTAACCCTAACCCGAACCCTAACCCTAACCCTAACCCTAATCCTAACCCGAACCCTAACCCTAACCCTACCTCTAACCTTAACCTAACCTTAACCCGAACCCTAACCCTAACCCGAACCCTAACCCGAACCCTAACCCAACCCTAACCCTAACCCTAACGTAACCCTAATCCGAAACCTAACCCTAACCCTAACCCTAACCCTAAACCTAACCCTAACCCCAACCCTAACTCTAACACTAACCTAACCCTAACCCGAAACCGAACCCTAAACCTAACCCTAACCCTAACCCTAACCCAAACCCGAACCCTAACCCTAACCCCTAACTCGAACCCTAACCCTAACCCGAACCCTAACCCTAACCCAAAACCTTACCCTAACCCGAACCCTAACCTAACCCTAATCCGAAACCTAACCCTAAACCTAACCCTAACCACACCTCCAAAACTAACCCTAACCCTAACCCTAACCCCAAACCTAACCCTTACACTAACCCTAATCCTAAACCGAACGCTAACCCTAACCCTAACCCGAACCCAAACACTAACACTAACCCCTAACGCGAACCCTAAAAGGAAACCGAACCCTAACCTTAACCCGAACCCTAACCCTCACCCGAACCCTAACCTAACCCTAATCCGAACCCTAACCCTAACCCTAACCCTAACCCCTAACCCTAACCCGAACCCTAAACCGAAACCTAACCTGAACCCTAACCCTAACCCTAACCCGAACCCTAACACTAACCATAACCCGAACCCTAACCCGAACCCTAACCCTAACCCTAACCCTAACCCGAACCCTAACCCGAACCCTAACCCTAACCCTAACCTGAACACTAACCCCTAACCCTAACCCGAATCCGAACCCTAACCCGAACCCTAACTCAAACCCTAACCCGAACCCAAACCCTAACCCTAAACCTAACCCGAACCCTAACCCTAAACCTAACCCTAACCCTAACACGAACACGAACCCTAACCCTAACCCTAACCCTAACTCGAACCCTAACTCTAACCCGAACCCTAAAGCGAACCCTTACCCGAACCCTAACCCTAACCCTAACCCTAACCCGAACCGTAACCCTAACCCGAACCATGACCCTAAACCTAACCCTAACCCTAACCCGAACCCGAACCCTGACCCTAACCTGAACCCTGACCCTAAACCTAACCCTAACCCGAACCCTAACCCTAATCCGAAACCTAACCCGAAACCTAACCCTAACCCTAACCCGAACCCCAACCCTAACCCTAACCCGAACCCTAACCCGAACCCTAACCCTAAACCTAACCCTAACCCTAACCCGAAACCTAAACCTAACCCTAACCGGAACCCTAAACCTAACGCTAACCCGAACCCGAACCATAACCCTTTACCCGAATCCTAACCCTAAACCTAACCCCGAACCCCGAACCCTAACCCTAACCCTAACCCCGAACCCGAACCCTAAACCTGTCCCTAACCCTAACCCGAACCCTAACCCGAACCCTAACCCGAACCCGACCCTCACCCTAACCCTAACCCGAACACGAACCCTAACCTCAACCCGAAACCTAACACTAACCCTAACCCGAACCCTAACCCTAACGCTAACCCGACCCCTAACCTGAACCCGAACCCTAACACGAACCCTAAACCTAACCCTCACCCTAAACCTAACCCGAACCCTAACCCTAACCCTAACCCGAACCCTAACCCTAACCCGAACCCTAACCCTAACCCTAACACGAACCCTTACCCTAACCCGAACACAAACCCTAACCCTAACCCGAAACCTAACCCGAACCCAAACCTTACCCGAACCCTAACCCTAACCCGAACCCTAACCCTAACCCTAACCCTAACCAGAAACCTAAACCTAACCTGATCCCTAACCCTAAACCTAACCCGAACCCTAACCCGAACCCTAACCCTAACCCTAACCCGAACCCTAGCCCTAACCCTAACCCGAACCCTAACCGTACCCGAACCCGAACCCTAAACCTAACCCTAACCCTAACCCTAACCCGAACCCGAACCCTAACCCTAACCCTAACCCGAACCCTAACCCTAACCCTAACCCTAACCCTAACGCGAACCCTAACCATAACCCCTAACCCTAACCCTAACCCTAACCCGAAACCGAAACCTAACCCTAACCCTAACCCCTAACCCTAACCCGAACCCTAAACCTAAACCTAACCCGAACCCTAACCCTAACCCTAAACCTAACCCTAACCCGAACTCGAACCCTAAACCGAACCGTACCCCTAACCCTAATCCGAACCCTAACCCTAACCCTAAACCTAACCCTAACCCGAACCCGAACCCTAACCCTAACCCTAACCCGAACCCGAACCCTAACACTAACCCGATCCCTAACACTAACCCGAACCCTAACCCTACCCGAAACCAAACCTTCACCCGAACCCTAAACCTAACCCTAACCCTAACCCTAACCCGAACCCGAACCCTAACCCTAACCCTAACCCGAACCCTAACCCTAACCCTAACCCTAACCCTAACACTAACGCGAACCCTAACCATAACCCCTAACCCTAACCCTAACCCTAACCCGAAACCGAAACCTAACCCTAACCCTAACCCCTAACCCTAACCCGAACCCTAAACCTAAACCTAACCCGAACCCTAACCCTAACCCTAAACCTAACCCTAACCCGAACTCGAACCCTAAACCGAACCGTACCCCTAACCCTAATCCGAACCCTAACCCTAACCCTAAACCTAACCCTGACCCGAACCCGAACCCTAACCCTAACCCTAACCCGAACCCGAACCCTAACACTAACCCGATCCCTAACACTAACCCGAACCCTAACCCTACCCGAAACCAAACCTTCACCCGAACCCTAAACCGAAAGCTAACCCTAACCGAACCCTAACCCTAACCCGAACCCTAACCCGAAACCGAACAATAACCCGAACCCGAACCCTAACCCTAACCCTAACTCTAACCCAAACCCTAAACCGAACCCTAACTCGAACCCTAAACCGAACCCGAACCCGAACTCGAAAACTAACACTAACCCTAACACGAACCCGAACCCTAACACTAACCCTAATCCGAACCCTAACCCTAACGTGAACCCTAACCCTAACCTTAACCCAGAACCCGGAACCTAACCCTAAACTTAACCCTAACCCGAACCCTAAACCGAACCCTAACCCGAACACCAACCCTAACCCTAACCCGAACCCGAACCCGAACCCTAAACCTAACCCGAACCCTAACCCTAACCCGACCCTAACACTAACACTAACCCGAACCCGAACACTAACCCTAACCCTAACCCGACCCCTAACCCGAACCCTAACACGAACCCTAATCCTAACGCTAACCCTAACCCTAACCCGTACCCTAACCCTAACCCGAACCCTAACCCTAACCCAAACCCGAACCCTAACCCTAACTCGAACCCGAACCCTAACCCTAAACCGAAACCTAAACAGAACCCAACATTAACCCGGACCATAACCCTAACCCGAACCCTAACCCTAACACTAAACCTAACCCGAAACCTAAACCTAACCCGACCCTTATCCCTAAACATAACCCGAACCCTAACCCGAAACCTAAACCTAACACTAACCCGAACCCTAACCCTAACCCGAAACCTAACCCTAACCCTAACCCGAACCCTAACCCTAAACCTAACCCGAACCCTAACCGTAACCCGAACCCTAAAC
>JAVLSZ010000126.1:687500-750000 GCA_032313775.1 Urocyon cinereoargenteus
AACCTAACCCTAACCCTAACCCGAACCCTAAACCTAACCCTAACCGGAGCCCTAACGCTAACCCTAACACGAACCCGACCCCTAACCTTTTACCCGAATCCTAACCCTAACCCGAACTCTAACCCGAACCCTAACCTTAAACCTAACCCCGAACCCGAACCCTAACCCTAACCCTAACCCTAAACCGAACCCTAACCCGAAACCTAACCCGAACCCCAACCCTAACCCTAACCCGACCACGACCCTAACCCTAACCCGAACCCTAACCCTAATCCGAACCCTAACCCTAACCCTAACCCTAACCCGAACCCTAACCCTAACCCTAACCGGACCCCTAACCCGAACCCTAACACGATCCCTAAACCTAACCCTAACCCTAACCCTAACCCTATCCCGAAACCTAACCCTAACCCTAACCCGAACCCTAACCCTAACCCGAACCCTAACCCTAACCCTAACCCGAACCCTAACCGTAACCCGAACCCTAACCCTAACCCTAACCCTAATCCTAACCCTAACCCTAACCATAACCCTAACCCGAACCCTAACCCGAACCCTAACCCTAACCCTAACCTGAACACTAACACCTAACCCTAACCAGAACCCGAACCCTAACCCGAACCCTAACCCTAACCCTAACCCGAACCCTAACCCTAACCCTAACCATAACCCTAACCCGAACCCAAACCCTAACCCTACCTCTAACCCTAAACCTAACCCTAACCCGAACCCTAACCCTAACCCGAACACTAACCCGAACCCTAACCCGAACCCTAACCCTAACCCTAACCTAACACTAATCCGAAACCTAACCCTAACACTAACCCTAACCCTAACCCTACCTCTAACCCTAACCCTAACCCTAACCCTAACCCCAAACCTAACCCTAACACTAACCCTAAACCTAAACCGAACCCTAACCCTAAACCTAACCCGAACCAGAACCCGAACCCGAACCCTAACACTAACCCCTAACCCGAACCCTAACCCTAACCCGAACCCTAAACTTAACCCGAACCCTAACCATAACCCGAACCCTAACCTAACCCTAATCCGAACCCTAACCCTAACCCTAACCCTAACACTAACACTAACCCCTAACCCTAAACAAACCCTAACCCGAACCCTAACCCGAACCCTAACCCTAACCCTAACCCGAACCCTAACCCTAACCATAACCCGAACCCTAACCCGAACCCTAACCCTAACCCTAAACCGAACCCTAACCCGAACCCTAACCCTAACCCTAACCTGAACAATAACCCCTAACCCTAACCCGAACCCGAACCCTAACCCTAACCCTAACCCTAATCCTAACCCGAAACCTAACCCTAACCCTAACCCTAACCCGAACCAAAACCCTAACCCTAACCGGACCCCTAACCCGAACCCTAACACGATCCCTAAACCTAACCCTAACCATAACCCTAACCCGAACCCTAACCCTAACCCTAACCCGAACCCTAACCCTCACCCGAACCCTAACCCTAACCCTAACCCGAACCCTAACCCTAACCCAAACCCGAACCCTAACACTAACCCTAACACGAATCCTAACCCTAACCCGAACCCGAACCCTAACCCTAACCCTAACCCGAACCCTAACTCTAACCCGAACCCTAAACCGAACCCTAACCCGAACCCTAACCCCAACCCTAACCCTAACCCGAACCGTAACCCTTACCCTAACCCTAACACTAACCCGACCCCTAACCCTAACCCTAACCCTAATCCGAACCCTAACCCTAACCCGAACCCTAACCTGAACCCGAACAATAACCCGAACCCGAACCCAAACCCTAACACTAACTCTAACCCAAACCCTAAACCGAACCCTAACTCGAACCCTAAACCTAACCCGAACCCGAACCCGAAAACTAAACCTAACCCTAACACGAACCCGAACCCTAACCCTAACCCTAATCCGAACCCTAACCCTAACCCGTACCCTAACCCTAAACCTAACCCCGAACCCGGACCCTATCCCTAAACTTAACCTTAACCCGAACCCTAAACCGAACCCTAACCCGAACCCCAACCCTAACCCTAACCCAAACCCGATCCCGAACCCTAAACCTAACCCGAACCCAAACCCTAACCCGACCCTAACCCTAACACTAACCCGAACCTGAACCCTAACCCTAACCCTAACCCGACCCCTAACCCGAACCCTAACATGAACCCTAATCCTAACCCTAACCCTAACCCTAATCCGAACCCGAACCCGAACCCTAACCTTTTACCCGAATCCTAACCCTAACCCGAACCCTAACCCGAACCCTAACTCGAACCCCAACCCTAACCCTAACCCGACCACGACCCTAAACCTAACCCTAACCCGAACCCTAACCCTAATCCGAACCCTAACCCTAACCCTAACCCTAACCCGAACCCTAACCCTAACCCTAACCGGACCCCTAACCCGAACCCTAACACGAACCCTAACCCTAACCCTAACCCTAACCCTAAACTGAACCCTAACCCTAACCCTAACCCGAACCCTAACCCGAAACCTAAACCTAACCCTAACCTGAACACAAACACCTAACCCTAACCCGAACCCTAACCCTAAACCGAACCCTAACCCTAACCCTAAACCGAACCCTAACCCTAACTCGAACCCGAACCCTAACCCTAACCCGAAACCTAAACAGAACCCAACCCTAACCCGGACCCTAACCCTAACCCGATCCCTAACACTAACACTAATCCTAACCCGAAACCTAAACCTAACCCGAACCTTAACCCTAAACATATCCCGAACCCTAACCCGAACCCTAACCCTAACACTAACCCGAACCCTAACCCTAACCCGAAACCTAACCCTAACCCTAACCCGAACCCTAACCGTATCACGAACCCTAACCCTAACCCTAACCCTAACACTAAACCGAACCCTAACCCTAACCCTAACCCGAACCCTAACCCGAAACCTAACCCTAACCCTAACCTGAACACTAACACCTAACCCTAACCCGAACCCTAAACCTAACCCGAACCCTAACCCTAACCCTAACCCGAACCCTAACCCTAACCCTTACCCTAACCTAACCCGAACCCTAACCCTAACCCTAACTCTAACCCTAAACCTAACCCTAACCCGAACCCTAACCCAAACCCGAACCCTAACCCGAACCCTAAACCGAACCCTAACCCTAACCCTAACCCTAACCCGAACCCTAACCCTAACCCGAACCCTAAACCTAACCCTAACCCTAATCCTAACCCTAACTCGAACCCTAACCCTAACCCGAACCCTAAACCTAAACCTAACCCTAATCCTAACTCGAACACTAACCCGAACCCTAACCCTAACCCGAACCCTAACCCTAACCCAAACCCTAACCCTAACCCGAACCCTAACCTAACCCAAATCCGAAACCTAACCCTAACCCTAAACCTAACCCTACCCCTAACCCTAACCCTAAAACCAAACCTAACCCTAACACTAACCCTAACCCTAAACCGAACCCTAACCCTAACCCTAACCCGAACCCGAACCTGAACTCTAACACTAACCCCTAACCCGAACCCTAAAACTAACCGAACCGTAACCTTAACCCGAACCCTAACCCTAACCCGAACCCTAACCTAACCCTAATCCGAACCCTAACCCTAACCCTAACCCTAACCCTAACACTAACCCCTAACACTAACCCGAACCCTAACCCGAAACCTAACCCGAACCCTAACCCTAACCCTAACCCGAACCCTAACCCTAACCCTAACCCGAACCCTAACCCTAACCATAACCCGAACCCTAAACCGAACCCTAAACCGAACTCTAACCCTAACCCTAAACTGAACACTAAACCCTAAACCTAACCCGAACCCGAACCCTAACCCGAACCCTAACCCTAACCCTAAACCTAACCCGAACCCGAACCCTAACCCTAACCCTAACACGAACCCTAACCCTAACCCTAACCCGAACCCGAACCCTAACCCTAACCCTAACCATAACCCGAACCCTAACTCTAACCCGAACCCTAAACCGAACCCTAAACCGAACACTAACCCTAACCCTAACCCTAACCCGAACCGTAACCCTAACCCGAAACATAACCCTAACCCTAACCCTAACCCTAACGCGAACCCTAACCCGAACCCTAACCCTAACCCTAACCCGAACCCTAACCCTAACCCTAACCCGAACCCTAACCCGAACCCTCACCCTAACCCTAACCAGAACCCTAACCCTAACCCTAACCCGAACCCTAACCCGAACCCTAACCCTAACCCTAACCCTAACCCGAAACCTAAACCTGACCGTAACCTGAACCCTAACCCTAACCCGAACCCAAACCCTAACCCTAACCTGAAGCCTAACCCTAACCCGAACCCGAACCCTAACCCTAACCCGAAACCTAACCCGAACCCAACCCTAACCCGGACCCTAACCCTAACCCGAACCCTAAACCTAACCCTAACCCAAAACCTAAACCTAACCCGAACCCTAACCCTAAACCTAACCCGAACCCTAACGCGAACACTAACCCTAACCCTAACCCTAACCGGAACCCTAACCCTAACCCTAACCCGACCCCTAACCCGAACCCTAACACGAACCCTAAACCTAACCCTAACCCTAACCCGATCCCTAACCCGAACCCGAACCGGAACCCTAACCCTATCCCTAACCCGAACCCTAACCCTAACCCGAATCCTAACCCTAACCCTAACCCTAACCCGAACCCGAAACCTAACCCGAACCCGAACCCTAACCCGAACCCGAACCCTAACCCTAACCCTAAACCTAACCCGCACCCTAACCCTAACCCGAACCCTAACCCGAACCCGAACCCTAACCCTAACCCTAAACCTAACCCGCACCCTAACCCTAACCCGAACCCTAACCCGAACCCGAACCCTAACCCTAACCCTAAACCTAACCCGCACCCTAACCCTAACACTAACCCTAACCCTAACCCTACCTCTAACCCTAACCCTAACCCTAACCCTAACCCTAACACTAACCCCAAACCTAACCCTAACACTAACCCTAACCCTAAACCGAACACTAACCCTAACCCTAACCCTAACCCGAACCCGAACCCGAACCCTAACCCTAACCCTAACTCTAACCCTAACCCGAACCCTAACCCTAACCCGAACCCTAACCCTAACCCTAAACCTAATCCTAACCCGAACCCTAACCCTAACCCTAACCCGAACCCTAACCCGAACCCTAACCCTAACCCCAAACCTAACCCTAACACTAACCCTAACACTAACCCTAACTCTAACCCTAACCCGAACCCTAACCCTAACCCGAACCCTAACCCTAACCCTAACCCTAACCCGAACCCGAACCCTAACCCGAACCCGAACCCTAACCCGAACCCGAACCCTAACCCTAACCCTAAACCTAACCCGCACCCTAACCCTAACCCGAACACTAACCCTAACCCTAAACCTAATCCTAACCCGAACCCTAACCCTAACCCTAACCCGAACCCTAACCCGAACCCTACCCTAACCCTAACCTGAACACTAACAGCTAACCCTAACCGGAACCCGAACCCTAACCCGAACCGTAACCCTAACACTAACCCTAACCCTAACCCTAACCCGAACCCAAAACCTAACCCTACCTCTAACCCTAAACCTAACCCTAACCCGAACCCTAACCCTAACCCGAACTCTAACCCGAACCCTAACCCGAACCCAAACCCTAACCCTAACCCTAACCTAACCCTAATCCGAAACCTAACCCTAACACTAACCCTAACCCTAACCCTACCTCTAACCCTAACCCTAACCCTAACCCTAACCCTAACCCTAACCCCAAACCTAACCCTAACACTAACCCTAACCCTAAACCGAACACTAACCCTAACCCTAACCCTAACCCGAACCCGAACCCGAACCCTAACAGTAACCCCTAACCCGAACCCTAACCCTAACCCGAACCCTAACCTTAACACGAACCCTAACCATAACCCGAACCCTAACCTAACCCTAATCCGAACCCTAACCCTAACCCTATATCCTAACCCTAACACTAACCCCTAACCCTAACCCGAACCCTAAACCGAACCCTAACCCGAACCCTAACCCTAACCCTAACCCGAACCCTAACCCTAACCATAACCCGAACCCTAACCCGAACCCTAACACTAACCCTAAACCGAACCTTAACCCGAACCCTAACCCTAACCATAACCTGAACAATAACCCCTAACCCTAACCCGAACCCGAACCCTAACCCTAACCCTAACCCTAATCCTAACCCGAACCCTAACCCTAACCCTAACCCGAAACCGAACCCTAACCCTAACCCTAACCGGACCCCTAACCCGAACCCTAACACGATCCCTAAACCTAACCCTAACCCTAACCCTAACCCGAACCCTAACCCTAACCCTAACCCGAACCCTAACCCTAACACGAACACTAACCCTAACCCTAAACCGAACCCTGACACTAACCCGAACCCGAACCCTAACACTAACCCTAACACGAATCCTAACCCTAACCCTAACCCTAACCCTAACCCTAACCCGAACCCTAACCCTAACCATAACCCGAACCCTAACACGAACCCTAACCCGAACCCTAACCCGAACCCTAACCCTAACCCCAAACCTAACCCTAACACTAACCCTAACACTAACCCTAACTCTAACCCTAACCCGAACCCTAACCCTAACCCGAACCCTAACCCTAACCCTAACCCTAACCCGAACCCGAACCCTAACCCGAACCCGAACCCTAACCCGAACCCGAACCCTAACCCTAACCCTAAACCTAACCCGCACCCTAACCCTAACCCGAACACTAACCCTAACCCTAAACCTAATCCTAACCCGAACCCTAACCCTAACCCTAACCCGAACCCTAACCCGAACCCTACCCTAACCCTAACCTGAACACTAACAGCTAACCCTAACCGGAACCCGAACCCTAACCCGAACCGTAACCCTAACCCGGACCCTAACACTAACCCTAACCCGAAACCTAACCCGAACCCAACCCTAACCCGGACCCTAACCCTAACCCGAACCCTAAACCTAACCCTAACCCAAAACCTAAACCTAACCCGAACCCTAACCCTAAACCTAACCCGAACCCTAACGCGAACCCTAACCCTAACCCTAACCCTAACCCGAACCCTAACCCTAACCCTAACCCGACCCCTAACCCGAACCCTAACACGAACCCTAAACCTAACCCTAACCCTAACCCTAACCCGAACCCTAACCCGAACCCGAACCGGAACCCTAACCCTATCCCTAACCCGAACCCTAACCCTAACCCGAACCCTAACCCTAACCCTAACCCGATCCCTAACCCTAACCCTAACCCGAAACCTAACCCTTACCCGAACCCTAACCCTAACCCGAAACCGAACCCGAACCCTAACCCTAACCCGAACCCTAACCCTAACCCTAACCCTAACCCTAATCCGAACCCTAACCCGAACCCGAACCCTAACCCGAACCCGAACCCTAAACCTAACCCTAAACCTAACCCGCACCCTAACCCTAACCCGAACACTAACCCTAACCCTAAACCTAATCCTAACCCGAACCCTAACCCGAACCCTAACCCTAACCCTAACCCTAACCCTAACCCGAACCCAAACCCTAACCCTACCTCTAACCCTAAACCTAACCCTAACCCGAACCCTAACCCTAACCCGAACACTAACCCGAACCCTAACCCGAACCCTAACCCTAACCCTAACCTAACACTAATCCGAAACCTAACCCTAACACTAACCCTAACCCTAACCCTACCTCTAACCCTAACCCTAACCCTAACCCTAACCCCAAACCTAACCCTAACACTAACCCTAAACCTAAACCGAACCCTAACCCTAAACCTAACCCGAACCCGAACCCGAACCCGAACCCTAACACTAACCCCTAACCCGAACCCTAACCCTAACCCGAACCCTAAACTTAACCCGAACCCTAACCATAACCCGAACCCTAACCTAACCCTAATCCGAACCCTAACCCTAACCCTAACCCTAACACTAACACTAACCCCTAACCCTAACCAAACCCTAACCCGAACCCTAACCCGAACCCTAACCCTAACCCTAACCCGAACCCTAACCCTAACCATAACCCGAACCCTAACCCGAACCCTAACCCTAACCCTAAACCGAACCCTAACCCGAACCCTAACCCTAACCCTAACCTGAACAATAACCCCTAACCCTAACCCGAACCCGAACCCTAACCCTAACCCTAAACCTAATCCTAACCCGAAACCTAACCCTAACCCTAACCCTAACCCGAACCAAAACCCTAACCCTAACCGGACCCCTAACCCGAACCCTAACACGATCCCTAAACCTAACCCTAACCATAACCCTAACCCGAACCCTAACCCTAACCCTAACCCGAACCCTAACCCTAACCCGAACCCTAACCCTAACCCTAACCCGAACCCTAACCCTAACCCAAACCCGAACCCTAACACTAACCCTAACACGAATCCTAACCCTAACCCGAACCCGAACCCTAACCCTAACCCTAACCCGAACCCTAACTCTAACCCGAACCCTAAACCGAACCCTAACCCGAACCCTAACCCCAACCCTAACCCTAACCCGAACCGTAACCCTTACCCTAACCCTAACACTAACCCGACCCCTAACACTAACCCTAACCCTAATCCGAACCCTAACCCTAACCCGAACCCTAACCCGAACCCGAACAATAACCCGAACCCGAACCCAAACCCTAACACTAACTCTAACCCAAACCCTAAACCGAACCCTAACTCGAACCCTAAACCTAACCCGAACCCGAACCCGAAAACTAAACCTAACCCTAACACGAACCCGAACCCTAACCCTAACCCTAATCCGAACCCTAACCCTAACCCGTACCCTAACCCTAACCCTAACCCCGAACCCGGACCCTATCCCTAAACTTAACCCTAACCCGAACCCTAAACCGAACCCTAACCCGAACCCCAACCCTAACCCTAACCCAAACCCGATCCCGAACCCTAAACCTAACCCGAACCCAAACCCTAACCCGACCCTAACCCTAACACTAACCCGAACCTGAACCCTAACCCTAACCCTAACCCGACCCCTAACCCGAACCCTAACATGAACCCTAATCCTAACCCTAACCCTAACCCTAACCCTAATCCGAACCCGAACCCGAACCCTAACCTTTTACCCGAATCCTAACCCTAACCCGAACCCTAACCCGAACCCTAACTCGAACCCCAACCCTAACCCTAACCCGACCACGACCCTAAACCTAACCCTAACCCGAACCCTAACCCTAATCCGAAACCTAACCCTAACCCTAACCCTAACCCGAACCCTAACCCTAACCCTAACCGGACCCCTAACCCGAACCCTAACACGAACCCTAACCCTAACCCTAACCCTAACCCTAAACTGAACCCTAACCCTAACCCTAACCCGAACACTAACCCGAAACCTAAACCTAACCCTAACCTGAACACAAACACCTAACCCTAACCCGAACCCTAACCCTAAACCGAACCCTAA
Source organism: Urocyon cinereoargenteus (assembly GCA_032313775.1). Lineage (NCBI taxonomy): Eukaryota > Metazoa > Chordata > Mammalia > Carnivora > Canidae > Urocyon > Urocyon cinereoargenteus. The sequence continues at coordinate 696,991 of JAVLSZ010000126.1, forward strand.
CCCTAACCCTAAACCGAACCCTAACCCTAACTCGAACCCGAACCCTAACCCTAACCCGAAACCTAAACAGAACCCAACCCTAACCCGGACCCTAACCCTAACCCGATCCCTAACACTAACACTAACCCTAACCCGAAACCTAAACCTAACCCGAACCTTAACCCTAAACATATCCCGAACCCTAACCCGAACCCTAACCCTAACACTAACCCGAACCCTAACCCTAACCCGAAACCTAACCCTAACCCTAACCCGAACCCTAACCGTAACACGAACCCTAACCCTAACCCTAACCCTAACACTAAACCGAACCCTAACCCTAACCCGAACCCTAACCCGAAACCTAACCCTAACCCTAACATGAACACTAACACCTAACCCTAACCCGAACCCTAAACCTAACCCGAACCCTAACCCTAACCCTAACCCGAACCCTAACCCTAACCCTTACCCTAACCTAACCCGAACCCTAACCCTAACCCTAACTCTAACCCTAAACCTAACCCTAACCCGAACCCTAACCCAAACCCGAACCCTAACCCGAACCCTAAACCGAACCCTAACCCTAACCCTAACCCTAACCCGAACCCTAACCCTAACCCGAACCCTAAACCTAACCCTAACCCTAATCCTAACCCTAACTCGAACCCTAACCCTAACCCGAACCCTAAACCTAAACCTAACCCTAATCCTAACTCGAACACTAACCCGAACCCTAACCCTAACCCGAACCCTAACCCTAACCCTAACCGGACCCCTAACCCGAACCCTAACACGAACCCTAACCCTAACCCTAACCCTAACCCTAAACTGAAACCTAACCCTAACCCTAACCCGAACCCTAACCCGAAACCTAAACCTAACCCTAACCTGAACACAAACACCTAACCCTAACCCGAACCCTAACCCTAAACCGAACCCTAACCCTAACCCTAAACCGAACCCTAACCCTAACTCGAACCCGAACCCTAACCCTAACCCGAAACCTAAACAGAACCCAACCCTAACCCGGACCCTAACTCTAACCCGATCCCTAACACTAACACTAACCCTAACCCGAAACCTAAACCTAACCCGAACCTTAACCCTAAACATATCCCGAACCCTAACCCGAACCCTAACCCTAACACTAACCCGAACCCTAACCCTAACCCGAAACCTAACCCTAACCCTAACCCGAACCCTAACCGTAACACGAACCCTAACCCTAACACTAACCCTAACACTAAACCGAACCCTAACCCTAACCCTAACCCGAACCCTAACCCGAAACCTAACCCTAACCCTAACCTGAACACTAACCCTAACCCTAACCCGAACCCTAAACCTAACCCGAAACCTAACCCTAACCCTAACCCGAACCCTAACCCTAACCCTTACCCTAACCTAACCCGAACCCTAACCCTAACCCTAACTCTAACCCTAAACCTAACCCTAACCCGAACCCTAACCCAAACCCGAACCCTAACCCGAACCCTAAACCGAACCCTAACCCTAACCCTAACCCTAACCCGAACCCTAACCCTAACCCGAACCCTAAACCTAACCCTAACCCTAATCCTAACCCTAACTCGAACCCTAACCCTAACCCGAACCCTAAACCTAAACCTAACCCTAATCCTAACTCGAACACTAACCCGAACCCTAACCCTAACCCGAACCCTAACCCTAACCCAAACCCTAACCCTAACCCGAACCCTAACCTAACCCAAATCCGAAACCTAACCCTAACCCTAAACCTAACCCTACCCCTAACCCTAACCCTAAAACCAAACCTAACCCTAACACTAACCCTAACCCTAAACCGAACCCTAACCCTAACCCTAACCCGAACCCGAACCTGAACTCTAACACTAACCCCTAACCCGAACCCTAACCCTAACCCGAACCGTAACCTTAACCCGAACCCTAACCCTTACCCGAACCCTAACCTAACCCTAATCCGAACCCTAACCCTAACCCTAACCCTAACCCTAACACTAACCCCTAACACTAACCCGAACCCTAACCCGAAACCTAACCCGAACCCTAACCCTAACCCTAACCCGAACCCTAACCCTAACCCTAACCCGAACCCTAACCCTAACCATAACCCGAACCCTAACACGAACCCTAACACTAACCCTAAACCGAACCCTAAACCGAACTCTAACCCTAACCCTAAACTGAACACTAAACCCTAAACCTAACCCGAACCCGAACCCTACCCGAACCCTAACCCTAACCCTAAACCTAACCCGAACCCGAACTCTAACCCTAACCCTAACACGAACCCTAACCCTAACCCTAACCCGAACCCGAACCCTAACCCTAACCCTAACCCTAACCCGAACCCTAACTCTAACCCGAACCCTAAACCGAACCCTAAACCGAACACTAACCCTAACCCTAACCCTAACCCGAACCGTAACCCTAACCCGAAACATAACCCTAACCCTAACCCTAACCCTAACGCGAACCCTAACCCGAACCCTAACCCTAACCCTAACCCGAACCCTAACCCTAACCCTAACCCGAACCCTAACCCGAACCCTCACCCTAACCCTAACCAGAACCCTAACCCTAACCCTAACCCGAACCCTAACCCGAACCCTAACCCTAACCCTAACCCTAACCCGAAACCTAAACCTGACCGTAACCTGAACCCTAACCCTAACCCGAACCCAAACCCTAACCCTAACCTGAAGCCTAACCCTAACCCGAACCCGAACCCTAACCCTAACCCGAAACCTAACCCGAACCCAACCCTAACCCGGACCCTAACCCTAACCCGAACCCTAAACCTAACCCTAACCCAAAACCTAAACCTAACCCGAACCCTAACCCTAAACCTAACCCGAACCCTAACGCGAACCCTAACCCTAACCCTAACCCTAACCCGAACCCTAACCCTAACCCTAACCCGACCCCTAACCCGAACCCTAACACGAACCCTAAACCTAACCCTAACCCTAACCCGAACCCTAACCCGAACCCGAACCGGAACCCTAACCCTATCCCTAACCCGAACCCTAACCCTAACCCGAACCCTAACCCTAACCCTAACCCGATCCCTAACCCTAACCCTAACCCGAAACCTAACCCTTACCCGAACCCTAACCCTAACCCGAAACCGAACCCGAACCCTAACCCTAACCCGAACCCTAACCCTAACCCTAACCCAACCCTAACCCGAACCCTAACCCGAACCCGAACCCTAACCCGAACCCGAACCCTAACCCTAACCCTAAACCTAACCCGCACCCTAACCCTAACCCGAACACTAACCCTAACCCTAAACCTAATCCTAACCCGAACCCTAACCCTAACCCTAACCCGAACCCTAACCCGAACCCTAACCCTAACCCTAACCTGAACACTAACAGCTAACCCTAACCGGAACCCGAACCCTAACCCGAACCGTAACCCTAACACTAACCCTAACCCTAACCCTAACCCGAACCCAAAACCTAACCCTACCTCTAACCCTAAACCTAACCCTAACCCGAACCCTAACCCTAACCCGAACTCTAACCCGAACCCTAACCCGAACCCAAACCCTAACCCTAACCCTAACCTAACCCTAATCCGAAACCTAACCCTAACACTAACCCTAACCCTAACCCTACCTCTAACCCTAACCCTAACCCTAACCCTAACCCTAACCCTAACCCCAAACCTAACCCTAACACTAACCCTAACCCTAAACCGAACACTAACCCTAACCCTAACCCTAACCCGAACCCGAACCCGAACCCTAACAGTAACCCCTAACCCGAACCCTAACCCTAACCCGAACCCTAACCTTAACACGAACCCTAACCATAACCCGAACCCTAACCTAACCCTAATCCGAACCCTAACCCTAACCCTATATCCTAACCCTAACACTAACCCCTAACCCTAACCCGAACCCTAAACCGAACCCTAACCCGAACCCTAACCCTAACCCTAACCCGAACCCTAACCCTAACCCCTAACCCTAACCCGAACCCGAACCCTAACCCTAACCCTTACCCTAATCCTAACCCGAACCCTAACCCTAACCCTAACCCGAACCCGAACCCTAACCCTAACCCTAACCGGACCCCTAACCCGAACCCTAACACGATCCCTAAACCTAACCCTAACCCTAACCCTAACCCGAACCCTAACCCTAACCCTAACCCGAACCCTAACCCTAACACGAACACTAACCCTAACCCTAAACCGAACCCTGACACTAACCAGAACCCGAACCCTAACACTAACCCTAACACGAATCCTAACCCTAACCGTAACCCGAACCCTAACCCTAACCCTAACCCGAACCCTAACCCTAACCATAACCCGAACCCTAACACGAACCCTAACACTAACCCTAACCCTAACACTAACCACTAACACTAACCCGAACCCTAACCCGAACCCTAACCCTAACCCTAACCCGAACCCTAACCCTAACACGAACCCTAACCCTAACCCTAAACCTAACACTAACCCCTAACACTAACCCGAACCCTAACCCGAACCCTAACCCGAACCCTAACCCTAACCCTAACCCGAACCCTAACCCTAACCCTAACCCGAACCCTAACCCTAACCATAACCCGAACCCTAACACGAACCCTAACACTAACCCTAAACCGAACCCTAAACCGAACTCTAACCCTAACCCTAAACTGAACACTAAACCCTAAACCTAACCCGAACCCGAACCCTAACCCGAACCCTAACCCTAACCCTAAACCTAACCCGAACCCGAACCCTAACCCTAACCCTAACACGAACCCTAACCCTAACCCTAACCCGAACCCGAACCCTAACCCTAACCCTAACCCTAACCCGAACCCTAACTCTAACCCGAACCCTAAACCGAACCCTAAACCGAACACTAACCCTAACCCTAACCCTAACCCGAACCGTAACCCTAACACGAAACATAACCCTAACCCTAACCCTAACCCTAACGCGAACCCTAACCCGAACCCTAACCCTAACCCTAACCCGAACCCTAACCCTAACCCTAACCCGAACCCTAACCCGAACCCTCACCCTAACCCTAACCAGAACCCTAACCCTAACCCGAACCCGAACCCTAACCCGAACCCTAACACTAACCCTAACACTAACCCGAATCCTAAACCTGACCGTAACCTGAACCCTAACCCTAACCCGAACCCAAACCCTAAACCTAACCTGAAGCCTAACCCTAACCCGAACCCGAACCCTAACCCTAACCCGAAACCTAACCCGAACCCAACCCTAACCCGGACCCTAACCCTAACCCGAACCCTAAACCTAACCCTAACCCAAAACCTAAACCTAACCCGAACCCTAACCCTAAACCTAACCCGAACCCTAACGCGAACCCTAACCCTAACCCTAACCCTAACCCGAACCCTAACCCTAACCCTAACCCGACCCCTAACCCGAACCCTAACACGAACCCTAAACCTAACCCTAACCCTAACCCTAACCCGAACCCTAACCCGAACCCGAACCGGAACCCTAACCCTATCCCTAACCCGAACCCTAACCCTAACCCGAACCCTAACCCTAACCCTAACCCGATCCCTAACCCTAACCCTAACCCGAAACCTAACCCTTACCCGAACCCTAACCCTAACCCGAAACCGAACCCGAACCCTAACCCTAACCCGAACCCTAACCCTAACCCTAACCCTAACCCTAACCCGAACCCTAACCCGAACCCGAACCCTAACCCGAACCCGAACCCTAACCCTAACCCTAAACCTAACCCGCACCCTAACCCTAACCCGAACACTAACCCTAACCCTAAACCTAATCCTAACCCGAACCCTAACCCTAACCCTAACCCGAACCCTAACCCGAAACCTAACCCTAACACTAACCTGAACACTAACAGCTAACCCTAATCGGAACCCGAACCCTAACCCGAACCGTAACCCTAACACTAACCCTAACCCTAACCCTAACCCGAACCCAAAACCTAACCCTACCTCTAACCCTAAACCTAACCCTAACCCGAACCCTAACCCTAACCCGAACCCTAACCCGAACCCTAACCCGAACCCTAACCCTAACCCTAACCTAACCCTAATCCGAAACCTAACCCTAACACTAACCCTAACCCTAACCCTACCTCTAACCCTAACCCTAACCCTAACCCTAACCCTAACACCAAACCTAACCCTAACACTAACCCTAACCCTAAACCGAACACTAACCCTAACCCTAACCCTAACCCGAACCCGAACCCGAACCCGAACCCTAACACTAACCCCTAACCCGAACCCTAACCCTAACCCGAACCCTAACCTTAACCCGAACCCTAACCATAACCCGAACCCTAACCTAACCCTAATCCGAACCCTAACCCTAACCCTATATCCTAACCCTAACACTAACCCCTAACCCTAACCCGAACCCTAAACCGAACCCTAACCCGAACCCTAACCCTAACCCTAACCCGAACCCTAACCCTAACCATAACCCGAACCCTAACCCGAACCCTAACACTAACCCTAAACCGAACCCTAACCCGAACCCTAACCCTAACCATAACCTGAACAATAACCCCTAACCCTAACCCAAACCCGAACCCTAACCCTAACCCTAACCCTAATCCTAACCCGAACCCTAACCCTAACCCTAACCCGAACCCGAACCCTAACCCTAACCCTAACCCTAACCCAAACCCTAACCCTAACCCTAACCCGAACCCTAACCCTAACACGAACACTAACCCTAACCCTATACCGAACCCTGACACTAACCCGAACCCGAACCCTAACCCTAACCCTAACACGAATCCTAACCCTAACCCTAACCCGAACCCGAACCCTAACCCTAACCCTAACCCTAACCCGAACCCTAACTCTAACCCGAACCCTAAACCGAACCCTAACACGAACCCTAACCCCAACCCTAACCCTAAACCGAACCGTAACCCTAACCCGAACCCTAACCCGAACCCGAGCAATAACCCCAACCCGAAACCTAACCCTAACCCTAACTCTAACCCAAACCCTAAACCGAACCCTAACTCGAACCCTAAACCTAACCCGAACCCGAACCCGAACCCGAAACCTAACCCTAACACTAACACGAACCCGAACCCTAACCCTAACCCTAATCCGGACCCTAACCCTAACCCGAACCCTAACCCTAACCCCGAACCCGGACACTAACCCTAAACTTAACCCTAACCCGAACCCTAAACCAAACCCTAACCCGAACCCCAAACCTAACCCTAACCCGAACCCGAACCCGAACCCTAAACCTAACCCGAACCCTAACCCTAACCCGACCCTAACCCTAACACTAACCCGAACCCGAACCCTAACCCTAACCCTAACCCGACCCCTAACCCGAACCCTAACACGAACCCTAATCCTAACCCTAACCCTAACCCTAACCCTAACCCGAACCCGAACCCTAACATTTTACCCGAATCCTAACCCTAACCCGAACCCTAACCCGAACCCTAACCCTAAACCTAACCCCGAACCCGAACCCTAACCCTAACCCTAACCCTAACCCGAACCCTAACCCGAACCGTAACCCGAACCCCAACCCTAACCCTAACCCTAACCCGAACCCTAACCCTAATCCGAACCCTAACCCTAACCCTAACCCGAACCCTAACCCTAAACCTAACCGGACCCCTAACCCGAACCCTAACACGAACCTTAAACATAACCCTAAACCTAACCCTAACCCGAACCCTAACCCTAACCCTAACCCGAACCCTAACCCTAACCCGAACCTTAGCCCTAACCCTAACCCGAACCGGAACCCTAACCCGAACCCGAACCCTAACCCTAACCCGAAACCTAACCCGAACCCAACCCTAACCCGAACCCTAACCCTAACCCGAACCCTAACCATAACCCTAACCCTAACCCGAAACCTAAACCTAACCCGAACCCTAACCCTAAACCTAACCCGAACCCTAACCCGAACGCTAACCCTAACCCTAACCCGAACTCTAACACTAACCCGAACCCTAACCCTAACCCTACCCCGAAAACTAGCCCTAAACCTGACCCGAACCCTAACCGTAACCCGAACCCTAACCCTAAACCTAACCCTACCTCTAACCCTAACCCTAACCCTAAACCTAACCCCAAACCTAACCCTAACACTAACCCTAACCCTAAACCGAACCCTAACCCTAACCCTAACCCTAACCCGAACCCGAACCCGAACCCTAACACTAACCCCTAACCCGAACCCTAACCCTAAACGGAACCCTAAACTTAACCCGAACCCTAACCCTAACCCGAACCCTAACCTAACCCTAATCCGAACCCTAACCCTAACCATAACCCTAACCCTAACACTAACCCCTAACCCTAACCCGAACCCTAACCCGAACACTAACCCGAACCCTAACCCTAACCCTAACCTGAACCCTAACCCTAACCATAACCCGAACCCTAACCCGAACCCTAACACTAACCCTAAACCGAACCCTAACCCGAAACCTAACCCTAACCCTAATATGAACACTAACCCCTAACCCTAACCCGAACCCGAACCCTAACCCGAACCCTAACCCTAGCCCTAACCCGAACCCGAACCCGAACCCTAACCCTAACCCTAACCCGAACCCTAACCCTAACCTTAACCCGAACCCGAACCCTAACCCTAACACTAACCCGACCCCTAACCCGAACTCTAACACGATCCCTAAACCTAACCCTAACCCTAACCCTAACCCGAACCCTAACCCTAACCCTAACCGGAACCCTAACACTAACACGAACACTAACCCTAACCCTAAACCGAACCCTGACACTAACCCCAACCCGAACCCTAACCCTAACCCTAACACGAATCCTAACCCTAACCCTAACCCGGACCCGAACCCTAACCCTAACCCTAACCCTAACCCTAACCCGAACCCTAACTCTAACCCAAACCCTAAACCGAACCCTAACCGGAACCCTAACACCAACCCTAACCCTAACCCGAACCGTAAACCTAACCCGAACCCTAACACTAAGCCGACCCCTAACCCTAACCCTAACAATAACCCGAACCCTAACACTAACCCGAACCCTAACCCGAACCCGAGCAATAACCCGAACCCGAAACCTAACCCTAACCCTAACTCTAACCCAAACCCTAAACCGAACCCTAACTCGAACCCTAAACCTAACCCGAACCCGAACCCGAACCCGAAACCTAACCCTAACACTAACACGAACCCGAACCCTAACCCTAACCCTAATCCGGTCCCTAACCCTAACCCGAACCCTAACCCTACCCCGAACCCGGACACTAACCCTAAACTTAACCCTAACCCGAACCCTAAACCAAACCCTAACCCGAACCCCAAACCTAACCCTAACCCGAACCCGAACCCGAACCCTAAACCTAACCCGAACCCTAACCCTAACCCGACCCTAACCCTAACACTAACCCGAACCCGAAACCTAACCCTAACCCTAACCCGACACCTAACCGTAACCCGAACCCGAACCCGAACCCTAACCCTAACCCTAACCCTAACCATAACCCTAACCCGAACCCGAACCCTAACCTTTTACCCGAATCCTAACCCTAACCCGAACCCTAACCCGAACCCTAACCCTAAACCTAACCCCGAACCCGAACACTAACCCTAACCCTAACCCTAACCCGAACCCTAACCCGAACCCTAACCCGAACCCCAACCCTAACCCTAACCCTAACCCGAACCCTAACCCTAATCCGAACCCTAACCCTAACCCTAACCCGAACCCTAACCCTAACCCTAACCGGACCCCTAAACCGAACCCTAACACGAACCCTAAACCTAACCCTAAACCTAACCCTAACACGAACCCTAACCCTAACCCTAACCCGAACCCTAACCCTAACCCGAAACTTAACCCTCACCCTAACCCGAACCGGAACCCTAACCCGAACCCGAACCCTAACCCTAACCCGAAACCTAACCCGAACCCAACCCTAACCCGAACCCTAACCCTAACCCGAACCCTAACCATAACCCTAACCCTAACCCGAAACCTAAACCTAACCCGAACCCTAACCCTAAACCTAACCCGAACCCTTACCGAACGCTAACCTTAACCCTAACCCGAACTCTAACACTAACCCGAACCCTAACCCTAACCCTACCCCGAAAACTAGCCCTAACCCTAACCCGAACCCTAACCGTAACCCGAACCCTAACCCTAACCCTAACCCTACCGCTAACCCTAACCCTAACCCTAAACCTAACCCCAAACCTAACCCTAACACTAACCCTAACCCTAACCGAACCCTAACCCTAACCCTAACCCTAACCCGAACCCGAACCTGAAACCTAACACTAACCCCTAACCCGAAACCTAACCCTAACCCGAACCCTAAACTTAACCCGAACGCTAACCCTAACCCGAACCCTAACCTAACCCTAATCCGAACCCTAACCCTAACCATAACACTAACCCTAACACTAACCCCTAACCCTAACCCGAACCCTAACACGAAACCTAACCCGAACCCTAACCCTAACCCAAACCTGAACCCTAACCCTAACCATAACCCGAACCTTAACCCGAACCCTAACACTAACCCTAAACCGAACCCTAACCCGAACCCTTACCCTAACCCTAACATGAACACTAACCCCTAACCCTAACCCGAACCCGAACCCTAACCCGAACCCTAACCCTAACCCGAACCCGAACCCTAACCCTAACCCGAACCCGAACCCTAACCCTAACACTAACCCGACCCCTAACCCGAACCCTAACACGAACCCTAATCCTAACCCTAACCCTAACCCTAACCCTAACCCTAACCCGAACCCGAACCCTAACTTTTTACCCGAATCCTAACCCTAACCCGAACCCTAACCCGAACCCTAACCCTAAACCTAACCCCGAACCCGAACCCTAACCCGAACCCTAACCCGAACCCTAAACCGAACCCCAACCCTAACCCTAACCCGACCACGACCCTAACCCTAACCCTAACCCGAACCCTAACCCTAACCCTAACCCGAACCCTAACCCTAATCCGAACCCTAACCCTAACCCTAACCGGACCCCTAACCCGAACCCTAACACGAACCCTAAACCTAACCCTAACCCTAACCCTAACACGAACCCTAACCCTAACCCTAACCCGAACCCTAACCCTAACCCGAACCCTAACCCTAACCCTAACCCGAACCGTAACCCTAACCCGAACCCGAACCCTAACCCTAACCCGAAACCTAACCCGAACCAAACCCTAACCCGAACCCTAACCCTTACCCGAACCCTAAACCTAACCCTAACCCTAACCCGAAACCTAAACCTAACCCGAACCCTAACCCTAAACCTAACCCGAACCCTAACCCGAACCCTAACCCTAACCCTAACACGAACTCTAACACTAACCCGAATCCTAACACTAACCCTAACCCGAACCCTAACCCTAATCCTAACCCTAACCCCAAACCTAACCCTAACACTAACCCTAACCCTAAACCGAACCCGAACCCGAACCCTAACACTAACCCCTAACCCGAATCCTAACCCTATCCCGAACCATAACCTTAACCCGAACCCTAACCCTAACCCGAAACCTAACCTAACCCTAATCCGAACCCTAACCCTAACCCTAACCCTAACCCTAACCCTAACACTAACCCCTAACCCTAACCCGAACCCTAAACCGAACCCTAACCCGAACCCTAACCCTAACCCTAACCCGAACCCTAACCCTAAACATAACCCGAACCCTAACCCGAACCCTAACACTAACCCTAAACCGAACCCTAACCCGAACCCTAACCCTAACCCTATCCTGAACACTAACCCCTAACCCTAACCCGAACCCGAACCCTAACCCTAACCCTAACCCGAACCCGAACCCTAACCCTAGCCCTAACACGAACCCTAACCCTAACCCTAACCCGAACCCGAACCCTAACCCTAACCCTAATCCTAACCCGAACCCTAAATCTAACCCGAACCCTAAACCGAACCCTAACCCGAACCCTAACCCTAACCCTAACCCTAACACGAACCGTAACCCTTTCCCGAACCCTAACCCTAACCCGACCCCTAAGCCTAACCCTAACCCTAACTCGAACCATAACCCTAACCCGAACCCTAACCCGAACCCGAACAATAACCCGAACCCGAACCCTAAACCTAACCCTAACTCTAACCCAAACCCTAAACCGAACCCTAACTCGAACCCTAAACCTAACCCGAACCCGAACCCGAACACGAAACCTAACCCTAACCCTAACACGAACCCGAACCCTAACCCTAACCCTAATCCGAACCCTAACCCTAACCCGAACCCTAACCCTAACCCTAACCCAGAACCCGGACCCTAACCCTAAACTTAAACCTAACCCGAACCCTAAACCGAACCCTAACCCGAACCCCTACCCTAACCCTAACCCGAACCCGAACCCGAACCCTAAACCTAAACCGAACCCTAACCAGACCCTAACCCTAACACTAACCCGAACCCGAACCCTAACCCTAAACCTAACCCGACCCCTAACACGAACCCTAACACGAACCCTAATCCTAACCCTAACCCTAACCCTAACCCTAACCCGAACCCTAACCCTAACCCGAAACCTAACCCTAACCCAAACCCGAAACCTAACCCTAACTCGAACCCGAACCTTAAACCTAACCCTAAACCTAAACAGAACCCAACCCTAACCCAGACCCTAACCCTAACCCGATCCCTAACCCTAACAGTAAACCTTACCCGAAACCTAAACCTAACCCGAACCTTAACCCTAAACATATCCCGAAACCTAACCCGAACCCTAACCCTAACACTAACCCGAACCCTAACCCTAATCCGAAACCTAACCCTAACCCGAACCCTAACCCTAAACCTAACCCGAACCCTAACCCTAACCCTAACCCTAACCTAACCAGAACCCTAACCCTAACCCTAACTCTAACCCTAAACCTAACCCTAACCCGAACCCTAACCCTAACCCGAACCCTAAACCGAACCCTAAACCGAACCCTAACGCTAACCCTAACCCGAACCCTAACCCTAACCCGAACCCTAAACCTAACCCTAACCCTAATCCTAACTCGAACACTAACCTGAACCCTAAACCTAACCCTAACCCGATCCCGAACCCTAACCCTAACCCGAACCCTAACCCGAACCCTAACCCTAACCCTAAACCGAAACCTAACCCTAACCATAACCCGAACCCTAACCCGAAACCTAACCCTAACCCTAACCTGAACACTAACACCTAAACCTAACCCTAACCCTAACCCTAACCCGAACCCGAACCCTAACCCTAACCCGAAACCTAAACCGAACCCTAACCCTAACCCTAACTCGAACCCTAACCCGAACCCTAACCCTAACCCTAACCCGAACCCTAACCCTAACCCTAAACCCAAACCTAACCCGAACCCTAACCCTAACCCTAACCCTCACCTGAACCCTAACCCTAACCCTAAACCGAAACCTAACCCTAACCCTAACCCGAACACGTACCCTAACCCGAACCCTAACCCTAACCCTAATCCGAATCCTAAACCTAACACTAACCCTAACCCTAAACCGAACCCTAACCCTAACCCGAACCCTAACCCTAACTCTAACCCTAACCCGAACCCTAACCCAAACCCGAACCCTAACCCGAACCCGAACCCTAACCATAACCCGAACCCTAACCCTAACACGAACCCTAAACCTAACCCTAACCCGAACCCTATACCTAACCCTAACCCAAACCCTAAGCCTAACCCGAACCCTAACCCTAACCCTAAACCGAATCCTAACCCTAACCCTAACCCGAACCCTAACCCGAACCCTAACCCTAACCCTAACCCTAACCCAAACCCTAACCCTAACCCTAACCCGAACCTTAACCCTAAATCTAACCCGAACCCTAACCCTAACCCTAACCCTAAACCTAACCCGATCCCGAACCCTAACCCTAACCCTAACCCTAACCCTAACCCTAACCCTAACCCTAACCCGAACTCTAACCCTAACCCTAAACCTAACCCTAACACTAATCCTAACCCTAACGCTAACCCGAACCCTAACCCTAACTCTAACCCTAACCGTAAACCCTAACACTAACCCTAACCCTAACCCTAACCCTAAAACCTAACCCTAACCCTAACCCTAACCCTAACCCGAACACTAACCCTTACCCTAAACCGAACCCTAACACTAACCCTAACCCTAAACCCTAACCCTAACCCGATCCCTAAAGCTAACCCGAACCCTAACCCTAACCCTAACCCGAACCCTAACCCTAACCCTAACTCAAACCCGAACCCTAACCCGAACTCTAACACGACACTAACCCTAACCCCTAAACCTAACCCTAACCCGAAACCTAACCCTAAACAGAACCCGAACCCTAACCCTAACCCGAACCCTAAACCTAACCTTAACCCTAACCAGAACCCTAACCCGAACCCGAACAATAACCCGAACCCGAACCCTAACCCTAACCCTAACTCTAACCCAAACCTTAACCCGAACCCTAACTCGAACCCTAACCCTAACCCGAACCCGAACCCGAACCCGAACCCGAACCCTAACCCGAACCCTAACACGAACCCTAAACCTAACCCTAAACTTAACCCTAACCCGAACCCTAACCCTAACCCGAACCCTATCCCTAACACTAACCCGAACCCTAATCCTAACCCGAACCCGAACCCTAACCCTAACCCGACCCGAACCCTAACCCAAACCCGAAACCTAACCCGAACCCAACCCGAACCCGAACCCTAACCCGAACCCTAACCCGAACCCCAACCCTAACCTTAACCCGAACCAGACCCTAACCCTAACCCGAACCCTAACCCTAACCCGAAACCTAACCCTAAACCTAACCCGAACCCTAACCCTAACCCTAACCCGACCCCTAACCCGAACCCTAACACGAACCCTAAACCTAACCCTAACACTAACCCTATCCCGAACCCTAACCCTAACCCTAACCCGAACCCTAACCCTAACCCGAAACCTAACCCTAACCCGAACCCGAACCCTAACCCTAACCAGAACCCGAACCCTAACCCTAACCCGAAACCTAACACGAACCCTAACCCTAACCCTAACCCTAACCCGAACCCTAAACCTAACCCGAAACCTAAACCTAACCCGAAACCTAACCCTAAACCTAACCCGAACCCTAACCCGAACCCTAACCCTAACCCTAAACCGAACCCTAGCCCTAACCCTAACCCGAACCCTAACCGTAACCCGAACCCTAACACTAACCCTAACCCTAACCCTAACCCGAAACCTAACCCTAACCCTAACCCGAACCCTAAACCTAACCCTAACCCTAACCCTAACCCAAACCCGAACCCTAAACCTAACCCCTAACCCGAACCCTAACCCTAACCCGAACCCGAACCCTAACCGAACCCTAACCCTAACCCGAAACCTAACCCTAACCCTAACCCGAACCCTAGCCCTAACCCTAACCCGAACCCTAACCGTAACCCGAACCCTAACCCTAACCCTAAACCTAACCCTAACCCGAACCCGAACCCTAAACCGAACCGTACCCCTAACCCTAATCGGAACCCTAACGCTAACCCTAAACCTAACCCTAACCCGAACCCGAACCCTAACCCTAACCCTACCCCGAACCCGAACCCTAACCGTAACCCGAACCCTAACCCTAACCCGAACCCTAACCCTACCCGAAAGCTAACCCTAACCCGAACCCTAACCAGAACCCTAACCCTAACCCGAACCCTAACCGTAACCCGAACCCTAACCCTAACCCTAACCCGAACCCTAACCCTAACCCTAACCCGAAACCTAACCCTAACCCGAAACCTAACAAAAACCCGAACCCGAACCCGAACCCTAACCCTAAACTGAACCCTAATCCTAAACCTAACCCTAACCCGAACCCTAACCAAAACCCGAACCCTAACCCGAAACCGAACACTAACCATAACCCGAACCCGAACCCTAACCCTAACCCGAACCCTAACCCTAACCCTAACACGAACCCTAAACCTAAACCTAACCCGAACCCTAACCCTAACCCTAACCCGAAATCGAACCCGAACCCTAACCCTAACCCTAAACCTAACCCTAACCCTAAACCGAACCCTAACGCTAACACGAACCCTAACCCTAACACTAACCCTAACCCCTAACCCTAACCCTAACCCTAACCCTAACCCTAAAACCTAACCCTAACCCTAACCCGAACCCTAACCCTAACCATAACCCGAACCCTAACCCGAACCCTATCCCTAACCCTAACCCGAACCCTAACCCGAACCCTAACCCTAACCCTAACCTGAACACTAACACCTAACCCTAACCCAAACCCGAACCCTAACCCGAACCCTAACCCTAACCCGAACCCGAACCCTAACCCTAACCCTACCCCGAACCCTAACCCTAACCCTAACCCTAACCCTAACCCGAACCCTAACCCTAACCCTAACCCTAACCCGAACCCTAACTCTAACCCGAACCCTAAACCAAACCCTAACCCGAACCCTAACCCTAACCCTAACCCGAACCGTAACCCTAACCCGAACCCTAACCCTAAACTTAACCCTAACCCGAACCCGAACACTAACGCGAACCCTAACCCGAACCCTAACCCTATCCCTAACCCGAACCCTAACCCTAACCCTAACCCGAACCCTAACCCGAACCCTAACCCTAACCCTAAACCGAACCCTAACCCTAACCCTAACCCTAACCCGAAACCTAAACCTAACCCTAACCGGAACCCTAACCCTAACCCTAAACCGAAAGCGAACCCTAAACCTTTACCCGAATCTTAACCCTAACCCGAACCCTAACCCGAAACCTAACCCTAAACCTAACCCCGAAACCGAACCCTAACCCTATCCCTAACCCTAACCCGAACCCTAACCCGAACCCTAACCCGAACACCAACCCTAACCCGAACCCGAACCCGACCCTAACCCTAACCCTAACCCGAACCCTAAACCTAACCCGAACCCTAACCCGAACCCTAACCCTAATCCTAACCCGAATCCTAACCCTAACCCTAACCCGAACCCTAACCCGAACGCTAACCCTAACCATCACCCTAACCCAAACCCTAACCCTAACCCTAACCCTAATCCGAACCCTAAACCTAACCCTAAACCTAACCCTAACCCTAATCCGAACCCTAACGCTAAGCCGAACCCTAACCCTAACCCTAATCCTAAACCTAACCCTAACCCCTAACCCTAACCCTAAGCCTAACCCTAACCCTAAAACCTAACCCTAACCCTAACCCGAACCCTAACCCTAACCCGAACACTAACCCTAACCCTAACCCGAAACCTAACCCTAACCCTAACCCTAACCCTAACCCGAACCCTAACCCTAACCCTAACCCTAACCCCTAACCCTAACCCTAAGCCTAACCCTAAACCTAAAACCTAACCCTAACCCTAACCCGAACCCTAACCCTAACCCGAACACTAACCCTAACCCTAACCCGAAACCTAACCCTAACCCTAACCCTAACACTAACCCGAACCCTAACCCTAACCCTAACCCTAACCCTAACCCTAACACTAACCCCTAAACCTAACCCGAACCGTAAACCTAACCCGAACCCTAACCCTAACCCTAACCCAAACCCTAACCCTAACCCTAACCCTAAGCCTAACTTGAACCCTAACCCGACCCTAACCCTAACCCTAACCCTAACCCGAACCCTAACCCGAACTCTAACTCGACCCTAACCCTAACCCCTAACTCTAACCCTAACCCGAAACCTAACCCTAAACCGAACCCAAATCCTAACCCTAACCCGAACCCTAACCCTAACCCTAACCCTAACCCGTACCCTAACCCGAACCCGAACAATAACCCGAACCCGAACCCTAACCCTAACCCTAACTCTAACCCAAACACTAAAACGAACTCTAACTCGAACCCTAAGCCTAACCCGAACCCGACCCCGAACCCGAAACCTAACCCTAACCCTAACACGAACCCGAACCCTAACCCTAACGCTAACCCGAAACCTAACCCTAACCCTAACACGAACCCGAACCCTAACCCTAACCAAACCCGAAACCTAACCCTAACCCGAACCCTAACCCTAACCCTAACCCGACCCGAACCCTAACCCGAACCCTAACCCTAACCCTAATCCGAACCCTAACCCTAACCCGAACCCTAACCCGAACCTTAACCCGAACCCTAACACTAACCCGAACCCTAAACCTAACCCTAACCCTAACACTAACCCGAACCCTAACCCTAATCCTAACCTAAACCTAATCCGAACCCTAACCCTAACCCTAACCCTAACCCGAACCTTAACCCGAACCCTAACCTTAACCCGAACCCTAACCCTAAACCTAACCCTAACACTAACCCGAACCCTAACCCTAACCCTAACCTAAACCTAATCCGAACCCTAACCCTAACCCTAACCCTAACCTTAACCCTAACCCGAACACTAACCCCTAACCCTAACTCGAAACCTAACCCTAACACTTACCGTAACCCGAACCCTAACCCTAACCCTAACCCAAACCCGAACCCTAAAACTAACCCTAACACTAACCCTAACACGAACCCGAACCCTAACCCTAACCCGAACCCTAACCCGAACCCGAACCCTAACCCTAACCCTAAACCTAACCCGCACCCTAACCCTAACCCGAAACTGATCCCTAACCCTAAGCCTAACCCGAACCCGAACCCGAACCCTAAACCTATTCCTAACACGAACCCTAACCCTAAACCGAAACCTAACCCTAACCCTAACCCGAACCCTAACCCTAACCTAACCCGAAACCTAACCCTAACCCGAACCCTAACCCTAACCCGAACACGAACCCGAACCCTAACCCTAACCCGAACCCTAACCCTAACCCTAACCCGAACCCTAACCCAAACCTGATCCCTAACCCGAAACAGAACCCTAACCATAACCCGAACCCGAAACCTAACCCTAACCCGAACCGTAACCCTAACCCTAACCCTAACCCGAAACCTAAACCTGACCGTAACCTGAACCCTAACCCTAACCCGAACCCAAACCCTAACCCTAACCTGAAGCCTAACCCTAACCCGAACCCGAACCCTAACCCTAACCCGAAACCTAACCCGAACCCAACCCTAACCCGGACCCTAACCCGAACCCGAACCCTAAACCTAACCCTAACCCAAAACCTAAACCTAACCCGAACCCTAACCCTAAACCTAACCCGAAACCTAACGCGAACCCTAACCCTAACCCTAACCCTAACCTGAACCCTAAACCTAACCCTAACCCGACCCCTAACCCGAACCCTAACACGAACCCTAAACCTAACCCTAACCCTAACCCGAACCCTAACCCGAACCCGAACCGGAACCCTAACCCTATCCCTAACCCGAACCCTAACCCTAACCCGAACCCTAACCCTAACCCTAACCCGATCCCTAACCCTAACCCTAACCCGAAACCTAACCCTTACCCGAACCCTAACCCTAACCTGAAACCGAACCCGAACCCTAACCCTAACCCGAACCCTAACCCTAACCCTAACCCTAACCCTAACCCGAACCCTAACCCGAACCCGAACCCTAACCCGAACCCGAACCCTAACCCTAACCCTAAACCTAACCCGCACCCTAACCCTAACCCGAACACTAACCCTAACCCTAAACCTAATCCTAACCCGAACCCTAACCCTAACCCTAACCCGAACCCTAACCCGAACCCTAACCCTAACCCTAACCTGAACACTAACAGCTAACCCTAACCGGAACCCGAACCCTAACCCGAACCGTAACCCTAACACTAACCCTAACCCTAACCCTAACCCGAACCCAAAACCTAACCCTACCTCTAACCCTAAACCTAACCCTAACCCGAACCCTAACCCTAACCCGAACTCTAACCCGAACCCTAACCCGAACCCAAACCCTAACCCTAACCCTAACCTAACCCTAATCCGAAACCTAACCCTAACACTAACCCTAACCCTAACCCTACCTCTAACCCTAACCCTAACCCTAACCCTAACCCTAACCCTAACCCCAAACCTAACCCTAACACTAACCCTAACCCTAAACCGAACACTAACCCTAACCCTAACCCTAATCCGAACTCGAACCCGAACCCTAACACTAACCCCTAACCCGAACCCTAACCCTAACCCGAACCCTAACCTTAACCCGAACCCTTACCATAACCCGAACCCTAACCTAACCCTAATCCGAACCCTAACCCTAACCCTATATCCTAACCCTAACACTAACCCCTAACCCTAACCCGAACCCTAAACCGAACCCTAACCCGAACCCTAACCCTAACCCTAACCCGAACCCTAACCATAACCCGAACCCTAACCCGAACCCTAACACTAACCCTAAACCGAACCCAAACCCGAACCCTAACCCTAACCATAACCTGAACAATAACCCCTAACCCTAACCCGAACCCGAACCCTAACCCTAACCCTAAACCTAATCCTAACCCGAACCCTAACCCTAACCCTAACCCGAACCCGAACCCTAACCCTAACCCTAACCGGACCCCTAACCCGAACCCTAACACGATCCCTAAACCTAACCCTAACCCTAACCCTAACCCGAACCCTAACCCTAACCCTACCCCGAACCATAACCCTAACACGAACACTAACCCTAACCCTAAACCGAACCCTGACACTAACCCGAACCCGAACCCTAACACTAACCCTAACACGAATCCTAACCCGAACCCTAACCCTAACCCGAACCCTAACCCTAACCATAACCCGAACCCTAACACGAACCCTAACACTAACCCTAACCCTAACACTAACCCCTAACACTAACCCGAACCCTCACCCGAACCCTAACCCTAACCCTAACCCTAACCCTAACCCTAACACGAACCCTAACCCTAACCCTAAACCTAACACTAACCCCTAACACTAACCCGAAACCTAACCCGAACCCTAACCCGAACCCTAACCCTAACCCTAACCCGAACCCTAACCCTAACCCTAAACCGAACCCTAACCCTAACCATAACCCGAACCCTAACACGAACCCTAACACTAACCCTAAACCGAACCCTAAACCGAACTCTAACCCTAACCCTAAACTGAACACTAAACCCTAAACCTAACCCGAACCCGAACCCTAACCCGAACCCTAACCCTAACCCTAAACCTAACCCGAACCCGAACCCTAACCCTAACCCTAACACGAACCCTAACCCTAACCCTAACCCGAACCCGAACCCTAACCCTAACCCTAACCCTAACCCGAACCCTAACTCTAACCCGAACCCTAAACCGAACACTAACCCTAACCCTAACCCTAACCCGAACCGTAACCCTAACCCGAAACATAACCCTAACCCTAACCCTAACCCTAACGCGAACCCTAACCCGAACCCTAACCCTAACCCTAACCCGAACCCTAACCCTAACCCTAACCCGAACCCTAAACCGAACCCTCACCCTAACCCTAACCAGAACCCTAACCCTAACCCTAACCCGAACCCTAACCCGAACCCTAACCCTAACCCTAACCCTAACCCGAAACCTAAACCTGACCGTAACCTGAACCCTAACCCTAACCCGAACCCAAACCCTAACCCTAACCTGAAGCCTAACCCTAACCCGAACCCGAACCCTAACCCTAACCCGAAACCTAACCCGAACCCAACCCTAACCCGGACCATAACCCTAACCCGAACCCTAAACCTAACCCTAACCCAAAACCTAAACCTAACCCGAACCCTAACCCTAAACCTAACCCGAACCCTAACGCGAACCCTAACCCTAACCCTAACCCTAACCCGAACCCTAACCCTAACCCTAACCCGACCCCTAACCCGAACCCTAACACGAACCCTAAACCTAACCCTAACCCTAACCCGAACCCGAACCCTAACCCGAACCCGAACCGGAACCCTAACCCTATCCCTAACCCGAACCCTAACCCTAACCCGAACCCTAACCCTAACCCTAACCCGATCCCTAACCCTAACCCTAACCCGAAACCTAACCCTTACCCGAACCCTAACCCTAACCCGAAACCGAACCCGAAACCTAACCCTAACCCGAACCCTAACCCTAACCCTAACCCTAACCCTAACCCGAACCCTAACCCGAACCCGAACCCTAACCCGAACCCGAACCCTAACCCTAACCCTAAACCTAACCCGCACCCTAACCCTAACCCGAACACTAACCCTAACCCTAAACCTAATCCTAACCCGAACCCTAACCCTAACCCTAACCCGAACCCTAACCCGAACCCTAACCCTAACCCTAACCTGAACACTAACAGCTAACCCTAACCGGAACCCGAACCCTACCCAAACCGTAACCCTAACACTAACCCTAACCCTAACCCTAACCCGAACCCAAAACCTAACCCTACCTCCAACCCTAAACCTAACCCTAACCCGAACCCTAACCCTAACCCGAACCCTAACCCGAACCCTAACCCGAACCCTAACCCTAACCCTAACCTAACCCTAATCCGAAACCTAACCCTAACACTAACCCTAAACCTAACCCTACCTCTAACCCTAACCCTAACCCTAACCCTAACCCTAACCCCAAACCTAACCCTAACACTAACCCTAACCCTAAACCGAACACTAACCCTAACCCTAACCCTAACCCGAACCCGAACCCGAACCCGAACCCTAACACTAACCCCTAACCCGAACCCTAACCCTAACCCGAACCCTAACCTTAACCCGAACCCTAACCATAACCCGAACCCTAACCTAACCCTAATCCGAACCCTAACCCTAACCCTATATCCTAACCCTAACACTAACCCCTAACCCTAACCCGAACCCTAAACCGAACCCTAACCAGAACCCTAACCCTAAACCTAACCCGAACCCTAACCCTAACCATAACCCGAACCCTAACCCGAACCCTAACACTAACCCTAAACCGAACCCTAACCCGAACCCTAACCCTAACCATAACCTGAACAATAACCCCTAACCCTAACCCGAACCCGAACCCTAACCCTAACCCTAACCCTAATCCTAACCCGAACCCTAAACCTAACCCTAACCCGAACCCGAACCCTAACCCTAACCCTAACCGGACCCCTAACCCGAACCCTAACACGATCCCTAAACCTAACCCTAACCCTAACCCTAACCCGAACCCTAACCCTAACCCTAACCCGAACCCTAACCCTAACACGAACACTAACCCTAACCCTAAACCGAACCCTGACACTAACCCGAACCCGAACCCTAACCCTAACCCTAACACGAATCCTAACCCTAACCCTAACCCGAACCCGAACCCTAACCCTAACCCTAACCCTAACCCTAACCCTAACCCGAACCCTAACTCTAACCCGAACCCTAAACCGAACCCTAACACGAACCCTAACCCCAACCCTAACCCTAAACCGAACCGTAACCCTAACCCGAACCCTAACCCGAACCCGAGCAATAACCCGAACCCGAAACCTAACCCTAACCCTAACTCTAACCCAAACCCTAAACCGAACCCTAACTCGAACCCTAAACCTAACCCGAACCCGAACCCGAACCCGAAACCTAACCCTAACACTAACACGAACCCGAACCCTAACCCTAACCCTAATCCGGACCCTAACCCTAACCCGAACCCTAACCCTAACCCCGAACCCGGACACTAACCCTAAACTTAACCCTAACCCGAACCCTAAACCAAACCCTAACCCGAACCCCAAACCTAACCCTAACCCGAACCCGAACCCGAACCCTAAACCTAACCCGAACCCTAACCCTAACCCGACCCTAACCCTAACACTAACCCGAACCCGAACCCTAACCCTAACCCTAACCCGACCCCTAACCCGAACCCTAACACGAACCCTAATCCTAACCCTAACCCTAACCCTAACCCTAACCCGAACCCGAACCCTAAAATTTTACCCGAATCCTAACCCTAACCCGAACCCTAACCCGAACCCTACCCTAAACCTAACCCCGAACCCGAACCCTAACCCTAACCCTAACCCTAACCCGAACCCTAACCCGAACCCTAACCCAAACCCCAACCCTAACCCTAACCCTAACCCGAACCCTAACCCTAATCCGAACCCTAACCCTAACCCTAACCCGAACCCTAACCCTAAACCTAACCGGACCCCTAACCCGAACCCTAACACGAACCTTAAACCTAACCCTAAACCTAACCCTAACCCGAACCCTAACCCTAACCCTAACCCGAACCCTAACCCTAACCCGAACCTTAGGCCTAACCCTAACCCGAACCGGAACCCTAACCCGAACCCGAACCCTAACCCTAACCCGAAACCTAACCCGAACCCAACCCTAACCCGAACCCTAACCCTAACCCGAACCCTAACCATAACCCTAACCCTAACCCGAAACCTAAACCTAACCCGAACCCTAACCCTAAACCTAACCCGAACCCTAACCCGAACGCTAACCCTAACCCTAACACGAACTCTAACACTAACCCGAACCCTAACCCTAACCCTACCCCGAAAACTAGCCCTAAACCTGAACCGAACCCTAACCGTAACCCGAACCCTAACCCTAAACCTAACCCTACCTCTAACCCTAACCCTAACCCTAAACCTAACCCCAAACCTAACCCTAACACTAACCCTAACCCTAAACCGAACCCTAACCCTAACCCTAACCCTAACCCGAACCCGAACCCGAACCCTAACACTAACCCCTAACCCGAACCCTAACACTAAACGGAACCCTAAACTTAACCCGAACCCTAACCCTAACCCGAACCCTAACCTAACCCTAATCCGAACCCTAACCCTAACCATAACCCTAACCCTAACACTAACCCCTAACCCTAACCCGAACCCTAACCCGAACACTAACCCGAACCCTAACCCTAACCCTAACCTGAACCCTAACCCTAACCATAACCCGAACCCTAACCCGAACCCTAACACTAACCCTAAACCGAACCCTAACCCGTAACCTAACCCTAACCCTAATATGAACAATAACCCCTAACCCTAACCCGAACCCGAATCCTAACCCGAACCCTAACTCTAGCCCTAACCCGAACCCGAACCCTAACCCTAACCCTAACCCGAACCCTAACCCTAACCTTAACCCGAACCCGAACCCTAACCCTAACACTAACCCGACCCCTAACCCGAACCCTAACACGATCCCTAAACCTAACCCTAACCCTAACCCTAACCCGAACCCTAACCCTAACCCTAACCGGAACCCTAACACTAACACGAACACTAACCCTAACCCTAAACCGAACCCTGACACTAACCCCAACCCGAACCCTAACCCTAACCCTAACACGAATCCTAACCCTAACCCTAACCCGGACCCGAACCCTAACCCTAACCCTAACCCTAACCCTAACCCGAACCCTAACTCTAACCCAAACCCTAAACCGAACCCTAACCGGAAGCCTAACCCCAACCCTAACCCTAACCCGAACCGTAAACCTAACCCGAACCCTAACACTAAGCCGACCCCTAACCCTAACCCTAACAATAACCCGAACCCTAACACTAACCCGAACCCTAACCCGAACCCGAGCAATCACCCGAACCCGAAACCTAACCCTAACCCTAACTCTAACCCAAACCCTAAACCGAACCCTAACTCGAACCCTAAACCTAACCCGAACCCGAACCCGAACCCGAAACCTAACCCTAACACTAACACGAACCCGAACCCTAACCCTAACCCTAATCCGGACCCTAACCCTAACCCGAACCCTAACCCTACCCCGAACCCGGACACTAACCCTAAACTTAACCCTAACCCGAACCCTAAACCAAACCCTAACACGAACCCCAAACCTAACCCTAACCCGAACCCGAACCCGAACCCTAAACCTAACCCGAACCCTAACCCTAACCCGACCCTAACCCTAACACTAACCCGAACCCGAAACCTAACCCTAACCCTAACCCGACCCCTAACCGTAACCCGAACCCGAACCCGAACCCTAACCCTAACCCTAACCCTAACCCTAACCCTAACCCGAACCCGAATACTAACCTTTTACCCGAATCCTAACCCTAACCCGAACCCTAACCCGAACCCTAACCCTAAACCTAACCCCGAACCCGAACCCTAACCCTAACCCTAACCCTAACCCGAACCCTAACCCGAACCCTAACCCGAACCCCAACCCTAACCCTAACCCTAACCCGAACCCTAACCCTAATCCGAACCCTAACCCTAACCCTAACCCGAACCCTAACCCTAACCCTAACCGGACCCCTAACCCGAACCCTAACACGAACCCTAAACCTAACCCTAAACCTAACCCTAACCCGAACCCTAACCCTAACCCTAACCCGAACCCTAACCCTAACCCGAAACTTAACCCTCACCCTAACGCGAACCGGAACCCTAACCCGAACCCGAACCCTAACCCTAACCCGAAACCTAACCCGAACCCAACCCTAACCCGAACCCTAACCCTAACCCGAACCCTAACCATAACCCTAACCCTAACCCGAAACCTAAACCTAACCCGAACCCTAACCCTAAACCTAACCCGAACCCTTACCGAACGCTAACCTTAACCCTAACCCGAACTCTAACACTAACCCGAACCCTAACCCTAACCCTACCCCGAAAACTAGCCCTAACCCTAACCCGAACCCTAACCGTAACCCGAACCCTAACCCTAACCCTAACCCTACCGCTAACCCTAACCCTAACCCTAAACCTAACCCAAAACCTAACCCTAACACTAACCCTAACCCTAACCGAACCCTAACCCTAACCCTAACCCTAACCCGAACCCGAACCTGAAACCTAACACTAACCCCTAACCCGAACCCTAACCCTAACCCGAACCCTAACCTAACCCTAATCCGAACCCTAACCCTAACCATAACACTAACCCTAACACTAACCCCTAACTCTAACCCGAACCCTAACCCGAAACCTAACCCGAACCCTAACCCTAACCAAACCTGAACCCTAACCCTAACCATAACCCGAACCCTAACCCGAACCCTAACACTAACCCTAAACCGAACCCTAACCCGAACCCTTACCCTAACCCTAACATGAACACTAACCCCTAACCCTAACCCGAACCCGAACCCTAACCCGAACCCTAACCCTAACCCGAACCCGAACCCTAACCCTAACCCGAACCCGAACCCTAACCCTAACACTAACCCGACCCCTAACCCGAACCCTAACAAGAACCCTAATCCTAACCCTAACCCTAACCCTAACCCTAACCCGAACCCGAACCCTAACTTTTTACCCGAATCCTAACCCTAACCCGAACCCTAACCCGAACCCTAACCCTAAACCTAACCCCGAACCCGAACCCTAACCCGAACCCTAACCCGAACCCTAAACCGAACCCCAACCCTAACCCTAACCCGACCACGACCCTAACCCTAACCCTAACCCGAACCCTAACCCTAACCCTAACCCGAACCCTAACCCTAATCCGAACCCTAACCCTAACCCTAACCGGACCCCTAACCCGAACCCTAACACGAACCCTAAACCTAACCCTAACCCTAACCCTAACACGAACCCTAACCCTAACCCTAACCCGAACCCTAACCCTAACCCGAACCCTAACCCTAACCCTAACCCGAACCGTAACCCTAACCCGAACCCGAACCCTAACCCTAACCCGAAACCTAACCCGAACCAAACCCTAACCCGAACCCTAACCCTTACCCGAACCCTAACCCTAACCCTAACCCTAACCCGAAACCTAAACCTAACCCGAACCCTAACCCTAAACCTAACCCGAACCCTAACCCGAACCCTAACCCTAACCCTAACACGAACTCTAACACTAACCCGAATCCTAACACTAACCCTAACCCGAACCCTAACCCTAATCCTAACCCTAACCCCAAACCTAACCCTAACACTAACCCTAACCCTAAACCGAACCCGTACCCGAACCCTAACACTAACCCCTAACCCGAATCCTAACCCTATCCCGAACCCTAACCTTAACCCGAACCCTAACCCTAACCCGAAACCTAACCTAACCCTAATCCGAACCCTAACCCTAACCCTAACCCTAACCCTAACACTAACCCCTAACCCTAACCCGAACCCTAAACCGAACCCTAACCCGAACCCTAACCCTAACCCTAACCCGAACCCTAACCCTAAACATAACCCGAACCCTAACCCGAACCCTAACACTAACCCTAAACCGAACCCTAACCCGAACCCTAACCCTAACCCTATCCTGAACACTAACCCCTAACCCTAACCCGAACCCGAACCCTAACCCTAACCCTAACCCGAACCCGAACCCTAACCCTAGCCCTAACACGAACCCTAACCCTAACCCTAACCCGAACCCGAACTTTAACCCTAACCCTAATCCTAACCCGAACCCTAACTCTAACCCGAACCCTAAACCGAACCCTAACCCGAACCCTAACCCTAACCCTAACCCTAACACGAACCGTAACCCTTTCCCGAACCCTAACCCTAACCCGACCCCTAAGCCTAACCCTAACCCTAACTCGAACCATAACCCTAACCCGAACCCTAACCCGAACCCGAACAATAACCCGAACCCGAACCCTAACCCTAACCCTAACTCTAACCCAAACCCTAAACCGAACCCTAACTCGAACCCTAAACCTAACCCGAACCCGAACCCGAACACGAAACCTAACCCTAACCCTAACACGAAACCGAACCCTAACCCTAACCCTAATCCGAACCCTAACCCTAACCCGAACCCTAACCCTAACCCTAACCCAGAACCCGGACCCTAACCCTAAACTTAACCCTAACCCGAACCCTAAACCGAACCCTAACCCGAACCCCTACCCTAACCCTAACCCGAACCCGAACCCGAACCCTAAACCTAAACCGAACCCTAACCAGACCCTAACCCTAACCCTAACCCTAACCCGAACCCTAACCCTAACCCGAAACCTAACCCTAACCCAAACCCGAAACCTAACCCTAACTCGAACCCGAACCTTAAACCTAACCCTAAACCTAAACAGAACCCAACCCTAACCCAGACCCTAACCCTAACCCGATCCCTAACCCTAACAGTAAACCTTACCCGAAACCTAAACCTAACCCGAACCTTAACCCTAAACATATCCCGAACCCTAACCCGAACCCTAACCCTAACACTAACCCGAACCCTAACCCTAATCCGAAACCTAACCCTAACCCGAACCCTAACCCTAAACCTAACCCGAACCCTAACCCTAACCCTAACCTAACCAGAACCCTAACCCTAACCCTAACTCTAACCCTAAACCTAACCCTAACCCGAACCCTAACCCTAACCCGAACCCTAAACCGAACCCTAAACCGAACCCTAACGCTAACCCTAACCCTAACCCGAACCCTAACCCTAACCCGAACCCTAAACCTAACCCTAACCCTAATCCTAACTCGAACACTAACCCGAACCCTAAACCTAACCCTAACCCGAACCCGAACCCTAACCCTAACCCGAAACCTAACCCGAACCCTAACCCTAACCCTAACCCTAAACCGAACCCGAACCCTAACCCTAACCCTAACCCTAACCCTAAACCGAAACCTAACCCTAACCATAACCCGAACCCTAACCCGAAACCTAACCCTAACCCTAACCTGAACACTAACACCTAAACCTAACCCTAACGCTAACCCTAACCCGAACCCGAACCCTAACCCTAACCCGAAACCTAAACCGAACCCTAACCCTAACCCTAACTCGAACCCTAACCCGATCCCTAACCCTAACCCTAACCCGAACCCTAACCCTAACCCTAAACCCAAACCTAACCCGAACCCTAACCCTAACCCTAACCCTCACCTGAACCCTAACCCTAACCCTAAACCGAACCCTAACCCTAACCCTAACCCGAACACGTACCCTAACCCGAACCCTAACCCTAACCCTAATCCGAATCCTAAACCTAACACTAACCCTAACCCTAAACCGAACCCTAACCCTAACCCGAACCCTAACCCTAACTCTAACCCTAACCCGAACCCTAACCCAAACCCGAACCCTAACCCGAACCCGAACCCTAACCATAACCCGAACCCTAACCCTAACACGAACCCTAAACCTAACCCTAACCCGAAACCTCTACCTAACCCTAACCCAAACCCTAAGCCTAACCCGAACCCTAACCCTAACCCTAACCCGAATCCTAACCCTAACCCTAACCCGAACCCTAACCCGAACCCTAAACCTAACCCTAACCCTAACCCAAACCCTAACCCTAACCCTAACCCGAACCTTAACCCTAAATCTAACCCGAACCCTAACCCTAACCCTAACCCTAAACCTAACCCGATCCCGAACCCTAACCCTAACCCGAACCCTAACCCTAACCCTAACCCTAACCCTAACCCTAACCCGAACTCTAACCCTAACCCTAAACCTAACCCTAACACTAATCCTAACCCTAACGCTAACCCGAACCCTAACCCTAACTCTAACCCTAACCGTAAACCCTAACCCTAACCCTAACCCTAACCCTAACCCTAAAACCTAACCCTAACCCTAACCCTAACCCTAACCCGAACACTAACCCTTACCCTAAACCGAACCCTAACACTAACCCTAACCCTAAACCCTAACCCTAACCCGATCCCTAAAGCTAACCCGAACCCTAACCCTAACCCTAACCCGAACCCTAACCCTAACCCTAACTCTAACCCGAACCCTAACCCGAACACTAACACGACACTAACCCTAACCCCTAAACCTAACCCTAACCCGAAACCTAACCCTAAACCGAACCCGAACCCTAACCCTAACCCGAACCATAAACCTAACCTTAACCCTAACCAGAACCCTAACCCGAACCCGAACAATAACCCGAACCCGAACCCTAACCCTAACCCTAACTCTAACCCAAACCTTAACCCGAACCCTAACTCGAACCCTAACCCGAACCCGAACCCGAACCCTAACCCGAACCCTAACACGAACCCTAAACCTAACCCTAAACTTAACCCTAACCCGAACCCTAACCCTAACCCGAACCCTATCCCTAACACTAACCCGAACCCTAATCCTAACCCGAACCCGAACCCTAACCCTAACCCGACCCGAACCCTAACCCAAACCCGAAACCTAACCCGAACCCAACCCGAACCCAAACCCTAACCCGAACCGTAACCCGAACCCCAACCCTAACCTTAACCCGAACCAGACCCTAACCCTAACCCGAACCCTAACCCTAACCCGAAACCTAACCCTTAACCTAACCCGAACCCTAACCCTAACCCTAACCCGACCCTTAACCCGAACCCTAACACGAACCCTAAACCTAACCCTAAACCTAACCCTATCCCGAACCCTAACCCTAACCCTAACCCGAACCCTAACCCTAACCCGAAACCTAACCCTAACCCGAACCCGAACCCTAACCCTAACCAGAACCCGAACCCTAACCCTAACCCGAAACCTAACACGAACCCTAACCCTAACCCTAACCCTAACCCGAACCCTAAACCTAACCCGAAACCTAAACCTAACCCGAAACATAACCCTAAACCTAACCCGAACCCTAACCCGAACCCTAACCCTAACCCTAACCCGAACCCTAGCCCTAACCCTAACCCGAACCCTAACCGTAACCCGAACCCTAACACTAACCCTAACCCTAACCCTAACCCGAATCCTAACCCTAACCCTAACCCGAACCCTAAACCTAACCCTAACCCTAACCCTAACCCAAACCCGAACCCTAAACCTAACCCCTAAACCGAACCCTAACCCTAACCCGAACCCGAACCCTAACCGAACCCTAACCATAACCCGAACCCTAACCCTAACCCTAACCCGAACCCTAGCCCTAACCCTAACCCGAACCCTAACCGTAACCCGAACCCTAACCCTAACCCTAAACCTAACCCTAACCCGAACCCGAACCCTAAACCGAACCGTACCCCTAACCCTAATCGGAACCCTAACGCTAACCCTAAACCTAACCCTAACCCGAACCCGAACCCTAACCCTATCCCTACCCCGAACCCGAACCCTAACCGTAACCCGAAACCTAACCCTAACCCGAACCCTAACCCTACCCGAAAGCTAACCCTAACCCGAACCCTAACCAGAACCCTAACCCTAACCCGAACCCTAACCGTAACCCAAACCCTAACCCTAACCCTAACCCGAACCCTAACCCTAACCCTAACCCGAAACCTAACCCTAACCCGAAACCTAACCCGAAACCGAACCCTAACCATAACCCGAACCCGAACCCGAACCCTAACCCTAAACTGAACCCTAACCCTAAACGTAACCCTAACCCGAACCCTAACCAAAACCCGAACCCTAACCCGAAACCGAACCCTAACCATAACCCGAATCCGAACCCTAACCCTAACCCGAACCCTAACCCTAACCCTAACACGAACCCTAAACCTAAACCTAACCCGAACCCTAACCCTAACCCTAACCCGAAACCGAACCCGAACCCTAACCCTAACCCTAAACCTAACCCTAACCCTAATCCGAACCCTAACGCTAACACGAACCCTAACCCTAACCCTAACCCTAACCCCTAACCCTAACCCTAACACTAACCCTAACCCTAAAACCTAACCCTAACCCTAACCCGAACCCTAACCCTAACCATAACCCGAACCCTAACCCGAACCCTAACCCTAACCCTAACCCGAACCCTAACCCGAACCCTAACCCTAACCCTAACCTGAACACTAACACCTAACCCTAACCCAAACCCGAACCCTAACCCGAACCCTAACCCTAACCCGAACCCGAACCCTAACCCTAACCCTACCCCGAACCCTAACCCTAACCCTAACCCTAACCCTAACCCGAACCCTAACCCTAACCCTAACCCTAACCCGAACCCTAACTCTAACCCGAACCCTAAACCGAACCCTAACCCGAACCCTAACCCTAACCCTAACCCGAACCGTAACCCTAACCCGAACCCTAACCCTAAACTTAACCCTAACCCGAACCCGAACACTAACGCGAACCCTAACCCGAACCCTAACCCTATCCCTAACCCGAACCCTAACCCTAACCCTAACCCGAAACCTAACCCGTACCCTAACCCTAACCCTAAACCGAACCCTAACCCTAACCCTAACCCGAAACCTAAACCTAACCCTAACCGGAACCCTAACCCTAACCCTAACCCGAAAGCGAACCCTAAACCTTTACCCGAATCCTAACCCTAACCCGAACCCTAACCCGAAACCTAACCCTAAACCTAACCCTGAAACCGAACCCTAACCCTATCCCTAACCCTAACCCGAACCCTAACCCGAACCCTAACCCGAACACCAACCCTAACCCGAACCCGAACCCGACCCTAACCCTAACCCTAACCCGAACCCTAAACCTAACCCGAACCCTAACCCGAACCCTAACCCTAACCCTAACCCGAATCCTAACCCTAACCCTAACCCGAACCCTAACCCGAACGCTAACCCTAACCATCACCCTAACCCAAACCCTAACCCTAACCCTAACCCTAATCCGAACCCTAAACCTAACCCTAAACCTAACCCTAACCCTAATCCGAACCCTAACGCTAAGCCGAACCCTAACCCTAACCCTAATCCTAAACCTAACCCTAACCCCTAACCCTAACCCTAAGCCTAACCCTAACCCTAAAACCTAACCCTAACCCTAACCCGAACCCTAACCCTAACCCGAACACTAACCCTAACCCTAACCCGAAACCTAACCCTAACCCTAACCCTAACCCTAACCCGAACCCTAACCCTAACCCTAACCCTAACCCCTAACCCTAACCCTAAGCCTAACCCTAACCCTAAAACCTAACCCTAACCCTAACCCGAACCCTAAACCTAACCCGAACACTAACCCTAACCCTAACCCGAAACCTAACCCTAACCCTAACCCTAACCCTAACCCGAACCCTAACCCTAACCCTAACCCTAACCCTAACCCTAACACTAACCCCTAAACCTAACCCGAACCCTAAACCTAACCCGAACCCTAACCCTAACCCTAACCCAAACCCTAACCCTAACCCTAACCCTAAGCCTAACTTGAACCCTAACCCGACCCTAACCCTAACCCTAACCCTAACCCGAACCCTAACCCGAACTCTAACTCGACCCTAACCCTAACCCCTAACTCTAACCCTAACCCGAAACCTAACCCTAAACCGAACCCAAACCCTAACCCTAACCCGAACCCTAACCCTACCCTAACCCTAACCCGTACCCTAACCCGAACCCGAACAATAACCCGAACCCGAACCCTAACCCTAACCCTAACTCTAACCCAAACACTAAAACGAACTCTAACTCGAACCCTAAGCCTAACCCGAACCCGACCCCGAACCCGAAACCTAACCCTAACCCTAACACGAACCCGAACCCTAACCCTAACCCTAACCCGAAACCTAACCCTAACCCTAACACGAACCCGAACCCTAACCCTAACCAAACCCGAAACCTAACCCTAACCCGAACCCTAACCCTAACCCTAACCCGACCCGAACCCTAACCCGAACCCTAACCCTAACCCTAATCCGAACCCTAACCCTAACCCGAACCCTAACCCGAAACTTAACCCGAACCCTAACACTAACCCGAACCCTAAACCTAACCCTAACCCTAACACTAACCCGAACCCTAACCCTAACCCGAACCTTAACCCGAACCCTAACCTTAACCCGAACCCTAACCCTAAACCTAACCCTAACACTAACCCGAACCCTAACCCTAACCCTAACCTAAACCTAATCCGAACCCTAACCCTAACCCTAACCCTAACCTTAACCCTAACCCGAACACTAACCCCTAACCCTAACTCGAAACCTAACCCTAACACTTACCGTAACCCGAACCCTAACCCTAACCCTAACCCGAACCCGAACCCTAAAACTAACCCTAACACTAACCCTAACACGAACCCGAACCCTAACCCTAACCCGAACCCTAACCCGAACCCGAACCCTAACCCTAACCCTAAACCTAACCCGCACCCTAAACCTAACCCGAAACTGATCCCTAACCCTAACCCTAACCCGAACCCGAACCCGAACCCTAAACCTATTCCTAACCCGAACCCTAACCCTAAACCAAAACCTAACCCTAACCCTAACCCGAACCCTAACCCTAACCTAACCCGAAACCTAACCCTAACCCGAACCCTAACCCTAACCCGAACCCGAACCCGAACCCTAACCCTAACCCGAACCCTAACCCTAACCCTAACCCGAACCCTAACCCAAACCTGATCCCTAACCCGAAACAGAACCCTAACCATAACCCGAACCCGAAACCTAACCCTAACCCGAACCCTAACCCTAACCCTAACCCGAACCCTAAACCTAACCCTAACCCGAACCATAACCCTAACCCAAACCCTAACCCTAACCCTAACCCGAATCCTAAACCTAACCCTAACCCGAACCCTAACCCGAACCCTAACCCTAACCCTAACCCAAACCCTAACCCTAACCCTAACCCGAAACCTAACCCTAAATCTAACCCGAACCCTAACCCTAACCCTAACCGTAACCCTAACCCGAACCCGAACCCAACCCTAACCCGAACCCTAACCTTAACCCTAACCCGAACCCTAACCCTAACCCTAAACCTAACCCTAACCCTAATCCTAAACCTAACGCTAACCCGAAACCTAACCCTAACCATAACCCTAACCATAACCCTAACCCCTAACCCTAACCCTAAGCCTAACCCGAACCCGAACCCTAACCCTAACCCTAACCCTAACCCTAACCCCTAACCCTAACCCGAACCCTAAACCTAGCCCGAACCCTAACCCTAACCCTAACCCTAACCCTAACCCTAACCCTAATCCGAACCCGAACCCGAACCCTAACCTTTTACCCGAATCCTAACCCTAACCCGAACCCTAACCCGAACCCTAACCCTAAACCTAACCCCGAACGCGAACCCTAACCCTAACCCTAACCCTAACCCGAACCCTAACCCGAACCCTAACTCGAACCCCAACCCTAACCCTAACCCGACCACGACCCTAAAACTAACCCTAACCCGAACCCTAACCCTAATCCGAACCCTAACCCTAACACTAACCCTAACCCGAACCCTAACCCTAACCCTAACCGGACCCCTAACCCGAACCCTAACACGAACCCTAACCCTAACCCTAACCCTAAACTGAACCCTAACCCTAACCCTAACCCGAACCCTAACCCGAAACCTAAACCTAACCCTAACCTGAACACAAACACCTAACCCTAACCCGAACCCTAACCCTAAACCGAACCCTAACCCTAACCCTAACCCGAACACTAACCCTAACTCGAACCCGAACCCTAACCCTAACCCGAAACCTAAACAGAACCCAACCCTAACCCGGACCCTAACCCTAACCCGATCCCTAACACTAACACTAACCCTAACCCGAAACCTAAACCTAACCCGAACCTTAACCCTAAACATATCCCGAACCCTAACCCGAACCCTAACCCTAACACTAACCCGAACCCTAACCCGAACCCTAACACTAAACCTAACTCTAACCCTAACCCGAACCCTAAACCTAACCCTAACCGGAGCCCTAACGCTAACCCTAACACGAACCCGACCCCTAACCTTTTATCCGAATCCTAACCCTAACCCGAACTCTAACCCGAACCCTAACCTTAAACCTAACCCCGAACCCGAACCCTAACCCTAACCCTAACCCTAAACCGAACCCTAACCCGAACCCTAACCCGAACCCCAACCCTAAACCTAACCCGACCACGACCCTAACCCTAACCCGAACCCTAACCCTAATCCGAAACCTAACCCTAACCCTAACCCTAACCCGAACCCTAACCCT
Source organism: Urocyon cinereoargenteus (assembly GCA_032313775.1). Lineage (NCBI taxonomy): Eukaryota > Metazoa > Chordata > Mammalia > Carnivora > Canidae > Urocyon > Urocyon cinereoargenteus. Next base: position 733,644 of record JAVLSZ010000126.1, read on the forward strand.
AACCCTAACCGGACCCCTAACCCGAACCCTAACACGATCCCTAAACCTAACCGTAACCCTAACCCTATCCCGAAACCTAACCCTAACCCTAACCCGAAACCTAACCCTAACCCGAACCCTAACCCTAACCCTAACCCGAACCCTAACCGTAACCCGAACCCTAACCCTAACCCTAACCCTAATCCTAACCCTAACCCTAACCCTAACCCTAACCCGAACCGTAACCCGAACCCTAACCCTAACCCTAACCTGAACACTAACACCTAACCCTAACCAGAACCCGAACCCTAACCCGAACCCTAACCCTAAACCTAACCCGAAACCTAACCCTAACCCTAACCCTAACCCTAACCCGAACCCAAACCCTAACCCTACCTCTAACCCTAAACCTAACCCTAACCCGAACCCTAACCCTAACCCGAACCCTAACCCTAACCCTAACCGGACCCCTAACCCGAACCCTAACACGAACCCTAACCCTAACCCTAACCCTAACCCTAAACTGAACCCTAACCCTAACCCTAACCCGAACCCTAACCCGAAACCTAAACCTAACCCTAACCTGAACACAAACACCTAACCCTAACCCGAACCCTAACCCTAAACCGAACCCTAACCCTAACCCTAACCCGAACACTAACCCTAACTGGAACCCGAACCCTAACCCTAACCCGAAACCTAAACAGAACCCAACCTTAACCCAGACCCTAACCCTAACCCGATCCCTAACACTAACACTAACCCTAACCCGAAACCTAAACCTAACCCGAACCTTAACCCTAAACATATCCCGAACCCTAACCCGAACCCTAACCCTAACACTAACCCGAACCCTAACCCGAACCCTAACACTAAACCTAACCCTAACCCTAACCCGAACCCTAAACCTAACCCTAACCGGAGCCCTAACGCTAACCCTAACACGAACCCGACCCCTAACCTTTTACCCGAATCCTAACCCTAACCCGAACTCTAACCCGAACCCTAACCTTAAACCTAACCCCGAACCCGAACCCTAACCCTAACCCTAACCCTAAACCGAACCCTAACCCGAACCCTAACCCGAACCCCAACCCTAACCCTAACCCGACCACGACCCTAACCCTAACCCGAACCCTAACCCTAATCCGAACCCTAACCCTAACCCTAACCCGAACCCGAACCCTAACCCTAACCCTAACCGGACCCCTAACCCGAACCCTAACACGATCCCTAAACCTAACCCTAACCCTAACCCTATCCCGAAACCTAACCCTAACCCTAACCCGAACCCTAACCCTAACCCGAACCCTAACCCTAACCCTAACCCGAACCCTAACCGTAACCCGAACCCTAACCCTAACCCTAACCCTAATCCTAACCCTAACCCTAACCCTAACCCTAACCCGAACCCTAACCCGAACCCTAACCCTAACCCTAACCTGAACACTAACACCTAACCCTAACCAGAACCCGAACCCTAACCCGAACCCTAACCCTAACCCTAACCCGAACCCTAACCCTAACCCTAACCCTAACCCTAACCCTAACCCGAACCCAAACCCTAACCCTACCTCTAACCCTAAACCTAACCCTAACCCGAACCCTAACCCTAACCCGAACACTAACCCGAACCCTAACCCGAACACTAACCCTAACCCTAACCTAACCCTAATCCGAAACCTAACCCTAACACTAACCCTAACCCTAACCCTACCTCTAACCCTAACCCTAACCCTAACCCTAACCCCAAACTTAACCCTAACACTAACCCTAAACCTAAACCGAACCCTAACCCTAAACCTAACCCGAACCCGAAACCGAACCCGAACCCTAACACTAACCCCTAACCCGAACCCTAACCCTAACCCGAACCCTAACCTTAACCCGAACCCTAACCATAACCCGAACCCTAACCTAACCCTAATCCGAACCCTAACACTAACCCTAACCCTAACACTAACACTAACCCCTAACACTAACCAAACCCTAACCCGAACCCTAACCCGAACCCTAACCCTAACCCTAACCTGAACCCTAACCCTAACCATAACCCGAACCCTAACCCGAACCCTAACCCTAAACCTAAACCGAACCCTAACCCGAACCCTAACCCTAACCCTAACCTGAACAATAACCCCTAACCCTAACCCGAACCCGAACCCTAACCCTAACCCTAACCCTAATCCTAACCCGAAACCTAACCCTAACCCTAACCCTAACCCGAACCAAAACCCTAACCCTAACCGGACCCCTAACCCAAACCCTAACACGATCCCTAAACCTAACCCTAACCATAACCCTAACCCGAACCCTAACCCTAACCCTAACCCGAACCCTAACCCTAACCCGAACCCTAACCCTAACCCTAACTCGAACCCTAACCCTAACCCAAACCCGAACCCTAACCCTAACCCTAACACGAATACTAACCCTAAACCTAACCCGAACCCGAACCCTAACCCTAAACCTAACCCGAACCCTAACTCTAACCCGAACCCTAAACCGAACCCTAACCCGAACCCTAACCCCAACCCTAACCCTAACCCGAACCGTAACCCTTACCCTAACCCTAACACTAAACCGACCCCTAACCCTAACCCTAACCCTAATCCGAACCCTAACCCTAACCCGAACCCTAACCCGAACCCGAACAATAACCCGAACCCGAACCCAAACCCTAACACTAACTCTAACCCAAACCCTAAACCGAACCCTAACTCGAACCCTAAACCTAACCCGAACCCGAACCCGAACCCTAACACTAACCCCTAACCCGAACCCTAACCCTAACCCGAACCCTAACCTTAACCCGAACCCTAACCATAACCCGAACCCTAACCTAACCCTAATCCGAACCCTAACACTAACCCTAACCCTAACACTAACACTAACCCCTAACACTAACCAAACCCTAACCCGAACCCTAACCCGAACCCTAACCCTAACCCTAACCTGAACCCTAACCCTAACCATAACCCGAACCCTAACCCGAACCCTAACCCTAAACCTAAACCGAACCCTAACCCGAACCCTAACCCTAACCCTAACCTGAACAATAACCCCTAACCCTAACCCGAACCCGAACCCTAACCCTAACCCTAACCCTAATCCTAACCCGAAACCTAACCCTAACCCTAACCCTAACCCGAACCAAAACCCTAACCCTAACCGGACCCCTAACCCAAACCCTAACACGATCCCTAAACCTAACCCTAACCATAACCCTAACCCGAACCCTAACCCTAACCCTAACCCGAACCCTAACCCTAACCCGAACCCTAACCCTAACCCTAACTCGAACCCTAACCCTAACCCAAACCCGAACCCTAACCCTAACCCTAACACGAATACTAACCCTAAACCTAACCCGAACCCGAACCCTAACCCTAAACCTAACCCGAACCCTAACTCTAACCCGAACCCTAAACCGAACCCTAACCCGAACCCTAACCCCAACCCTAACCCTAACCCGAACCGTAACCCTTACCCTAACCCTAACACTAAACCGACCCCTAACCCTAACCCTAACCCTAATCCGAACCCTAACCCTAACCCGAACCCTAACCCGAACCCGAACAATAACCCGAACCCGAACCCAAACCCTAACACTAACTCTAACCCAAACCCTAAACCGAACCCTAACTCGAACCCTAAACCTAACCCGAACCCGAACCCGAAAACTAAACCTAACCCTAACACGAACCCGAACCCTAACCCTAACCCTAATCCGAACCCTAACCCTAACCCGTACCCTAACCCTAACCCTAACCCCGAACCCGGACCCTATCCCTAAACTTAACCCTAACCCGAACCCTAAACCGAACCCTAACCCGAACCCCAACCCTAACCCTAACCCAAACCCGATCCCGAACCCTAAACCTAACCCGAACCCAAACCCTAACCCGACCCTAACCCTAACACTAACCCGAACCTGAACCCTAACCCTAACCCTAACCCGACCCCTAACCCGAACCCTAACACGAACCCTAATCCTAACCCTAACCCTAACCCTAATCCGAACCCGAACCCGAACCCTAACCTTTTACCCGAATCCTAACCCTAACCCGAACCCTAACCCGAACCCTAACCCTAAACCTAACCCCGAACGCGAACCCTAACCCTAACCCTAACCCTAACCCGAACCCTAACCCGAACCCTAACTCGAACCCCAACCCTAACCCTAACCCGACCACGACCCTAAACCTAACCCTAACCCGAACCCTAACCCTAATCCGAACCCTAACCCTAACCCTAACCCTAACCCGAACCCTAACCCTAACCCTAACCGGACCCCTAACCCGAACCCTAACACGAACCCTAACCCTAACCCTAACCCTAACCCTAAACTGAACCCTAACCCTAACCCTAACCCGAACCCTAACCCGAAACCTAAACCTAACCCTAACCTGAACACAAACACCTAACCCTAACCCGAACCCTAACCCTAAACCGAACCCTAACCCTAACCCTAAACAGAACCCTAACCCTAACTCGAACCCGAACCCTAACCCTAACCCGAAACCTAAACAGAACCCAACCCTAACCCGGACCCTAACCCTAACCCGATCCCTAACACTAACACTAACCCTAACCCGAAACCTAAACCTAACCCGAACCTTAACCCTAAACATATCCCGAACCCTAACCCGAACCCTAACCCTAACACTAACCCGAACCCTAACCCTAACCCGAAACCTAACACTAACCCTAACCCGAACCCTAACCGTAACACGAACCCTAACCCTAACCCTAACCCTAACACTAAACCGAACCCTAACCCTAACCCTAACCCGAACCCTAACCCGAAACCTAACCCTAACCCTAACCTGAACACTAACACCTAACCCTAACCCGAACCCTAAACCTAACCCGAACCCTAACCCTAACCCTAACCCGAACCCTAACCCTAACCCTAACCCTAACCTAACCCGAACCCTAACCCTAACCCTAACTCTAACCCTAAACCTAACCCTAACCCGAACCCTAACCCAAACCCGAACCCTAACCCGAACCCTAAACCGAACCCTAACCCTAACCCTAACCCTAACCCGAACCCTAACCCTAACCCGAACCCTAAACCTAACCCTAACCCTAATCCTAACCCTAACTCGAACCCTAACCCTAACCCGAACCCTAAACCTAAACCTAACCCTAATCCTAACTCGAACACTAACCCGAACACTAACCCTAAACCGAACCCTAACCCTAACCCAAACCCTAACCCTAACCCGAACCCTAACCTAACCCAAATCCGAAACCTAACCCTAACCCTAACCCTAACCCTACCCCTAACACTAACCCTAAAACCAAACCTAACCCTAACACTAACCCTAACCCTAAACCGAACCCTAACCCTAACCCTAACCCGAACCCGAACCTGAACCCTAACACTAACCCCTAACCCGAACCCTAACCCTAACCCGAACCGTAATCTTAACCCGAACCCTAACCCTAACCCGAACCCTAACCTAACCCTAATCCGAACCCTAACCCTAACCCTAACCCTAACCCTAAAACTAACCCCTAACACTAACCCGAACCCTAAACCGAACCCTAACCCGAACCCTAACCCTAACCCTAACCCGAACCCTAACCCTAACCCTAACCCGAACCCTAACCCTAACCATAACCCGAACCCTAACACGAACCCTAACACTAACCCTAAACCGAACCCTAAACCGAACTCTAACCCTAACCCTAAACTGAACACTAAACCCTAAACCTAACCCGAACCCGAACCCTAACCCGAACCCTAACCCTAACCCTAAACCTAACCCGAACCCGAACCCTAACCCTAACCCTAACACGAACCCTAACCCTAACCCTAACCCGAACCCGAACCCTAACCCTAACCCTAACCCTAACCCGAACCCTAACTCTAACCCGAACCCTAAACCGAACCCTAAACCGAACACTAACCCTAACCCTAACCCTAACCCGAACCGTAACCCTAACCCGAAACATAACCCTAACCCTAACCCTAACCCTAACGCGAACCCTAACCCGAACCCTAACCCTAACCCTAACCCGAACCCTAACCCTAACCCTAACCCGAACCCTAACCCGAACCCTCACCCTAACCCTAACCAGAACCCTAACCCTAACCCTAAGCGAACCCTAACCCGAACCCTAACCCTAACCCTAACCCTAACCCGAAACCTAAACCTGACCATAACCTGAACCCTAACCCTAACCCGAACCCAAACCCTAACCCTAACCTGAAGCCTAACCCTAACCCGAACCCGAACCCTAACCCTAACCCGAAACCTAACCCGAACCCAACCCTAACCCGGACCCTAACCCTAACCCGAACCCTAAACCTAACCCTAACCCAAAACCTAAACCTAACCCGAACCCTAACCCTAAACCTAACCCGAACCCTAACGCGAACTCTAACCCTAACCCTAACCCGAACCCTAACCCTAACCCTAACCCGACCCCTAACCCGAACCCCAACACGAACCCTAAACCTAACCCTAACCCTAACCCTAACCCGAACCCTAACCCGAACCCGAACCGGAACCCTAACCCTATCCCTAACCCGAACCCTAACCCTAACCCGAACCCTAACCCTAACCCTAACCCGATCCCTAACCCTAACCCTAACCCGAAACCTAACCCTTACCCGAACCCTAACCCTAACCCGAAACCGAACCCGAACCCTAACCCTAACCCGAACCCTAACCCTAACCCTAACCCTAACCGTAACCCGAACCCTAACCCTAACCCGAACCCGAACCCTAACCCGAACCCGAACCCTAACCCTAACCCTAAACCTAACCCGCACCCTAACCCTAACCCGAACACTAACCCTAACCCTAAACCTAATCCTAACCCGAACCCTAACCCTAACCCTAACCCGAACCCTAACCCGAACCCTAACCCTAACCCTAACCTGAACACTAACAGCTAACCCTAACCGGAACCCGAACCCTAACCCGAACCGTAACCCTAACACTAACCCTAACCCTAACCCTAACCCGAACCCAAAACCTAACCCTACCTCTAACCCTAAACCTAACCCTAACCCGAACCCTAACCCTAACCCGAACCCTAACCCGAACCCTAACCCGAACCCTAACCCTAACCCTAACCTAACCCTAATCCGAAACCTAATCCTAACCCTAACCCTAACCCTAACCCTACCTCTAACCCTAACCCTAACCCTAACCCTAACCCTAACCCCAAACCTAACCCTAACACTAACCCTAACCCTAAACCGAACACTAACCCTAACCCTAACCCTAACCCGAACCCGAACCCGAACCCTAACACTAACCCCTAACCCGAACCCTAACCCTAACCCGAACCCTAACCTTAACCCGAACCCTAACCATAACCCGAACCCTAACCTAACCCTAATCCGAACCCTAACCGTAACCCTATATCCTCACCCTAACACTAACCCCTAACCCTAACCCGAACCCTAAACCGAACCCTAACCCGAACCCTAACCCTAACCCTAACCCGAACCCTAACCCTAACCATAACCCGAACCCTAACCCGAACCCTAACACTAACCCTAAACCGAACCCTAACCCGAACCCTAACCCTAACCATAACCTGAACAATAACCCCTAACCCTAACCCGAACCCGAACCCTAACCCTAACCCTAACCCTAATCATAACCCGAACCCTAACCCTAAACCTAACCCGAACCTGAACCCTAACCCTAACCCTAACCGGACCCCTAACCCGAACCCTAACACGATCCCTAAACCTAACCCTAACCCTAACCCTAACCCTAACCCGAACCCTAACCCTAACCCTAACCCGAACCCTAACCCTAACACGAACACTAACCCTAACCCTAAACCGAACCCTGACACTAACCCGAACCCGAACGCTAACCCTAACCCTAACACGAATCCTAACCCTAACCCTAACCCGAACCCTAACCCTAACCCTAACCCGAACCCTAACCCTAACCATAAACCGAACCCTAACACGAACCCTAACACTAACCCTAACCCTAACACTAACCCCTAACACTAACCCGAACCCTAACCCGAACCCTAACCCTAACCCTAACCCGAACCCTAACCCTAACACGAACCCTAACCCTAACCCTAACCCTAACACTAACCCCTAACACTAACCCGAACCCTAACCCGAACCCTAACCCGAACCCTAACCCTAACCCTAAACCGAACCCTAACCCTAACCCTAACCCGAACCCTAACCCTAACCATAACCCGAACCCTAACACGAACCCTAACACTAACCCTAAACCGAACCCTAAACCGAACTCTAACCCTAACCCTAAACTGAACACTAAACCCTAAACCTAACCCGAATCCGAACCCTAACCCGAACCCTAACCCTAACCCTAAACCTAACCCGAACCCGAACCCTAACCCTAACCCGAACCCGAACCCTAACCCTAACCCTAACCCTAACCCTAACCCGAAACCTAACTCTAACCCGAACCCTAAACCGAACCCTAAACCGAACACTAACCCTAACCCTAACCCTAACCCGAACCGTAACCCTAAACCGAAACATAACCCTAACCCTAACCCTAACCCTAACGCGAACCCTAACCCGAACCCTAACCCTAAACCTAACCCGAACCCTAACCCTAACCCTAACCCGAACCCTAACCCGAACCCTCACCCTAACCCTAACCAGAACCCTAACCCTAACCCTAACCCGAACCCTAACCCGAACCCTAACCCTAACCTTAACCCTAACCCGAAACCTAAACCTGACCGTAACCTGAACCCTAACCCTAACCCGAACCCAAACCCTAACCCTAACCTGAAGCCTAACCCTAACCCGAACCCGAACCCTAACCCTAACCCGAAACCTAAGCCGAACCCAACCCTAACCAGGACCCTAACCCTAACCCGAACCCTAAACCTAACCCTAACCCAAAACCTAAACCTAACCCGAACCCTAACCCTAAACCTAACCCGAACCCTAACGAGAACCCTAACCCTAACCCTAACCCTAACCCGAACCCTAACCCTAACCCTAACCCGACCCCTAACCCGAACCCTAACACGAACCCTAAACCTAACCCTAAACCTAACCCTAATCCGAACCCTAACCCGAACCCGAACCGGAACCCTAACCCTATCCCTAACCCGAACCCTAACCCTAACCCGAACCCTAACCCTAACCCTAACCCGATCCCTAACCCTAACCCTAACCCGAAACCTAACCCTTACCCGAACCCTAACCCTAACCCGAAACCGAACCCGAACGCTAACCCTAACCCGAACCCTAACCCTAAACCTAACCCTAACCCTAACCCGAACCCTAACCCGAACCCGAACCCTAACCCGAACCCGAACCCTAACCCTAACCCTAAACCTAACCCGCACCCTAACCCTAACCCGATCACTAACCCTAACCCTAAACCTAATCCTAACCCGAACCCTAACCCTAACCCTAACCCGAACCCTAACCCGAACCCTAACCCTAACCCTAACCTGAACACTAACAGCTAACCCTAAACGGAACCCGAACCCTAACCCGAACCGTAACCCTAACACTAACCCTAACCCTAACCCTAACCCGAACCCAAAACCTAACCCTACCTCTAACCCTAAACCTAACCCTAACCCGAACCCTAACCCTAACCCGAACCCTAACCCGAACCCTAACCCGAACCCTAACCCTAACCCTAACCTAACCCTAATCCGAAACCTAACCCTAACACTAACCCTAACCCTAACCCTACCTCTAACCCTAACCCTAACCCTAACCCTAACCCTAACCCCAAACCTAACCCTAACACTAACCCTAACCCTAAACCGAACACTAACCCTAACCCTAACCCGAACCCGAACCCGAACCCTAACACTAACCCCTAACCCGAACCCTAACCCTAACCCGAACCCTAACCTTAACCCGAACCCTAACCATAACCCGAACCCTAACCTAACCCTAATCCGAACCCTAACCCTAACCCTATATCCTAACCCTAACACTAACCCCTAACCCTAACCCGAACCCTAAACCGAACCCTAACCCGAACCCTAACCCTAACCCTAACCCGAACCCTAACCCTAACCATAACCCGAACCCTAACCCGAACCCTAACACTAACCCTAAACCGAACCCTAACCCGAACCCTAAACCTAACCATAACCTGAACAATAACCCCTAACCCTAACCCGAACCCGAACCCTAACCCTAACCCTAACCCTAATCCTAACCCGAACCCTAACCCTAACCCTAACCCGAACCCGAACCCTAACCCTAACCCTAAACGGACCCCTAACCCGAACCCTAACACGATCCCCAAACCTAACCCTAACCCTAACCCTAACCCGAACCCTAACCCTAACTCTAACCCGAACCCTAACCCTAACACGAACACTAACCCTAACCCTAAACCGAACCCTGACACTAACCCGAACCCGAACCCTAACCCTAACCCTAACACGAATCCTAACCCTAACCCTAACCCGAACCCGAACCCTAACCCTAACCCTAACCCTAACCCTAACCCGAACCCTAACTCTAACCCGAACCCTAAACCGAACCCTAACCCGAACCCTAACCCCAACCCTAACCCTAAACCGAACCGTAACCCTAACCCGAACCCTAACCCGAACCCGAGCAATAACCCGAACCCGAAACCTATCCCTAACCCTAACTCTAACCCAAACCCTAAACCGAACCCTAACTCGAACCCTAAACCTAACCCGAACCCGAACCCGAACCCGAAACCTAACCCTAACACTAACACGAACCCGAACCCTAACCCTAACCCTAATCCGGACCCTAACCCTAACCCGAACCCTAACACTAACCCCGAACCCGGACACTAACCCTAAACTTAACCCTAACCCGAACCCTAAACCAAACCCTAACCCGAACCCCAAACCTAACCCTAACCCGAACCCGAACCCGAACCCTAAACCTAACCCGAACCCTAACCCTAACCCGACCCTAACCCTAACACTAAACCGAACCCGAACCCTAACCCTAAACCTAACCCGACCCCTAACCCGAACCCTAACACGAACCCTAATCCTAACCCTAACCCTAACCCTAACCCGAACCCGAACCCTAACATTTTACCCGAATCCTAACCCTAACCCGAACCCTAACCCGAACCCTAACCCTAAACCTAACCCCGAACCCGAACCCTAACCCTAACCCTAACCCTAACCCGAACCCTAACCCGAACCCTAACCCGAACCCCAACCCTAACCCTAACCCTAACCCGAACCCTAACCCTAATCCGAACCCTAACCCTAACCCTAACCCGAACCCTAACCCTAAACCTAACCGGACCCCTAACCCGTACCCTAACACGAACCTTAAACCTAACCCTAAACCTAAACCTAACCCGAACCCTAACCCTAACCCTAACCCGAACCCTAACCCTAACCCGAACCTTAGCCCTAAACCTAACCCGAACCGGAACCCTAACCCGAACCCGAACCCTAACCCTAACCCGAAACCTAACCCGAACCCAACCCTAACCCGAACCCTAACCCTAACCCGAACCCTAACCATAACCCTAACCCTAACCCGAAACCTAAACCTAACCCGAACCCTAACCCTAAACCTAACCCGAACCCTAACCCGAACGCTAACCCTAACCCTAACCCGAACTCTAACACTAACCCGAACCCTAACCCTAACCCTACCCCGAAAACTAGCCCTAAACCTGACCCGAACCCTAACCGTAACCCGAACCCTAACCCTAAACCTAACCCTACCTCTAACCCTAACCCTAACCCTAAACCTAACCCCAAACCTAACCCGAACACTAACCCTAACCCTAAACCGAACCCTAACCCTAACCCTAACCCTAACCCGAAACCGAACCCGAACCCTAACACTAACCCCTAACCCGAACCCTAACCCTAAACGGAACCCTAAACTTAACCCGAACCCTAACCCTAACCCGAACCCTAACCTAACCCTAATCCGAACCCTAACCCTAACCATAACCCTAACCCTAACACTAACCCCTAACCCTAACCCAAACCCTAACCCGAACACTAACCCGAACCCTAACCCTAACCCTAACCTGAACCCTAACCCTAACCATAACCCAAACCCTAACCCGAACCCTAACACTAACCCTAAACCGAACCCTAACCCGAAACCTAACCCTAACCCTAATATGAACACTAACCCCTAACCCTAACCCGAACCCGAACCCTAACCCGAACCCTAACCCTAGCCCTAACCCGAACCCGAACCCTAACCCTAACCCTAACCCGAAACCTAACCCTAAACTTAACCCGAACCCGAACCCTAACCCTAACACTAACCCGACCCCTAACCCGAACACTAACACGATCCCTAAACCTAACCCTAACCCTAACCCTAACCCGAACCCTAACCCTAACCCTAACCGGAACCCTAACACTAACACGAACACTAACCCTAACCCTAAACCGAACCCTGACACTAACCCCAACCCGAACCCTAACCCTAACCCTAACACGAATCCTAACCCTAACCCTAACCCGGACCCGAACCCTAACCCTAACCCTAACCCTAACCCTAACCCGAACCCTAACTCTAACCCAAACCCTAAACCGAACCCTAACCGGAACCCTAACCCCAACCCTAACCCTAACCCGAACCGTAACCCTAACCCGAACCCTAACACTAACCCGACCCCTAACCCTAACCCTAACAATAACCCGAACCCTAACACTAACCCGAACCCTAACCCGAACCCGAGCAATAACCCGAACCCGAAACCTAACCCTAACCCTAACTCTAACCCAAACCCTAAACCGAACCCTAACTCGAACCCTAAACCTAACCCGAACCCGAACCCGAACCCGAAACCTAACCCTAACACTAACACGAACCCGAACCCTAACCCTAACCCTAATCCGGAACCTAACCCTAACCCGAACCCTAACCCTAACCCCGAACCCGGACACTAACCCTAAACTTAACCCTAACCCGAACCCTAAACCAAACCCTAACCCGAACCCCAAACCTAACCCTAACCCGAACCCGAACCCGAACCCTAAACCTAACCCAAACCCTAACCCTAACCCGACCCTAACCCTAACACTAACCCGAAACCGAAACCTAACCCTAACCCTAACCCGACCCCTAACCCGAACCCTAACACGAACCCTAATCCTAACCCTAACCCTAACACTAACCCTAACCCGAACCCGAACCCTAACCTTTTACGCGAATCCTAAACCTAACCCGAACCCTAACCCGAACCCTAACCCTAAACCTAACCCCGAACCCGAAACCTAACCCTAACCCTAACCCTAACCCGAACCCTAACCCGAACCCTAACCCGAACCCCAACCCTAACCCTAACCCTAACCCGAACCCTAACCCTAATCCGAACCCTAACCCTAACCCTAACCCGAACCCTAACCCTAACCCTAACCGGACCCCTAACCCGAACCCTAACACGAACCCTAAACCTAACCCTAAACCTAACCCTAACACGAACCCTAACCCTAACCCTCACCCGAACCCTAACCCTAACCCGAAACTTAACCCTAACCCTAACCCGAACCGGAACCCTAACCCGAACCCGAACCCTAACCCTAACCCGAAACCTAACCCGAACCCAACCCTAACCCGAACCCTAACCCTAACCCGAACCCTAACCATAACCCTAACCCTAACCCGAAACCTAAACCTAACCCGAACCCTAACCCTAAACCTAACCCAAACCCTTACCCGAACGCTAACCCTAACCCTAACCCGAACTCTAACACTAACCCGAACCCTAACCCTAACCCTACCCCGAAAACTAGCCCTAACCCTAACCCGAACCCTAACCGTAACCCGAACCCTAACCCTAACCCTAACCCTACCTCTAACCCTAACCCTAACCCTAAACCTAACCCCAAACCTAACCCTAACACTAACCCTAACCCTAACCGAACCCTAACCCTAACCCTAACCCTAACCCGAAACCGAACCTGAAACCTAACACTAACCCCTAACCCGAACCCTAACCCTAACCCGAACCCTAAACTTAACCCGAACGCTAACCCTAACCCGAACCCTAACCTAACCCTAATCCGAACCCTAACCCTAACCATAACACTAACCCTAACACTAACCCCTAACCCTAACCCGAACCCTAACCCGAAACCTAAACCGAACCCTAACCCTAAACCAAACCTGAACCCTAACCCTAACCATAACCCGAACCCTAACCCGAACCCTAACACTAACCCTAAACCGAACCTTAACCCGAACCCTAACCCTAACCCTAACATGAACACTAACCCCTAACCCTAACCCGAACCCGAACCCTAACCCGAACCCTAACCCTAAACCTAACCCGAACCCGAACCCTAACCCTAACCCTAACCCGAACCCTAACCCTAACACTAACCCGACCCCTAACCCGAACCCTAACACGAACCCTAATCCTAACCCTAACCCTAACCCTAACCCGAACCCGAACCCTAACTTTTTACCCGAATCCTAACCCTAAACCGAACCCTAACCCGAACCCTAACCCTAAACCTAACCCCGAACCCGAACCCTAACCCTAACCCTAACCCTAACCCGAACCCTAACCCGAACCCTAAACCGAACCCCAACCCTAACCCTAACCCGACCACGACCCTAACCCTAACCCTAACCCGAACCCTAACCCTAATCCGAACCCTAACCCTAACCCTAACCCTAACCCGAACCCTAACTCTAACCCGAACCCTAAACCGAACCCTAACCCGAACCCTAACCCTAACCCTAACCCTAACACGAACCGTAACCCTTTCCCGAACCCTAACCCTAACCCGACCCCTAAGCCTAACCCTAACCCTAACTCGAACCATAACCCTAACCAGAACCCTAACCCGAACCCGAACAATAACCCGAACCCGAACCCTAACCCTAACCCTAACTCTAACCCAAACCCTAAACCGAACCCTAACTCGAACCCTAAACCTATCCCGAACCCGAACCCGAACACGAAACCTAACCCTAACCCTAACACGAACCCGAACCCTAACCCTAACCCTAATCCGAACCCTAACCCTAACCCGAACCCTAACCCTAACCCTAACCCAGAACCCGGACCCTAACCCTAAACTTAACCCTAACCCGAACCCTAAACCGAACCCTAACCCGAACCCCAACCCTAACCCTAACCCGAACCCGAACCCGAACCCTAAACCTAAACCGAACCCTAACCAGACCCTAACCCTAACACTAACCCAAACCCGAACCCTAACCCTAACCCTAACCCGACCCCTAACACGAACCCTAACACGAACCCTAATCCTAACCCTAACCCTAACCCTAACCCTAACCCGAACCCTAACCCTAACCCGAAACCTAACCCTAACCCAAACCCGAAACCTAACCCTAACTCGAACCCGAACCTTAACCCTAACCCTAAACCTAAACAGAACCCAACCCTAACCCAGACCCTAACACTAACCCGATCCCTAACCCTAACAGTAAACCTTACCCGAAACCTAAACCTAACCCGAACCTTAACCCTAAACATATCCCGAACCCTAACCCGAACCCTAACCCTAACACTAACCCGAACCCTAACCCTAATCCGAAACCTAACCCTAACCCGAACCCTAACCCTAAACCTAACCCGAACCCTAACCCTAACCCTAACCCTAACCTAACCAGAACCCTAACCCTAACCCTAACTCTAACCCTAAACCTAACCCTAACCCGAACCCTAACCCTAACCCGAACCCTAAACCGAACCCTAAACCGAACCCTCACCCTAACCCTAACCCTAACCCGAACCCTAACCCTAACCCGAACCCTAAACCTAACCCTAACCCTAATCCTAACTCGAACACTAACCCGAACCCTAAACCTAACCCTAACCCGAACCCGAACCCTAACCCTAACCCGAAACCTAACCCGAACCCTATCCCTAACCCTAACCCTAAACCGAACCCGAACCCTAACCCTAATCCTAACCCTAACCCTAACCCTAAACCGAAACCTAACCCTAACCATAACCCGAACCCTAACCCGAAACCTAACCCTAACCCTAACCTGAACACTAACACCTAAACCTAACCCTAACCCTAACCCTAACCCGAACCCGAACCCTAACCCTAACCCGAAACCTAAACCGAACCCTAACCCTAACCCTAACTCGAACCCTAACCCGAACCCTAACCCTAACCCTAACCCGAACCCTAACCCTAACCCTAAACTCAACCCTAACCCGAACCCTAACCCTAACCCTAACCCTCACCTGAACCCTAACCCTAACCCTAAACCGAACCCTAACCCTAACCCTAACCCGAACACGTACCCTAACCCGAACCCTAACCCTAACCCTAATCCGAATCCTAAACCTAACACTAACCCTAACCCTAAACCGAACCCTAACCCTAACCCGAACCCTAACCCTAACTCTAACCCTAACCGGAACCCTAACCCAAACCCGAACCCTAACCCGAACCCGAA
>JAVLSZ010000126.1:755000-765000 GCA_032313775.1 Urocyon cinereoargenteus
AGAACCCTAACCCGAACCCTAACCCTAACCCTAACCCGAATCCTAACCCTAACCCTAACCTGAACCCTAACCCGAACGCTAACCCTAACCCTCACCCTAACCCAAACCCTAACCCTAACCCTAACCCTAATCCGAACCCTAAACCTAACCCTAAACCTAACCCTAACCCTAATCCGAACCCTAACGCTAAGCCGAACCCTAACCCTAACCCTAATCCTAAACCTAACCCTAACCCCTAACCCTAACCCTAAGCCTAACCCTAACCCTAAAACCTAACCCTAACCCTAACCCGAACCCTAACCCTAACCCGAACACTAACCCTAACCCTAACCCGAAACCTAACCCTAACCCTAACCCTAACCCTAACCCGAACCCTAACCCTAACCCTAACCCTAACCCTAACCCCTAACCCTAACCCTAAGCCTAACCCTAACCCTAAAACCTAACCCTAACCCTAACCCGAGCCCTAACCCTAACCCGAACACTAACCCTAACCCTAACCCGAAACCTAACCCTAACCCTAACCCTAACCCTAACCCGAACCCTAACCCTAACCCTAACCCTAACCCTAACACTAACCCCTAAACCTAACCCGAAACCTAAACCTAACCCGAACCCTAACCCTAACCCTAACCCAAACCCTAACCCTAACCCTAACCCTAAGCCTAACTTGAACCCTAACCCGACCCTAACCCTAACCCTAACCCTAACCCGAACCCTAACCCGAACTCTAACTCGACCCTAACCCTAACCCCTAACTCTAACCCTAACCCGAAACCTAACCCTAAACCGAACCCAAACCCTAACCCTAACCCGAACCCTAACCCTAACCCTAAACCTAACCCGAACCCGAACCCTAACCCTAACCCTAAATCTAACCCAAACACTAAAACGAACTCTAACTCGAACCCTAAGCCTAACCCGAACCCGACCCCGAACCCGAAACCTAACCCTAACCCTAACACGAACCCGAACCCTAACCCTAACCCTAACCCGAAACCTAACCCTAACCCTAACACGAACCCGAACCCTAACCCTAACCAAACCCGAAACCTAACCCTAACCCGAACCCTAACCCTTACCCTAACCCGACCCGAACCCTAACCCGAACCCTAACCCTAACCCTAATCCGAACCCTAACCCTAACCCGAACCCTAACCCGAACCTTAACCCGAACCCTAACACTAACCCGAACCCTAAACCTAACCCTAACCCTAACACTAACCCGAACCCTAACCCTAATCCTAACGTAAACCTAATCCGAACCCTAACCCTAACCCTAACCCTAACCCGAACCTTAACCGGAACCCTAACCTTAACCCGAACCCTAACCCTAAACCTAACCCTAACACTAACCCGAACCCTAACCCTAAACCTAACCTAAACCTAATCCGAACCCTAACCCTAACCCTAACCCTAACCTTAACCCTAACCCGAACACTAACCCCTAACCCTAACTCGAAACCTAACCCTAACACTTACCGTAAACCGAACCCTAACCCTAACCCTAACCCGAACCCGAACCCTAAAACTAACCCTAACACTAACCCTAACACGAACCCGAACCCTAACCCTAACCCGAACCCGAACCCTAACCCGAACCCGAACCCTAACCCTAACCCTAAACCTAACCCGCACCCTAACCCTAACCCGAAACTGATCCCTAACCCTAACCCTAACCCTAACCCGAACCCGAACCCGAACCCTAAACCTATTCCTAACCCGAACCCTAACCCTAAACCGAAACCTAACCCTAACCCTAACCCGAACCCTAAACCTAACCTAACCCGAAACCTAACCCTAACCCGAACCCTAACCCTAACCCGAACCCGAACCCGAACCCTAACCCTAACCCGAACCCTAACCCTAACCCTAACCCGAACCCTAACCCAAACCTGATCCCTAACCCGAAACAGAACCCTAACCATAACCCGAACCCGAACCTAACCCTAACCCGAACCCTAACCCTAACCCTAACCCGAACCCTAAACCTAACCCTAACCCGAACCATAACCCTAACCCGAACCCTAACCCTAACCCTAACCCGAATCCTAAACCTAACCCTAACCCGAACCCTAACCCGAACCCTAACCCTAACCCTAACCCAAACCCTAACCCTAACCCTAACCCGAAACCTAACCCTAAATCTAACCCGAACCCTAACCCTAACCCTAACCGTAACCCTAACCCGAACCCGAACCCTAACCCTAACCCGAACCCTAACCCTAACCCTAACCCGAACCCTAACCCTAACCCTAAACCTAACCCTAACCCTAATCCTAAACCTAACGCTAACCCGAACCCTAACCCTAACCCTAACCCTAACCCTAACCCTAACCCCTAACCCTAACCCTAACCCTAACCCGAACCCTAACCCTAACCCTAACCCTAACCCTAACCCTAACCCTAACCCCTAACCCTAACCCGAACCCTAAACCTAGCCCGAACCCTAACCCTAACCCTAACCCTAAACCTAACCCTAACCCTAACTCGAACCCTAAACCGAACCCCCCCTAACCCTAACCCTAACCCGTACCCTAACCCGAACTCTAACTCGACCCTAACCCTAACCCCTAAACCTAACCCTAACCTGAAACCTAACCCTAAACCGAATCCGAACCCTAACCCTAAACCGAACCCTAACCCTAACCTTAATCCTAATCCGAACCCTAACCCGAACCCGAACAATAACCCGAACCCGAACCCTAACCCTAAACCTAACTCTAACCCGAACCCTAACCCGAACCCTAACTCGAACCCTAACCCTAACCCGAACCCGAAACCGAACCCTAACCCTAACCCTAACACGAACCCGAACCCTAACCCTAACCCTAACCCGAACCCTAACCCTAACCCAAACCGTAACCCTAACCCTAACCCCGAACCCGGATCCTAACCCTAAACCTAACCCTAACCCGAACCCTAACCCGAACCCTAACCCGAACCCCAACACTAACCCGAACCCGAACCCGAACCCGAACCCGAACCCTAACCCTAACCCGAACCCTAACCCTAACCCGACCCTAACCCTAACCCGAACCCGAACCCGAACCCTAAACCTAACCCGACCCCTAACCCGAACCCTAACACGAACCCTAACCCTAGGCCTAACCCTAATCCTAACCCGAACCCTAACCCGAACCCTAGCCCGAACCCTAACCCTAACCCGAACCCTAACCCTAACCCTAACCCGAACCCGAACCCTAAACCGAACCCTAACCCTAACCCTAACCCGAACCCTAACCCTAACCCGAACCCTAAACCTAACTCGAACCCTAACCCTAACCCTAACCCGAACCCTAACCGTAACCCGAACCCTAACACTAAACCTAACCCTAACCCGAACCCGAACCCTAACCGTAACCCGAACCCTAACCCTAACCCTAACCCTAACCCTAACCTGAACCCTAACCCTAACCCTAACCCTAACCCCTAACCCTAACCCGAACCCTAAACCTAGCCCGAACCCTAACCCTAACCCTAACCCTAAACCTAACCCTAACCCTAACTCGAACCCTAAACCGAACCCCCCCTAACCCTAACCCTAACCCGTACCCTAACCCGAACTCTAACTCGACCCTAACCCTAACACCTAAACCTAACCCTAACCTGAAACCTAACCCTAAACCGAATCCGAACACTAACCCTAAACCGAACCCTAAACCTAACCTTAATCCTAATCCGAACCCTAACCCGAACCCGAACAATAACCCGAACCCGAACCCTAACCCTAAACCTACCTCTAACCCGAACACTAACCCGAACCCTAACTCGAACCCTAACCCTAACCCGAACCCGAAACCGAACCCTAACCCTAACTCTAACACGAACCCGAACCCTAACCCTAACCCTAACCCGAACCCTAACCCTAACCCAAACCGTAACCCTAATCCTAACCCCGAACCCGGATCCTAACCCTAAACCTAACCCTAACCCGAACCCTAACCCGAACCCTAACCCGAACCCCAACCCTAACCCGAACCCGAACCCGAACCCTAACCCTAACGCGAACCCTAACCCTAACCCGACCCTAACCCTAACCCTAAACCTAACCCTAACCCGAACCCTAACCCTAACACTAACACTAACCCTAACCCTAACCCTAACCCCTAACCCTAACCCGAACCCTAAACCTAGCCCGAACCCTAACACGAACCCTAACCCTAGGCCTAACCCTAATCCTAACCCGAACCCTAACCCGAACCCTAACCCGACCCCTAACCCGAACCCGAACACGAACCCTAACCCTAGGCCTAACCCTAATCCTAACCCGAACCCTAACCCGAACCCTAACCCGAACCCTAACCCTAACCCGAACACTAACCCTAACCCTAACCCGAAACCTAACCCTAACCCTAACCCTAACCCTAACCCGAACCCTAACCCTAACCCTAACCCTAACCCTAACCCTAACACTAACCCCTAAACCTAACCCGAACCCTAAACCTAACCCGAACCCTAACCCTAACCCTAACCCAAACCCTAACCCTAACCCTAACCCTAACCCGAAAGCGAACCCTAAACCTTTACCCGAATCCTAACCCTAACCCGAACCCTAACCCGAAACCTAACCCTAAACCTAACCCCGAAACCGAACCCTAACCCTATCCCTAACCCTAACCCGAACCCTAACCCGAACCCTAACCCGAACACCAACCCTAACCCGAACCCGAACCCGACCCTAACCCTAACCCTAACCCGAACCCTAAACCTAACCAGAACCCTAACCCGAACCCTAACCCTAACCCTAACCCGAATCCTAACCCTAACCCTAACCTGAACCCTAACCCGAACGCTAACCCTAACCCTAACCCTAACCCAAACCCTAACCCTAACCCTAACCCTAATCTGAACCCTAAACCTAACCCTAAACCTAACCCTAACCCTAATCCGAACCCTAACGCTAAGCCGAACCCTAACCCTAACCCTAATCCTAAACCTAACCCTAACCCCTAACCCTAACCCTAAGCCTAACCCTAACCCTAAAACCTAACCCTAACCCTAACCCGAACCCTAACCCTAACCCGAACACTAACCCTAACCCTAACCCGAAACCTAACCCTAACCCTAACCCTAACCCTAACCCGAACCCTAACCCTAACCCTAACCCTAACCCTAACCCCTAACCCTAACCCTAAGCCTAACCCTAACCCTAAAACCTAACCCTAACCCTAACCCGAACCCTAACCCTAACCCGAACACTAACCCTAACCCTACCCCGAAACCTAACCCTAACCCTAACCCTAACCCTAACCCGAACCCTAACCCTAACCCTAACCCTAACCCTAACCCTAACACTAACCCCTAAACCTAACCCGAAACCTAAACCTAACCCGAACCCTAACCCTAACCCTAACCCAAACCCTAACCCTAACCCTAACCCTAAGCCTAACTTGAACCCTAACCCGACCCTAACCCTAACCCTAACCCTAACCCGAACCCTAACCCGAACTCTAACTCGACCCTAACCCTAACCCCTAACTCTAACCCTAACCCGAAACCTAACCCTAAACCGAACCCAAACCCTAACCCTAACCCGAACCCTAACCCTAACCCTAAACCTAACCCGAACCCGAACCCTAACCCTAACCCTAACTCTAACCCAAACACTAAAACGAACTCTAACTCGAACCCTAAGCCTAACCCGAACCCGACCCCGAACCCGAAACCTAACCCTAACCCTAACACGAACCCGAACCCTAACCCTAACCCTAACCCGAAACCTAACCCTAACCCTAACACGAACCCGAACCCTAACCCTAACCAAACCCGAAACCTAACCCTAACCCGAACCCTAACCCTTACCCTAACCCGACCCGAACCCTAACCCGAACCCTAACCCTAACCCTAATCCGAACCCTAACCCTAACCCGAACCCTAACCCGAACCTTAACCCGAACCCTAACCCTAACCCTAACCCTAACCCCTAACCCTAACCCTAACCCTAACCCGAACCCTAACCCTAACCCTAACCCTAACCCTAACCCTAACCCTAACCCCTAACCCTAACCCGAACCCTAAACCTAGCCCGAACCCTAACCCTAACCCTAACCCTAAACCTAACCCTAACCCTAACTCGAACCCTAAACCGAACCCCCCCTAACCCTAACCCTAACCCGTACCCTAACCCGAACTCTAACTCGACCCTAACCCTAACCCCTAAACCTAACCCTAACCTGAAACCTAACCCTAAACCGAATCCGAACCCTAACCCTAAACCGAACCCTAACCCTAACCTTAATCCTAATCCGAACCCTAACCCGAACCCGAACAATAACCCGAACCCGAACCCTAACCCTAAACCTAACTCTAACCCGAACCCTAACCCGAACCCTAACTCGAACCCAAACCCTAACCCGAACCCGAAACCGAACCCTAACCCTAACCCTAACACGAACCCGAACCCTAACCCTAACCCTAACCCGAACCCTAACCCTAACCCAAACCGTAACCCTAACCCTAACCCCGAACCCGGATCCTAACCCTAAACCTAACCCTAACCCGAACCCTAACCCGAACCCTAACCCGAACCCCAACACTAACCCGAACCCGAACCCGAACCCGAACCCTAACCCTAACCCGAACCCTAACCCTAACCCGACCCTAAACCTAACCCTAACCCGAACCCTAACCCTAAACCTAACCCGACCCCTAACCCGAACCCTAACACGAACCCTAACCCTAGGCCTAACCCTAATCCTAACCCGAACCCTAACCCGAACCCTAGCCCGAACCCTAACCCTAACCCGAACCCTAACCCTAACCCTAACCCGAACCCGAACCCTAAACCGAACCCTAACCCTAACCCTAACCCGAACCCTAACCCTAACCCGAACCCTAAACCTAACTCGAACCCTAACACTAACCCTAACCCGAACCCTAACCGTAACCCGAACCCTAACACTAAACTTAACCCTAACCCGAACCCGAACCCTAACCGTAACCCGAACCCTAACCCTAACCCTAACCCTAACCCTAACCTGAACCCTAACCCTAACCCTAACCCCTAACCCTAACCCGAACCCTAAACCTAGCCCGAACCCTAACCCTAACCCTAACCCTAAACCTAACCCTAACCCTAACTCGAACCCTAAACCGAACCCCCTCTAACCCTAACCCTAACCCGTACCCTAACCCGAACTCTAACTCGACCCTAACCCTAACACCTAAACCTAACCCTAACCTGAAACCTAACCCTAAACCGAATCGGAACACTAACCCTAAACCGAACCCTAAACCTAACCTTAATCCTAATCCGAACCCTAACCCGAACCCGAACAATAACCCGAACCTGAACCCTAACCCTAAACCTAACTCTAACCCGAACACTAACCCGAACCCTAACTCGAACCCTAACCCTAACCCGAACCCGAAACCGAACCCTAACCCTAACCCTAACACGAACCCGAACCCTAACCCTAACCCTAACCCGAACCCTAAACCTAACCCAAACCGTAACCCTAATCCTAACCCCGAACCCGGATCCTAACCCTAAACCTAACCCTAACCCGAACCCTAACCCGAACCCTAACCCGAACCCCAACCCTAACCCGAACCCGAACCCGAACCCTAACCCTAACCCGAACCCTAACCCTAACCCGACCCTAACCCTAACCCTAACCCTAACCCTAACCCGAACCCTAACCCTAACCCTAACCCTAACCCTAACCCTAACCCTAACCCCTAACCCTAACCCGAACCTTAAACCTAGCCCGAACCCTAACACGAACCCTAACCCTAGGCCTAACCCTAATCCTAACCCGAACCCTAACCCGAACCCTAGCCCGAACCCTAAACCTAACCCGAACCCTAACCCTAACCCTAACCCGAACCCGAACCCTAAACCGAACCCTAACCCTAACCCTAACCCGAACCCTAACCCTAACCTGAACCCTAAACCTAACTCGAACCCTAACCCTAACCCTAACCCGAACCCTAACCGTAACCCGAACCCTAACACTAAACCTAACCCTAACCCGAACCCGAACCCTAACCGTAACCCGAACCCTAACCCTAACCCTAACCTGAACCCTAACCCTAACCCTAACCCGAACCCTAACCCGAACCCTAACCCTAACCCTAACCTGAACACTAACCCCTAACCCTAACCCGAACCCTAACCCTAACCCGAATCCTAACCCGGACCCTAAACCTAACCCTAAACTAACCCTAAACCGAACCCTAACCCTAACGCTAACCCTAACCCTAACCCCAACACTAACCCTAACACTAACCATAACCCGAACCCTAACCCTAACCCTAACCCTAACCCTAACCCAAACCCGAACCCTAACCCTAACCCCTAACCCGAACCCTAACCCTAACCCGAACCCTAACCCTAACCCAAACCCTAACCCTAACCCGAACCCTAACCTAACCCTAATCCGAAACCTAACCCTAAACCTAACCCTAACACTAACCCTAACACTAACCCATAACCCTAACCCCTAACCCTAACCCGAACCCTAACCCTAACCCGAATCCTAACCCGAACCCTAACCCTAACCCTAACCTAAACCTAATCCGAACCCTAACCCTAACCCTAACCCTAACCCTAACCCTAACCCTAACGCGAACCCTAACCCTAACCCCTAACCCTAACACTTACCCTAACCCGAAACCGAAACCTAACCCTAACCCTAACCCCTAACCCTAAACCGAACCCTAACCCTAACCCGAACCCAAAACCGAACCCTAACCCGATCCGTACCCCTAACCCTAATCCGAACCCTAAACCTAACGCTAAACCTAACCCTAACCCGAACCCGAACCTGAACCCTAACCCTAAAACTAACCCGAAACCGAACCCTAACCCTAAACCGAACCCTAACCCTAACCAGAACCCTAACCCTACCCGAAACCTAACCCTAACCCAAACCCTAACCCGAACCCTAAACCTAACCCGAACCCTAACCCTAACCCGAACCCTAACCCTAACCCTAACCCAAACCCTAACCCTAACACTAACCCGAATCCTAAACCTAACCCGAACCCTAACCCTAACCCTAACCCGAACCCGAACACTAACCCTAACCCGAACCCTAACCCTAAACCTAACCCTAACCCGAACCCTAACCAAACCCCGAACCCTAACCCGCAACAGAACCCTAACCATAACCCAAAACCGAACCCTAACCCTAACCCTAACCCTAACCCTAACCCTAACAACAACCCTAACCCCTAACCCTAACCCGAACCCTAAACCTAGCCCGGACCCTAACCCAACCCTAACCCTAACCCTAACCCTAACCCTAACTCGAACCCTAAACCGAACCCTACCCTAACCCTAACCCTAACCCGTACCCTAACCCGAACTCTAACTCGACCCTAACCCTAACCCCTAAACCTAACCCTAACCTGAAACCTAACCCTAAACCGAATCCGAACCCTACCCCTAAACCGAACCCTAACCCTAACCTTAATCCTAACCCGAACCCTAACCCGAACCCGAACAATAACCCGAACCCGAACCCTAACCCTAAACCTAACTCTAACCCGAACCCTAACCCGAACCCTAACTCGAACCCTAACCCTAACCCGAACCCGAAACCGAACCCTAACCCGAACCCTAACCCTAACCCTAACCCGAACCCTAACCCTAACCCTAACCCTAACACGAACCCTAACCCTAACCCGAACCGTAACCCTAACCCTAACCCCGAACCCGGATCCTAACCCTAAACCTAACCCTAACCCGAACCCTAACCCGAACCCTAACCCGAACCCCAACCCTAACCCTAACCCGAACCCCAACCCTAACCCTAACCCGAACCCGAACCCGAACCCGAACCCTAACCCTAACCCGAACCCTAACCCTAACCCGACCCTAAACCTAACCCTAACCCGAACCCTAACCCTAACCCTAACCCGAACCCTAACCCTAAACCTAACCCGAACCCTACCCCGAACCCTAACGCTAAATCTAACCCGAACCCTAACCCTAACCCGAACCCTAAACCTAACTCGAACCCTAACCCTAACCCTAACCCGAACCCTAACC
>JAVLSZ010000126.1:770000-785000 GCA_032313775.1 Urocyon cinereoargenteus
TAATGCGAAACCTAACCCTAACCCCTAACCCTAACCCTAACCCTAACCCAAAACCGAAACCTAACCCTAACCCTAACCCCTAACACTAACCCGAACCCTAATCCTAACCCGAAACCTAACCCTGACCCTAACCCTAACCCTAACCCGAACCCGAACCCTAACCCGAACCGTACCCCTAACCCTAATCGGAACCCTAACGCTAACCCTAAACCTAACCCTAACCCGAACCCGAAACCTAACCCTAACCCTACCCCGAACCCGAACCCTAACCGTAACCCGAACCCTAACCCTAACCCGAACCCTAACCCTACCCGAAACCTAACCCTCACCTGAACCCTAACCCGAACCCTAACCCTAACCCGAACCCTAACCCTAACCCTAACCCGAATCCTAACCCTAACCCTAACCCGAAACCTAACCCTAACCCGAAACTTAACCAAAACCCGAACCCGAACACGAACCCTAACCCTAAACTGAACCCTAACCCTAAACCTAACCCAAACCCTAACCAAACCCGAACCCTAACCCGAACCCGAACACTAACCATAACCCGAACCCGAACCCTAACCCTAACCCGAACCCTAACCCTAACCCTAACACGAACCCTAAACCTAAACCTAACCCGAACCCTAACCCTAACCCTAACCCGAATCCTAACCCTAACCCTAACCCGAACACTAAACCGAACTCTAACCCTAAACCTAACCCTAACCCAAACCCTAAACCTAACCCTAACCCGAACCCTAACCCTAACCCGAACCCGAACCCTAACCCTAACCCTAACCCTAACCCTAACCCGAACCCGAACCCTAACCCTAACCCGAACCCTAACCCTAACCCTAACCCTAAACCGAACCCGAACCCTAACCCTAACCCTAAACCTAACCCTAACCCTAATCCGAACCCTAACGCTAACACGAACCCTAACCCTAAACCTAACCCTAACCCCTAACCCTAACCCTAACCCTAACCCTAACCCTAAAACCTAACCCTAACCCTAAACAGAACCCTAACCCTAACCATAACCCGAACCCTACCCGAACCCTAAACCTAACCCTAACCCGAACCCTAACACTAACCCTAACCTGAACACTAACCCCTAACCCTAACCCATACCCGAACCCTAACCCGAACCCTAACCCTAACCCTAACCCGAACCCGAACCCTAACCCTAACCCTACCCAGAACCCTAACCCTAACCCTAACCCTAACCCTAACCCGAACCCTAACCCTAACCCTAACCCTAATCCGAACCCTAACTCTAACCCGAACCCTAAACCGAACCCTAAACCGAACCCTAACCCTAACCCTAACCCTAAACCGAACCGTAACCCTAACCCGAACCCTAACCCTAAACTTAACCCTAACCCTAACCCGAACCCTAAATCGAACCCTAACCCGAACCCTAACCCTATCCCTAACCCGAACCCTAACCCTAACACTAACCCGAACCCTAACCCGAACCCTAACCCTAACCCTAACCCGAACCCTAACCCTAACCCTAACCCTAACCCGAAACCTAAACCTAACCCTAACCGGAACCCTAACCCTAACCCTAACCCGAACCCGAACCCTAAACATTTACCCGAATCCTAACCCTAACCCGAACACTAACCCGAACCCTAACCCTAAACCTAACCCCGAAACCGAACCCTAACCCTATCCCTAACCCTAACCCGAACCCTAACCCGAACCCTAACCCGAACCCCAACCCTAACCCGAACCCGAACCCGACCCTAACCCTAACCCTAACCCGAACCCTAACCCTAACCTGAACCCTAACCCTAACCCTAAACCGAAACCTAACCCTAACCCTAACCCGACCCCTAACCCGAACCCGAACCCTAACACGAACCCTAAACCTAACCCTAACCCTAACCCGAACCCTAACCCGAACCCGAACCCTAACCCTAACCCTAACCCGAACCCTAGCCCTAACCCGAACCCAAACCCTAAACCTAACCCAAAACCTAACCCGAACCCAACCCTAAACCGAACCCTAACCCTAACCCGAACACTAACCCTAACCCGAACCCTAACCCGAAACCTAACCCTAAACCTAACCTGAACACTAACCCCTAACCCTTACGCGAACCCGAACCCTAACCTGAACCCTAACCCGAACCCTAACCCTAACCCTAACCTAAACCTAATCCGAACCCTAAACCTAAACCTAACGCTAACCCTAACCCTAAACCCAACCCTAACCCTAACACTAACCCTAACCCTAAACCGAACCCAAACCCTAACCCTAACCCTAACCCTAACCCAAACCCGAACCCTAACCCCAACCCCTAACCCGAACCCTAACTCTAACCCGAACCCTAACCCTAACCCAAACCCTAACCCTAAACCGAACCCTAACCTAAACCTAATCCGAAACCTAACCCTAAACCCTACATTAACCCTAACACTAACACTAACCCTAACCCTAACCCGAACCCTAAACCTAACCCTAACCCTAACCCTAACCCGAACCCGAACCCTAACCCTAAACCGAACCCTAATCCTAACCCTAACCCTAACCCTAACCCTAACCCTAACGCGAACCCTAACCCTAACCCCTAACCCTAACCCTTACCCTAACCCGAAACCGAAACCTAAACCTAACCCTAACCCCTAACCCTAACCCGAACCCTAACCCTAACCCGAAACAAAAACCGAACCCTAAACCGATCCGTACCCCTAACCCTAACCCGAACCCTAACCCTAACCCTAAACCTAACCCTAACACTAACCCAAACCCTAACCCGAACCCTAAACCTAACCCGAACCCTAACCCTAACCCGAACCCTAACCCTAACCCTAACCCGAACCCTAACCCTAACCCTAACCCGAATCCTAAACCTAACCCGAACCCTAACCCTAACCCTAACCCGAACCCGAACACTAACCCTAACCCGAACCCTAACCCTAAACCTAACCCTAACCCGAACCCTAACCAAACCCCGAACCCTAACCCGAACCAGAACCCTAACCATAACCCAAAACCGAAACCTAACCCTAACCCGAACCCTAAACCTAACCCGAACCCGAACCCTAACCCTAACCCGAACCCTAACCCTAACCCTAACCCGAATCCTAACCCTAACCCAAACCCGAACCCTAACCCGAACCCTAACCCTAACCCTAACCCTAACCCAAACCCTAACCCTAACCCTAACACGAACCCTAACACTAACCCTAACCCTAACCCGAACCCGAACCCTAATCCTACCCGAACCCTAACCCTAACCCTAACCCTAACCCTAACCCGAACCCTAAACCTAACACTAAACCTAACCCTACCCCTAATCCGAACCCTAACGCTAAGCCGAACCCTAACCCTAACCCTAACCCTAACCCTAAACCTAACCCCTAACCCTAACCCTAAGCCTAACCCTAACCCTAAAACCTAACTCTAACCCTAACCCGAACCCTAACCCTAACCCGAACACTAACCCTAACCCTAACCCGAAACCTAACCCTAACCCTAACCCTAACCCTAACCCGAACCCTAACCCTAACCCTAACCCTAACCCTAACACTAACCCCTAAACCTAACCCGAACCCTAAACCTAACCCGAACCCTAACCCTAACCCAAACCCTAACCCTAACCCTAACCCTAAGCCTAACTTGAACCCTAACCCGACCCTAACCCTAACCCTAACACTAACCCGAACCCTAACCCGAACTCTAACTCGACCCTAACCCTAACCCCTAACTCTAACCCTAACCCGAAACCTAACCCTAAACCGAACCCAAACCCTAACCCTAACCCGAACCCTAACCCTAACCCTAACCCTAACCCGTACCCTAACCCGATCCCGAACAATAACCCGAACCCGAACCCTAACCCTAACCCTAACTCTAACCCATACACTAAAACGAACCCTAATTCGAACCCTAAGCCTAACCCGAACCCGACCCCGAACCCGAAACCTAACCCTAACCCTAAAACGAACCCGAACCCTAACCCTAACCCTAACCCGAAACCTAACCCTAACCCTAACACGAACCCGAACCCTAACCCTAACCCTAACCCGAAACCTAACCCTAACCCGAACCCTAACCCTAACCCTAACCCGAACCCGAACCCTAACCCGAACCCTAACCCTAACCCTAATCCGAACTCTAACCCTAACCCGAACCCTAACCCGAACCTTAACCCGAACCCTAACCCTAACCCGAACCCTAAACCTAACCCTAACCCTAACACTAACCCGAACCCTAACCCTAACCCTAACCTAAACCTAATCCGAACCCTAACCCTAACCCTAACCCTAACCCGAACCTTAACCCGAACCCTAACCTTAACCCGAACCCTAACCCTAAACCTAACCCTAACACTAACCCGAACCCTAACCCTAACCCTAACCTAAACCTAATCCGAACCCTAACCCTAACCCTAACCCTAACCCTAACCCTAACCCTAACCCGAACACTAACCACTAACCCTAACTCGAAACCTAACCCTAACACTTACCGGAACCCGAAACCTAACCCCTAACCCTAACCCGAACCTGAACCCTAAAACTAACCCTAACCCTAACCCTAACACGAACCCGAACCCTAACCCTAACCCGAACCCTAACCCGAACCCGAACCCTAACCCTAACCCTAAACCTAACCCGCACCCTAACCCTAACCCGAACCTGATCCCTAACCCTAACCCTAACCCTAACCCTAACCCGAACCCGAACCCGAACCCTAAACCTATCCCTAACCCGAACCCTAACCCTAACCCGAAACCTAACCCTAAATCTAACACGAACCCTAACCCTAACCTAACCCGAAACCTAACCCTAACCCGAACCCTAACCCTAACCCGAACCCGAACCCGAACCCTAACCCTAACCCGAACCCTAACCCTAACCCTAACCCGAACCCTAACCCAAACCCGATCCCTAACCCGAACCAGAACCCTAACCATAACCCGAACCCGAAACCTAACCCTAACACGAACCCTAACCCTAACCCTAACCCGAACCCTAAACCTAACCCTAACCCGAACCATAACCCTAACCCGAACCCTAACCCTAACCCTAACCCGAATCCTAAACCTAACTCTAACCCGAACCCTAACCCGAACCCTAACCCTAACCCTAACCCTAACCCAAACCCTAACCCTAACCCTAACCCAAACCCTAACCCTAAATCTAACCCGAACCCTAACCCTAACCCTAACCGTAACCCTAACCCGAACCCGAACCCTAACCCTAACCCGAACCCTAACCCTAACCCTAACCCGAACCCTAACCCGAACCCTAAACCTAACACTAAACCTAACCCTAACCCTAATCCTAAACCTAATGCTAACCCGAACCCTAACCCTAACCCTAACCCTAACCCTAACCCCTAACCCTAACCCTAACCCTAACCCTAACCATAACCCTAAAACCTAACCCTAACCCTAACCCTAACCCTAACCCTAACGCGAACACTAACCCTAACCCTAACCCTAACCCTAACCCTAACCCGAACCCTAACCCTAACAATAACCCTAACCCCTAACCCTAACCCGAACCCTAAACCTAGCCCGAACCCTAACCCTAACCCTAACCCTAACCCTAACCCTAACTCGAACCCTAAACCGAACCCTACCCTAACCCTAACCCTAACCCGTACCCTAACCCGAACTCTAACTCGACCCTAACCCTAACCCCTAAACCTAACCCTAACCTGAAACCTAACCCTAAACCGAATCCGAACCCTAACCCTAAACCGAACCCTAACCCTACCCTTAATCCTAACCCGAACCCTAACCCGAACCCGAACAATAACCGGAACCCGAACCCTAACCCTAAACCTAACTCTAACCCGAACCCTAACCCGAACCCTAACCCTAACCCTAACCCTAACCCAAACCCTAACCCTAACCCTAACCCAAACCCTAACCCTAAATCTAACCCGAACCCTAACCCTAACCCTAACCGTAACCCTAACCCGAACCCGAACCCTAACCCTAACCCGAACCCTAACCCTAACCCTAACCCGAACCCTAACCCGAACCCTAAACCTAACACTAAACCTAACCCTAACCCTAATCCTAAACCTAATGCTAACCCGAACCCTAACCCTAACCCTAACCCTAACCCTAACCCCTAACCCTAACCCTAACCCTAACCCTAACCATAACCCTAAAACCTAACCCTAACCCTAACCCTAACCCTAACCCTAACGCGAACACTAACCCTAACCCTAACCCTAACCCTAACCCTAACCCGAACCCTAACCCTAACAATAACCCTAACCCCTAACCCTAACCCGAACCCTAAACCTAGCCCGAACCCTAACCCTAACCCTAACCCTAACCCTAACCCTAACTCGAACCCTAAACCGAACCCTACCCTAACCCTAACCCTAACCCGTACCCTAACCCGAACTCTAACTCGACCCTAACCCTAACCCCTAAACCTAACCCTAACCTGAAACCTAACCCTAAACCGAATCCGAACCCTAACCCTAAACCGAACCCTAACCCTACCCTTAATCCTAACCCGAACCCTAACCCGAACCCGAACAATAACCGGAACCCGAACCCTAACCCTAAACCTAACTCTAACCCGAACCCTAACCCGAACCCTAACTCGAACCCTAACCCTAACCCGAACCCGAAACCGAACCGTAACCCTAACCCTAACACGAACCCGAACCCTAACCTTAACCCTAACCCGAACCCTAACCCTAACCCGAACCGTAGCCCTAACCCTAACCCCGAACCCGGATCCTAACCCTAAACCTAACCCTAACCCGAACCCTAACCCGAACCCTAACCCGAACCCCAACCCTAACCCTAACCCGAACCCGAACCCGAACCCGAACCCTAACCCTAACCCGAACCCTAACCCTAACCCGACCCTAACCCTAACCCTAACCCGAACCCTAACCCTAACCCTAACCCGACCCCTAACCCGAACCCTAACACGAACCCTAAACCTAGACCTAACCCTAATCCTAACCCGAACCCTAACCCGAACCCTAGCCCGAACCCTAACCCTAACCCGAACCCTAACCCTAACCCTAACCCGAACCCTAACCCTAACCCGAACTCGAACCCTAACCTTAACCCGAAAACTAAACCGAACCCAACCCTAACCCGAACCCTAACCCTAACCCGATCCCTAACCCTAACCCTAACCCTAACCCGAAGCCTAAACCTAACCCGAACCCTAACCCTAAACCTAACCCGAACCCTAACCCGAACACTAACCCTAACCCTAACCCGAACCCTAACACTAACCCGAACCCTAAACCTAACTCGAACCCTAACCCTAACACTAACCCGAACCCTAACCGTAACCCGAACCCTAACACTAAACCTAACCCTAACCCGAACCCGAACCCTAACCCTAACCCGAACCCTAACCCGAAACCTAACCCTAACCCTAACCTGAACACTACCCCTAACCCTAACCTGAACCCTAACCCTAACCCGAACCCTAACCCTAACCTTCACCCGAACCCTTACCTAACCCTAACCCTAACCCTAAAACTAACCCGAACCCAACCCTAACCCTAACTCTAACCCTAAACCTAACCCTAACCCGAACACTAACCCTAACCCGAACACTAACCCGAACCCTAACCCTAACATGAACCCGAACCCTAAACCTAACCCTAACCCTAACCCTAACCCTGTCCCTAACACGAACCCTAACCCTAAACCGAACTCGAACCCTAACCCTAACCCTAACCTGAACACTAACCCCTAACCCTAACCCGAACCCTAAGTCTAACCCGAACCCTAACCCTAACACTAACCCTAACCCTAACCCTAACCCTAACCCGAACCCTAACCCTAACCCTAACTCTAACCCTAAACCTAACCCTAACCCGAACCCTAACCCTAACCCGAACCCTAACCCGAACCCTAACCCGAACCCGAACCCTAACCCTAACCCTAACCCTAACCCTTACCCTAACCCGAACCCGAACCCTAACCCGAACCCTAACCCTAACACGAACCCTAACCCTAACCCGAACCCGAACCCTAACCCTAACCCTAACCCGAACCTTAACCCGAAACCTAAACCTAACCCGAACCTAACCCTAACCCTTAGCCTAACCCGAACACTAACCCTACCGCGAACCCTATCCCTAAACCTAACCCTAACCCTAACCCGAACCCTAACCCTAACCCTAACCTAAATCTAATCCGAACCCTAACCCTAACCTTAACCCTAACCCTAACCCTAACACTAACCCCTAACCCTAACCCGAAACCTAAACCTAACCCTTCTCCGAACACGAACCCTAACCCCTAACCCTAACCCGAACCCGAACCCTAAACCTAACCCTAACCCTAACCCTAACCCTAACCCGAACCCGAACCCTAACCCTAACCCGAACCTTAACCCTGACCGTAACCCGAACCCGAACCCGAAACCTAACCCGAACCCTAACCCTAAACCTAACCCGAACCCAAACCCTAACACGAACCCTAAACCTAACACGAACCCTAACCCTAACCCGAACCCGAACCCTAACCCTAACCTTAAACCTAACCCGAAACCTAACCCTAAACCTAACCCGAAACCTAACACGAACCCTAACCCTAACCCTAACCCTAACCCTAACCCGAACCCTAACCCGAACCCTAACACTAACCATAACCAGAACCCTAACCCGAACCCTAACCCTAACCCTAACCCGAACCCTAACCCGAACCCTAACCCTAACCCTAACCTGAACACTAATCCCTAACCCTAACCCGAAACCGAACCCTAACTCGAACCATAACCCTAACCCTAACCCGAACCCTAACCCCAACCCTAACCCGAACCCGAACCCTAAACCTAACCCTAACCCTAACCCTAACCCTAACCCAAACTCGAACCCTAACCTTAACCCGAAACCGAAACCTAACCCTAAACCTAACCCCTCACCCTAACCCGAACCCGAACGCTAACCATAACCCGAAACCGAGCCCTAACCCTAAACCGAACCCTAACCCTAACCCTAACCCGAACCCTAAACCTAACCCTAACCCGAACCCTAACCCTAACCCGAACCCAAACCCTAACCCTAACCCGAATCCTAATCCTAACCCTAACCCAAACCCTACCCCGAACCCTAACCCTAAACCTAACCCTAACCCAAAACCTAACCCTAACCCTAACCCTAACCCTAACCCTAACCCTAACCCGAACCCGAACCCTAACCCTAACCCGAACCCTAACCCTAACCCAAACCCTAACCCTAACCCGAACCATAACCCTAACCCTAAACTTAACCCTAACCCTAATCCGAACCCTAACGCTAACGCGAACCCTAACCCTAACCCTAAACCTAACCCTAACCCTAACCCCTAACCCTAACACTAACCCTAACCCTAACCCTAAAACCTAACCCTAACCCTAACCCTAACCTTAACCCTAACCCAAACACTAACCCTAATCCTAAACCGAACCCTAACCCTAACCCTAACCCTAACCCGAACCCTAACCCTAACCCTAACCTAAACCAAATCCGAAACCTAACCCTAACCCTAACCCTAACCCTAACCCTAACCCTAACCCGAACACTAACCCCTAGCCCTAACCCGAAACCTAACCCTAACACTTACCCGAACCCGAAACCTAACCCCTAACCCTAACCCGAACCCGAACCCTAAACATAACCCTAACCCTAACCCTAACCCTAACCCGAACTCGAACCCTAACCCTAACCCGAACCCTAACCCTAACCCTAACCCGAACCCGAACCCTAACCCGAACCCTAACCCTAAACCTAACCCGAAACAAAACCCTAACACGAACCCTAACCCTAAACCGAACCCGAAACCTAACCCTAACCCTAAACCTAACCGCACCCTAACCCTTACCCGAACCCGATCCCTAACCCTAAACCTAACCCTAACCCTACCCGAACCCGAACCCGAACCCTAACCCTATCCCTAACCCGAACCCTAACCCTAACCCGAACCCTAACCCTAACCCGAAACCAAAACCGAACCCTAACCCGATCCGTACCCCTAACCCTAACCCGAACCCTAACCCTAACGCTAAACCTAACCCTAACCCTAACCCAAACCCTAACCCGAACCCTAAACCTAACCCGAAACCTAACCCTAACCCGAACCCTAACCCTAACCCTAACCCGAACCCTAACCCTAACCCTAACCCGAATCCTAAACCTAACCCGAACCCAAAACCTATCCCTAACCCTAACCCTAACCCTAACCCTAACCCAAACCCGAACCCTAACCCTAACCCCTAACCCGAACCCTAACTCTAACCCGAACCCGAACCCTAAACCAAACCCTAACACTAAACCGAACCCTAACCTAAACCTAATCCGAAACCTAACCCTAAACCCTCCCTAACCCTAACCCTAAAACTAACCCCTAACCCTAACCCTAACCCTAACCCCAACCCTAACCCTAACACTAACCCTAACCCTAACCCGAACCCTAAACTTAACCCTAACCCTAACCCTAACCCGAACCCGAACCCTAACCCTAACCCGAACCCTAACCCTAACCCTAACCCTAACCCTAACCATAACCCTAACCCTAACGCGAACCCTAACCCTAACCCCTAACCCTAACCCTTACCCTAACCCGAAACCGAAACCTAACCCTAACCCTAACCCCTAACCCTAACCCGAACCCTAACCCTAACCCTAACCCAAAACCGAACCCTAACCCGATCCGTACCCCTAACCCTAATCCGTACCCTAAACCTAACGCTAAACCTAACCCTAACCCGAACCCGAACCTGAACCCTAACCCTAAACCTAACCCGAACCCGAACCCTAACCCTAAACCGAACCCTAACCCTATCCAGAACCCTAACCCTACCCGAAACCTAACCCTAACCCAAACCCTAACCCGAACCCTAAACCTAACCCGAACCCTAACCCTAACCCGACCCCTAACCCGAACCCTAACACGAACCCTAACCCAAACCCGAACCCTAACCCTAACCCTAACCCTAACCCTAACTCGAACCCTAAACCGAACCCTACCCTAACCCTAACCCTAACATGTACCCTAACCCGAACTCTAACTCGACCCTAACCCTAACCCCTAAACCTAACCCTAACCTGAAACCTAACCCTAAACCGAATCCGAACCCTAACCCTAAACCGAACCCTACCCTAACCTTAATCCTAACCCAAACCATAACCCGAACCCGAACAATAACCCGAACCCGAACCCTAAACCTAAACCTAACTCTAACCCGAACCCTAACCCGAACCCTAACCCTAACCCGACCCCTAACCCGAACCCTAACACGAACCCTAACCCTAGACCTAACCCTAATCCTAACCCGAACCCTAACCCGAACCCTAGCCCGAACCCTAACCCTAACCCGAACCCTAACCCTAACCCTAACCCGAACCCTAACCCTAACCCGAACCCGAAACCGAACCCTAACCCTAACCCTAACACGAACCCGAACCCTAACCCTAACCCTAACCCGAACCCTAACCCTAACCCGAACCGTAACCCTAACCCTAACCCCGAACCCGGATCCTAACCCTAAACCTAACCCTAACCCGAACCCTAACCCGAACCCTAACCCGAACCCCAACCCTAACCCTAACCCGAACGCGAACCCGAACCCGAACCCTAACCCTAACCCGAACCCTAACCCTAACCCGACCCTAAACCTAACCCTTACCCGAACCCTAACCCTAACCCTAACCCGACCCCTAACCCGAACCCTAACACGAACCCTAACCGTAGACCTAACCCTAATCCTAACCCGAACCCTAACCCTAACCCTAACCCGAACCCTAACCCTAACCCGAACCCTAAACGTAACTCGAACCCTAACCCTAACCCTAACCCGAACCCTAACCGTAACCCGAACCCTAACACTAAACCTAACCCTAACCCGAACCCGAACCCAAACCGTAAACCGAACCCTAACCACAACACTAAACCTAACCCTAACCTGAACCGTAACCCTAACCCTAACCCGAACCCTAACCCGAACCCTAACCCTAACCTGAACACTAACCCCTAACCCTAACCCGAACCCTAACCCTAACCCGAATCCTAACCCGAACCCTAAACCTAACCCTAACCTAGCCCTAATCCGAACCCTAACCCTAACCCTAACCCTAACCCTAACCCCAACCCTAACCCTAACACTAACCCTAACCCGAACCCTAACCCTAACCCTAACCCTAACCCTAACCCTAACCCGAACCCGAACCCTAACCCTATCCCCTAACCCGAACCCTAACCCTAACCCGAACCCTAACCCTAACCCAAACCCTAACCATAACCCAAACCCTAACCTAACCCTAATCCGAAACCTAACCCTAAACCTAACCCTAACACTAACCCTAACACTAAACCATAACCCTAACCCTAACACCAACCCTAACCCTAACACTAAACCTAACCGTAACCCGAACCCTAAACCTACAACTAACCCTAACCCTAACCCGAACCCGAACCCTAAACCTAACCCTAACCCGAACCCTAACCCTAACCCTATCCCTAACCCTAATGTGAAACCTAACCCTAACCCCTAACCCTAACCCTAACCCTAACCCAAAACCGAAACCTAACCCTAACCCTAACCCCTAACACTAACCCGAACCCTAATCCTAACCCGAAACCTAACCCTGACCCTAACCCTAACCCTAACCCGAACCCGAACCCTAACCCGAACCGTACCCCTAACCCTAATCGGAACCCTAACGCTAACCCTAAACCTAACCCTAACCCGAACCCGAAACCTAACCCTAACCCTACCCCGAACCCGAACCCTAACCGTGACCCGAACCCTAACCGTAACCCGAACCCTAACCCTACCCGAAACCTAACCCTCACCTGAACCCTAACCCGAACCCTAACTCTAACCCGAACCCTAACCCTAACCCTAACCCGAATCCTAACCCTAACCCTAACCCGAAACCTAACACTCACCCGAAACTTAACCAAAACCCGAACCCGAACCCGAACCCTAACCCTAAACTGAACCCTAACCCTAAACCTAACCCGAACCCTAACCAAACCCGAACCCTAACCCGAACCCGAACACTAACCATAACCCGAACCCGAACCCTAACCCTAACCCGAACCCTAACCCTAACCCTAACACGAACCCTAAACCTAAACCTAACCCGAACCCTAACCCTAACCCTAACCCGAATCCTAACCCTAACCCTAACCTGAACACTAAACCGAACTCTAACCCTAAACCTAACCCTAACCCAAACCCTAAACCTAACCCTAACCCGAACCCGAACCCGAACCCGAACCCGAACCCTAACCCTAACCCTAACCCTAACCCTAACCCTA
The DNA here is from genome assembly GCA_032313775.1 of Urocyon cinereoargenteus. NCBI lineage: Eukaryota > Metazoa > Chordata > Mammalia > Carnivora > Canidae > Urocyon > Urocyon cinereoargenteus. Next base: position 783,248 of record JAVLSZ010000126.1, read on the forward strand.
ACCCGAACCCTAACCCTAACCCGAACCCTAACCCTAACCCTAACCCTAACCGAACCCGAACCCTAACCCTAACCCTAAACCTAACCCTAAACCTAATCCGAACCCTAACGCTAACACGAACCCTAACCCTAAACCTAACCCTAACCCCTAACCCTAACCCTAACCCTAACCCTAACCCTAAAACCTAACCCGAAACCTAACCAGAACCCTAACCCTAACCATAACCCGAACCCTACCCGAACACTAAACCTAACCCTAACCCGAACCCTAACCCGAACCCTAACACTAACCCTAACCTGAACACTAACCCCTAACCCTAACCCATACCCGAACCTTAACCCGAACCCTAACCCTAACCCTAACCCAAACCCGAACCCTAAACCTAACCCTACCCAGAACCCTAACCCTAACCCTAACCCTAACCCTAACCCGAACCCTAACCCTAACCCTAACCCTAACCCGAACCCTAACTCTAACCCGAACCCTAAACCGAACCCTAAACCGAACCCTAACCCTAACCCTAACCCTAAACCGAACCGTAACCCTAACCCGAACCCTAACCCTAAACTTAACCCTAACCCTAACACGAACCCTAACTCGAAACCTAACCCGAACCCTAACCCTATCCCTAACCCGAACCCTAACCCTAACCCTAATCCGAACCCTAACCCGAACCCTAACCCTAACCCTAACCCGAACCCTAACCCTAACCCTAACCCTAACCCGTAACCTAAACCTAACCCTAACCGGAACCCTAACCCTAACCCTAACCCGAACCCGAACCCTAAACCTTTACCCGAATCCTAACCCTAACCCGAACACTAACCCGAACCCTAACCCTAAACCTAACCCCGAAACCGAACCCTAAACCTATCCCTAACCCTAACCCGAACCCTAACCCGAACCCTAACCCGAACCCCAACCCTAACCCGAACCCGAACCCGACCCTAACCCTAACCCTAACCCGAACCCTAACCCTAACCTGAACCCTAAACCTAACCCTAACCCGAACCCTAACCCTATCCCTAAACCGAACCCTAACCCTAACCCTAATCCGAACCCTAACCCGAACCCTAACCCTAACCCTAACCCGAACCCTAACCCTAACCCTAACCCTAACCCGTAACCTAAACCTAACCCTAACCGGAACCCTAACCCTAACCCTAACCCGAACCCGAACCCTAAACCTTTACCCGAATCCTAACCCTAACCCGAACACTAACCCGAACCCTAACCCTAAACCTAACCCCGAAACCGAACCCTAAACCTATCCCTAACCCTAACCCGAACCCTAACCCGAACCCTAACCCGAACCCCAACCCTAACCCGAACCCGAACCCGACCCTAACCCTAACCCTAACCCGAACCCTAACCCTAACCTGAACCCTAAACCTAACCCTAAACCGAATCCTAACCCTAACCCTAACCCGACCCCTAACCCGAACCCGAACCCTAACACGAACCCTAAACCTAACCCTAACCCTAACCCTAACCCGAACCCTAACCCTAACCCTAACCCTAACCCGAACCCTAACCCGAACCCGAACCCTAACCCTAACCCTAACCAGAACCCTAACCCTAACCCGAACCCAAACCCTAACCCTAACCCAAAACCTAACCCGAACCCAACCCTAAACCGAACCCTAACCCTAACCCGAACACTAACCCTAACCCTTACCCTAACCCGAAACCTAAACCTAACCCGAACCCCACCCTAAACCTAACCCGAACCCTAATCGAACCCTAATCCTAA
>JAVLSZ010000126.1:787500-792500 GCA_032313775.1 Urocyon cinereoargenteus
CTAACCCGAACCCTAACCCTAACCCTAACCCGAATCCTAAACCTAACCCGAACCCTAACCCTAACCCTAACCCGAACCCGAACACTAACCCTAACCCGAACCCTAACCCTAAACCTAACCCTAACCCGAACCCTAACCAAACCCCGAACCCTAACCCGAACCAGAACCCTAACCATAACCCAAAACCGAACCCTAACCCTAACCAACCCTAAACCTAACCCGAACCCGAACCCTAACCCAAACCCGAACCCTAACCCTAACCCTAACCCTAACCCAAACCCTAACCCTAACCCTAACACGAACCCTAACACTAACCCTAACCCTAACCCTAACCCGAACCCGAACCCTAACCCTAACCCGAACCCTAACCCTAACCCTAACCCTAACCCTAACCCTAACCCGAACCCTAAAACTAACCCTAAACCTAACCCTACCCCTAATCCGAACCCTAACGCTAAGCCGAACCCTAACCCTAACCCTAACCCTAACCCTAACCCTAACCCCTAACCCTAAACCTAAGCCTAACCCTAACCCTAAAACATAACTCTAACCCTAACCCGAACCCTAACACTAACCCGAACACTAACCCTAACCCTAACCCGAAACCTAACCCTAACCCTAACCCTAACCCTAACCCGAACCCTAACCCTAACCCTAACCCTAACCCTAACACTAACCCCTAAACCTAACCCGAACCCTAAACCTAACCCGAACCCTAACCCTAACCCTAACCCAAACCCTAACCCTAACCCTAACCCTAAGCCTAAATTGAACCCTAACCCGACCCTAACCCTAACCCTAACACTAACCCGAACCCTAACCCGAACTCTAACTCGACCCTAACCCTAACCCCTAACTCTAACCCTAACCCGAAACCTAACCCTAAACCGAACCCAAACCCTAACCCTAACCCGAACCCTAACCCTAACCCTAACCCTAACCCGTACCCTAACCCGATCCCGAACAATAACCCGAACCCGAACCCTAACCCTAACCCTAACTCTAACCCATACACTAAAACGAACCCTAATTCGAACCCTAAGCCTAACCCGAACCCGACCCCGAACCCGAAACCTAACCCTAACCCTAACACGAACCCGAACCCTAACCCTAACCCTAACCCGAAACCTAACCCTAACCCTAACACGAACCCGAACCCTAACCCTAACCCTAACCCGAAACCTAACCCTAACCCGAACCCTAACCCTAACCCTAACACGAACCCGAACCCTAACCCGAACCCTAACCCTAACCCTAATCCGAACTCTAACCCTAACCCGAACCCTAACCCGAACCATAACCCGAACCCTAACCCTAATCCGAACCCTAAACCTAGCCCTAACCCTAACACTAACCCGAACCCTAACCCTAACCCTAACCTAAACCTATTCCGAACCCTAACCCTAACCCTAACCCTAACCCGAACCTTAACCCGAACCCTAACCTTAACCCGAACCCTAACCCTAAACCTAACCCTAACACTAACCCGAACCCTAACCCTAACCCTAACCTAAACCTAATCCGAACCCTAACCCTAACCCTAACCCTAACCCTAACCCGAACACTAACCCCTAAACCTAACTCGAAACCTAACCCTAACACTTACCGGAACCCGAAACCTAACCCCTAACCCGAACCCGAACCCTAAAACTAACCCTAACCCTAACCCTAACACGAACCCGAACCCTAACCCTAACCCGAACCCTAACCCGAACCCGAACCCTAACCCTAACCCTAAACCTAACCCGCACCCTAACCCTAACCCGAACCTGATCCCTAACCCTAACCCTAACCCTAACCCTAACCCGAACCCGAACCCGAACCCTAAACCTATCCCTAAACCGAACCCTAACCCTAACCCGAAACCTAACCCTAAACTAACACGAACCCTAACCCTAACCTAACCCGAAACCTAACCCTAACCCGAACCCTAACCCTAACCCGAACCCGAACCCGAACCCTAACCCTAACCCGAACCCGAACCCTAACCCTAACCCTAACCCTAACCCGAACCCTAACCCAAACCCGATCCCTAACCCGAACCAGAACCCTAACCATAACCCGAACCCGAAACCTAACCCTAACACGAACCCTAACCCTAACCCTAACCCGAACCCTAAACCTAACCCTAACCCGAACCATAACCCTAACCCGAACCCTAACCCTAACCCTAACCCGAATCCTAAACCTAACTCTAACCCGAACCCTAACCCGAACCCTAACCCTGAACCTAACCCTAACCCAAACCCTAACCCTAACCCTAACCCAAACCCTAACCCTAAATCTAACCCGAACCCTAACCCTAACCGTAACCCTAACCCGAACCCGAACCCTAACCCTAACCCGAACCCTAACCCTAACCCTAACCCGAACCCTAACCCGAACCCTAACCCTAACACTAAACCTAACCCTAACCCTAATCCTAAACCTAATGCTAACCCGAACCCTAACACTAACCCTAACCCTAACCCTAACCCCTAACCCTAACCCTAACCCTAACCCTAACCATAACCCTAAAACCTAACCCTAACCCTAACCCTAACCCTAACCCTAACCCGAACACTAAACCTAACCCTAACCCTAACCCTAACCCTAACCCTAACCCGAACCCTAACCCTAACAATAACCCTAACCCCTAACCCTAACCCGAACCCTAAACCTAGCCCGAACCCTAACCCTAACCCTAACCCTAACCCTAACCCTAACCCTAACTCGAACCCTAAACCGAACCCTAACCTAACCCTAACCCTAACCCGTACCCTAACCCGAACTCTAACTCGACCCTAACCCTAACCCCTAAACCTAACCCTAACCTGAAACCTAACCCTAAACCGAATCCGAACCCTAACGCTAAACCGAACCCTAACCCTAACCTTAATCCTAACCCGAACCCTAACCCGAACCCGAACAATAACCGGAACCCGAACCCTAACCCTAAACCTAACTCTAACCCGAACCCTAACCCGAACCCTAACTCGAACCCTAACCCTAACCCGAACCCGAAACCGAACCGTAACCCTAACCCTAACACGAACCCGAACCCTAACCTTAACCCTAAACCGAACCCTAACCCTAACCCGAACCGTAGCCCTAACCCTAACCCCGAACCCGGATCCTAACCCTAAACCTAACCCTAACCCGAACCCTAACCCGAACCCTAACCCGAACCCCAACCCTACCCCTAACCCGAACCCGAACCCGAACCCGAACCCTAACCCTAACCCGAACCCTAACCCTAACCCGACCCTAACCCTAACCCTAACCCGAACCCTAACCCTAACCCTAACCCGACCCCTAACCCGAACCCTAACACGAACCCTAAACCTAGACCTAACCCTAATCCTAACCCGAACCCTAACCCGAACCCTAGCCCGAACCCTAAGCCTAACCCGAACCCTAACCCTAACCCTAACCCGAACCCTAACCCTAACCCGAACTCGAACCCTAACCTTAACCCGAAAACTAAACCGAACCCAACCCTAACCCGAACCCTAACCCTAACCCGATCCCTAACCCTAACCCTAACCCTAACCCGAAGCCTAAACCTAACCCGAACCCTAACCCTAAACCTAACCCGAACCCTAACCCGAACCCTAACCCTAACCCTAACCCGAACCCTAACCCTAACCCGAACCCTAAACCTAACTCGAACCCTAACCCTAACCCTAACCCGAACCCTAACCGTAACCCAAACCCTAACACTAAACCTAACCCTAACCCGAACCCGAACCCTAACCCTAACCCGAACCCTAACCCGAAACCTAACCCTAACCCTAACCTGAACACTAACCCCTAACCCTAACCCGAACCCTAACCCTAACCCGAACCCTAACCCTAACCTTCACCCGAACCGCTACCTAACCCTAACCCTAACCCTAAAACTAACCCGAACCCAACCCTAACCCTAACTCTAACCCTAAACCTAACCCTAACCCGAACCCTAACCCTAACCCGAACACTAACCCGAACCCTAACCCTAACATGAACCCGAACCCTAAACCTAACACTAACCCTAACCCTAACCCTGTCCCTAACACGAACCCTAACCCTAAACCGAACTCGAACCCTAACCCTAACCCTAACCTGAACACTAACCCCTAACCCTAACTCGAACCCTAAGCCTAACCCGAACCCTAACCCTAACACTAACCCTAACCCTAACCCTAACCCGAACCCGAACCCTAACCCTAACCCTAACTCTAACCCTAAACCTAACCCTAACCCGAACCCTAACCCTAACCCGAACCCTAACCCGAACCCTAACCCTAACCCTAACCCAAACCCTTACCCTAACCCGAACCCGAACCCTAACCCGAACCCTAACCCTAACACGAACCCTAACCCTAACCCGAACCCGAAACCTAACCCTAACCCTAACCCTAACCCGAACCTTAACCCGAACCCTAAACCTAACCCGAACCCTAACCCTAACCCTAACCCTAACCCGAACACTAACCCTACCGCGAACCCTATCCCTAAACCTAACCCTAACCCTAACCCGAACCCTAACCCTAACCCTAACCTAAATCTAATCCGAACCCTAACCCTAACCTTAACCCTAACCCTAACCCTAACACTAACCCCTAACCCTCACCCGAAACCTAAACCTAACCCTTCTCCGAACACGAACCCTAACCCCTAACCCTAACCCGAACCCGAACCCTAAACCTAACCCTAACCCTAAACCTAACCCGAACCCGAACCCTAACCCTAACCCGAACCTTAACCCTGACCGTAACCCGAACCCGAACCCGAACCCTAACCCGAACCCTAACCCTAAACCTAACCCGAACCCAAACCCTAACACGAACCCTAAACCTAACACGAACCCTAACCCTAACCCGAACCCGAACCCTAACCCTAACCTTAAACCTAACCCGAAACCTAACCCTAAACCTAACCCGAAACCTAACACGAACCCTAACCCTAACCCTAACCCTAACCCTAACCCGAACCCTAACCCGAACCCTAACACTAACCATAACCAGAACCCTAACCCG
>JAVLSZ010000126.1:797500-800000 GCA_032313775.1 Urocyon cinereoargenteus
CTAACCCGAACCCTAACCCGAACCCTAACCCTAACCCTAACCCGAACCCTAACCCTAACCCGAACCCTAACCCTAACCCTAACCCGAACCCGAACCCTAACCCGAACCCTAACCCTAAACCTAACCCGAACCCAAACCCTAACACAAAACCTAACCCTAACCCGAACCCGAACCCTAACCCTAACCCTAAAACTAACTCGCACCCTAACCCTAACCCGAACCCGATCCCTAACCCTAACCCTAACCCTAACCTGAGCCCGAACCCGAACCCTAAACCTATCCCTAACCCGAACCCTAACCCTAACCCGAAACCTAACCCTAACCCTAACATGAACCCTAACCCTAACCTAACCCGAAACCTAACCCTAACCCGAACCCTAACCCTAACCCTACCCGAATCCTAACCCTAACCCTAACTAGAACCCTAACCCGAACCCTAACCCTAACCCTAACCCTAACCCAAACCCTAACCCTAACCCTAACCCGAACCCTAACACTAAATCTAACCCGAACCCTAACCCTAACCCTACCCGAAACCTAAACCGAACCCAACATTAACTCGAACCCTAACCCTAACCCGATCCCTAACCCTAACCCTAACCCTAACCCTAACCCGAACCCTAACCCGAACCCTATCCCGAACCCTAACCCTAACCCTAAATCGAACCCTAACACGAACCCTAACCCTAACCCTAACCCGAACCCTAATACTAACCCTAACCCGAACCCTAACCCGAACACTAACCCTAATCCTAACCCTCACCCGAAACCTATCCCTAACCCGAAACCGAACCCTAACCCTAACCCTAACACGATCCCGAACCCTAACCCGAACCCTAACACTAACCCTAATCCGAACCCTAACCCTAACCCTAACCCTCAAACGAACCCTAACCCTAATCCGAACCCTAACCCTAACACTAACCCTAACCCTAACCCTAACCCGAACCTTAAACCGAACCCTAACCCTAACCCGTACCCTAACCCTAACCCTAACCCGAACACTAACCCTAAACCGAACCCTAAACCTAAACCTAACCCTAACACTAACCCGAACCCTAACCCTAAACCTAACCCTAACCCTAACCCTAACCCGAACCCTAACCCGAACCCTAACCCGAACCCTAACACTAACCCTAACCCGAACCCTAACCCTAACCCTAACACGAACCCTAACCCGAACACTAACCCTAACCCTAACCCGAACCCTAACCCTAACCCGAACCCGAAACCTAACCCTAACCCTAAACCTAACCCGCACCCTAACCCTAACCTGAACCCGATCCCTAAACCTAACCCTAACCCTAACCCTAACCCTATCCCTTACCCTAACCCTAAAACGAACCCTAACCCTAATCCGAACCCTAACCCTAACACTAACCCTAAACCTAACCCTAACCTGAACCTTAACCCGAACCCTAACCCTAACCCGAACCCTAACCCTAACCCTAACCCTAACCCGAACACTAAACCTAAACCGAACCCTAAACCTAAACCTAACCCTAACACTAACCCGAACCCTAACCCTAACCCTAACCTAACCCTAATCCGAATCCTAACCCTAACGCTAACCCTAACCCTAACCTGAACACTAACCCCTAACCCTAACCCGAAACCTAACCCTAACCCTTACCCGAACCCGAACCCTAACCCCTAACCCTAACCCGAACCCGAACCCTAAACCTAACCCTAAACCTTACCCTAACCCAAACTCGAACCCTAACCCTAACCCGAAACCTAACCCTAACCCTAACCCGAATCCGAACCCTAACCCGAACCCTAACCCTAAACCTAACCCGAAACAAAACCCTAACACGAACCCTAACCCTAACCCGAACCCGAAACCTAACCCTAACCCTAAATCTAACCCGCACCCTAACCCTAACCCGAACCCGATCCCTAAACCTAACCCTAACCCTAACCCGAAACCTAACCCTAACCCGAACCCTAACTCTAACCCGATCCCGAACCTGAACCCTAACCCGAACCCTAACCCTAACCCTAAACCTAACCCGAACCCTAACCCAAACACGAACCCTAACCAGAAACCGAACCCTAACCATAACCCGAACCCGAAACCTAACCTAAACCGAACCCTAACCCTAACCCTAAACCGAACCCTAAACCTAACCCTAACCCTAATCCTAAACCTAACACTAACCCGAACCCTAACCCTAACCCTAACCCTAACCCTAACCCTAACCCCTAACCCTAACCCTAACCCTAACCCTAACACTAACCCTAAAACCTAACCCTAACCCTAACCCAAACCCTAACCCGAACCCTAACCCTAACCCGAACCCTAACCCGAACCCAAACCGTAACCCTAACCCTAATCCTAACCCTAACCCTAACCCTAACCCTAACCCGAAACCAAACCCTAACCCTAACCCGAACCCTAACCCTAACCCTAACCCTAACCCGAACCCGAACCCTAACCCTAAACCTAACCCTAACCCTAATCCTAACCCTAACGCTAACCAGAACCCTAACCCTAATC
>JAVLSZ010000126.1:802500-804879 GCA_032313775.1 Urocyon cinereoargenteus
ACTCGACCCTAACCCTAACCCCTAACCCTAACCCTAACCAGAAACCTAACTCTAAACCAAACCCAAACCCTAACCCTAACCCGAACCCTAACCCGAAACCGAACAATAACCTGAACCCGAACCCTAACCCTCACCCTATCTCTAACCCAAACACTAACCCGAATCCTAACTCGAACCCTAACCGTAACCCAAACCCGAACCCGAACCCTAACCCTAACCCTAACCCTAACCCGAACCCTAACCCGAACTCTAACTCGACCCTAACCCTAACCCCTAACCCTAACCCTAACCAGAAACCTAACCCTAAACCGAACCCAAACCCTAACCCTAACCCTAACCCTAACCATAACCCTAACCCGAACCCTAACCCTAAGCCGAAACCTAACCCGATCCCGAACAATAACCCGAACCCGAACCCTAACCCTAACCCTAACTCTAACCCAAACACTAACCCGAATCCTAACTCGAACCCTAACCATAACCCGAACCCGAACCCGAACCCTAACCCTAACCCTAACACGAACCCGAACCCTAACCCTTACCCTAACCCGAACCCTAACCCTAACCCGAACCCTAACCCTAACCCTAACCCCGAACCCGGACCCTAACCCTAAACCTAACCCTAACCCGAACCCTAACCCGAACCCTAACCCTAACCCTAACCTGAACACTAACGCCTAACCCTAACCCGAAAGCGAAACCTAACTCGAACCCTAACCCTAACCCTAATCCGAACCCGAACCCTAACCCTAACCCTAAACCGAACCCGAAACCTAAGCCTAACCCTAAACCTAACCCGAACCCTAACCCTAACCCTAACCCTAACACTAACACTAACCCGAACCCTAACTCTAACCCGAACCCTAAACCGAACCCTAAACCGAAACCTAACCCTAACCCTAACCTTAACTCGAACCGTAACCCTAACCCGAACCCTAACCCTAACCCTAACCCTAACCCTAACCCGAACCCTAACCCGAACCCTAACCCGAACCCTAACACTAACCCTAACCCGAACCCTAACCCTAACCCTAACACGAACCCTAACCCGAACACTAAACCTAAACCTAACCCGAACCCTAACCCTAACCCTCACCCGAACCCTAACCCGAACCCTAACACTAACCCTAACCCTAACCCGAAACCTAAACCTAACCCAAACCGGAACCCTAACCCTAACCCTAACCTGAACCCGAACCCTAACCCTTTACCCGAATCCTAACCCTAACCAGAACCCTAACCCGAACCCTAACCCTAAACCTAACCCCGAACCCGAACCCTAACCCTATCCCTAACCCTAACCCGAACCCTAACCCGAACCCGAACCCTAACCCGAACCCCAACCCTAACCCTAACCCGAACCCGACCCTAACCCTAACTCGAACCCTAACCCTAACCCGAACCCTAACCCTAACCCTAACCCGAACCCTAACCCTAACCCTAACCCGAAACCTAACACGAACCCTAAACCTAACCCTAACCATAACCCTAACCCGAACCCTAACCCTAACCCTAACCCGAACCCTAACCCTAACCCGAACCCTAACCCTAACCCTAACCCGTACCCTAACCCTAACCCGAACCCGAACCCTAACCCTAACCCGAAACCTAACCCGAACCCAACCCTAACCCGAACCCTAACCCTAACCCGAACCCTAACCCTAACCCTAAACCTAACCCGAAACCTAAACCTAACCCGAACCCTAACCCTAAACCAAACCGAACCCTAACCCTAACCCTAACGCGAACCCTAAACCTAACACCTAAAACTAATCCTAATCTTAACCCGAAAACGAAACCTAACCCTAACCCTAACCCCTTACCCTAACCCTAACCCGAACCCTAACCATAACCCGAACCCGAAACCTAACCCTAACCCGAACCCTAACCCTAACCCTAACCCGAACCCTAAACCTAACCCTAACCCGAACCCTAACCCTAACCCGAACCCAAACCCTAACCCTAACCCGAATCCTAACCCTAACCCTAACCCGAACCCTACCCCGAACCCTAACTTTAAACCTAACCCTAACCCAAATCCTAACCCTAACCCTAACCCTAACCCTAACCCTAACCCGAACCCGAACCCTAACCCTAACCCGAACCCTAACCCTAACCCAAACCCTAACCCTAACCCGAACCATAACCCTAACCCTAAACCTAACCCTAACCCTATTCCGAACCCTAACGCTAACCCGAACCCTAACCCTAACCCTAAACCTAACCCTAACCCCTAAACCTAACCCGAACCCTAAACCTAACCCGAACCCTAAACCTAACCCTAACCCAAACCCTAACCCTAACCCTAACCCTAACTTGAACCCTAACCCGAACCCTAACCCTAACCCTAACCCTAACCCGAACCCTAACCCGAACTCT
>JAVLSZ010000127.1:0-30000 GCA_032313775.1 Urocyon cinereoargenteus
GTTCGGGTTAGGGTTAGGGTTAGGGTTCGGGTTAGGGTTCGGGTTAGGGTTAGGGTTCGCGTTAGGGTTAGGTTTACGGTTCGGGTTAGGGTTCGGCTTCGGGTTAGGGTTATGATTTGGTTCGGGTTCGGGGTAGGGTTAGGGTTCCGGTTCGGGTTCGGGTTCGGGTTCGGGTTAGGGGTTAGGGTTCGGGTTAGTGTTAGGGTTAGGTTTCGGGTTAGGGTTAGGGTTAGCGTTAGGGTTAGGGTTAGGGTTCGGGTTAGGGTTAGGGTTCGGGTTCGGGTTAGGTTTAGGGTTAGGGTTAGGGTTAGGGTAGGGTTCGGATTAGGGTTAGGGTAAGGGTTCGGGTTAGGGTTCGGGTTCGGGTTAGGGTTAGGGTTAGGGTTAGGGTTAGGTTTCGGTTTAGGTTAGGGTTAGGGTTCGGGTTAGGTTTATGTTTCGGGTTAGGGTCAGGGTTAGGGTTAGGGTTAGGGTTAGGGTTCGGTTTAGGGTTGGGTTCGGCATAGTTTTCGGGTTAGGGTTAGGGTTCGGGTTCGGGTTAGGGTTAGGGGTCGGGTTAGGGTTAGGGTTCGGGTTCGGGTTAGGGTTCGGGTTCGGGTTAGAGTTAGGGTTCGGTTTAGGGTTAAGGTTAGTGTTAGGGTTCGTGTTAGGGTTCGTTTTATGGGTCGGGTTAGGGTTAGGGTTAGGTTTGGGGTTAGGGTTAGGGTTAGGGTTAGGGTTAGGGTTAGGGTTCGGGTTAGGGTTAGGGTTCGGGTTCGGGTTAGGTTTAGGGTTAGGGTTCGGGTTCGGGTTCGGGTTCGGGTTAGGTTTCGGGTTAGGGTTAGGGGTTAGGGTTAGGGTTAGGGTTAGGGTTAGGGTTAGGGTTCAGATTAGGGTTAGGTTAGGGTTAGGGTTAGGGTTCTGGTTAGGGTTCGGGTTAGGGTTCGGGTTAGGGTTAGGGTTCGGTTTAGGGTTAGGTTTAGGGTTATAGTTAGGGTTAGGGTTACGGTTCGGGTTAGGTTTAGGTTCAGGGGTAGGGTTAGGGTTAGGATTCGGGTTAGGGTTAGGGTTAGGGTTCGGGTTAGGGTACGGGTTCGGGTTAGGGTTAGGGGTTAGTGTTCAGGTTAGGGTTAGGGTTACGGTTCGGGTTAGGGTTCGGGTTCGGGTTACGGTTAGGGTTAGGGTTCGGGTTAGTGTTAGGGTTAGGGTTAGGGTTCGTGTTACGGTTAGGGTTCGGTTTAGGGTTAGGGTTAGGGTCCGGGTTAGGGTTAGGTTTAGGTTTCGGGTTAGGGTTAGGGTTCGGGTTAGGGTTAGGGTTAGGGTTCGGGTTAGGGTTCGGGTTCGGGTTGGGGTTAGGGGTTAGTTTTCAAGTTAGGGTTAGGTTTAGGGTTCGGGTTAGGGTTCGGGTTAGGGTTAGGTTTAGGGTTCAGGTTAGGGTTAGGGTTAGGGTTAGGGTTAGGGTTCGGGTTACGGTTACGGTTCGGGTTACGTTTAGGGTTCGGGTTAGTGTTATGTTTAGGGTTCGGTTAAGGTTAGGGTTAGGGTTCGGGTTAGGGTTAGGGTTCGGCTTAGGGTTAGGTTTAGGGTTCGGGTTAGGGTTCGGGTTAAGGTTAGGATTCGGGTTATGGTTAGGGTTAGAGTTCGGGTTACGGTTAGTGTTAGGGTTAGGGTTAGGGTTCGTGTTAGGGTTAGGGTTTTGGTTAGGGTTAGGGTTAGGGTTCGGTTTAGGGTTAGGGTTAGGGTTAGTGTTAGGGTTCAGGTTAGGGTTCGGGTTAGGGTTACGCTAGGTTTAGGTTTCGGGTTAGGGTTAGTGTTAGGGTTAGGGTTAGGGTTAAGGTTCGGGTTCGGGTTAGGGTTAGGGTAAGGGTTAGGGTTCTGGTTAGGGTTAGGGTTCGGATTCGGGTTAGGGTTCGGGTTCGGGTTAGTGTTAGGGTTAGGGTTAGTGTTAGGGTTTGGATTAGGGTTAGGGTTCGGTTTCGGATTAGGGTTCGGGTTCGGGTTAGGGTTAGGGTTAGGGTTAGTGTTAGGTTTAGGGTTCGGGTTAGGGTTTGGGTTAGGGTTAGGGTTAGGGTTCGGGTTTGGGTTAGGTTTAGGGTTCGTGTTAGGGGTTAGGGTTAGGGTTAGGGTTCGGTTTCGGGTTAGTGTTAGGTTTAGGTTTAGGGTTCGGATTAGGGTTAGGTTAGGGTTCGGGTTAGGGTTAGGTTTCGGTTTAGGGTTAGGGTTCGGGTTAGGGGTTAGGGTTAGGGTTCGGTTTCGGTTTAGGGTTAGGGTTAGGGTTCGGGTTAGGTTTAGTGTTCGGGTTAGGGTTAGGGTTAGTGTTAGTGTTAGGGTTGGGGTTAGGGTTAGGGTTAGGGTTATGGTTAGGGTTAGGTTTCGGGTTCGGGTTAGGGTTAGGTTTCGGGTTAGGGTTAGGTTTAGGGTTAGGGTTAGGGTTCGGATTCGGTTTAGGGTTAGGGTGCGGGTTAGGTTTAGGGTTAGGGTTAGGGTTCGGGTTCGGGTTAGGTTTAGGGTTCGTGTTAGGGTTAGGGTTCGGTTTACGGTTAGGTTTAGGGTTAGGGTTAGGGTTCGGGTTAGCGTTAGGGTTCGGGTTCGGGTTAGGGTTAGGGTTATGGTTAGGTTTAGGGTTTGGGTTCGGGTTCGCGTTAGGGTTAGGGGTTAGGGTTCGGGGTTCGTGTTAGGGTTAGGTTTGGTTTCGTGTTAGGGGTTAGGGGTTAGTGTTAGGGTTAGGGTTAGGATTAGGGTTAGGGTTCGGATTAGGTTTTAGGTTAGGGTTAGGGTTCTGGTTAGGGTTCGGGTTAGGGTTCGGGTTAGGGTTAGGGTTCGGGTTAGGGTTAGGTTTAGGGTTAGAGTTAGGGTTAGGGTTAGGTTTCGGGTTAGGGTTAGGTTTAGGGTTAGCGTTTAGGGTTAGGGTTCGGGTTAGGGTTAGGGTTTAGGGTTCGGGTTAGGGTTCGGGTTCGGGTTAGGGTTAGGGTTTAGTGTCCAGGTTACGGTTAGGGTTAGGGTTCGGGTTAGGATTCGGGTTAGGGTTAGGGTTAGGGTTAGGGTTCGGGTTAGGGTTAGGGTTAGGGTTCGGTTTAGGGTTAGGGTTCGGATTATGGTTAGGGTTTGGGTTAGGGGTTAGGGTTAGGGTTCGGGTTAGGGTTAGGTTTTAGGGTTCAGGTTAGGGTTAGGTTTCGGGTTAGGGTTAGGATTAGGGTTAGGGTTCGGGTTAGGGTTCGGGTTCTGGTTGGGGTTAGGTGTTAGTGTTCAGGTTAGGATTAGGGTTAGGGTTCGGGTTAGGGTTCGGGTTAGGGTTAGGGTTAGGGTTCAGTTTAGGGGTTAGGGTTAGTGTTAGGGTTAGGTTTCGGGTTACGGTTAGGGTTCGGGTTACAGTTAGGGGTTCGGGGTTAGGGTTAGGGTTAGGGTTAGGGTTCGGGTTAAGTTTAGGGTTAGGGTTTGGGTTAGGGTTAGGGTTCGGGTTAGGGTTAGGGTTAGGGGTTCGGGTTAGGGTTCGGGTTAGGGTTAGGGTTTGGGTTAGGGTTAGGGTTAGAGTTCGGGTTAGGGTTAGGGTTAGGGTTAGGTTTAGGGTTCGTGTTAGGGTTCGGGTTAGGGGGTAGTGTTAGTGGTTAGTGTTAGGGTTCGGGTTAGGGTTAGGGTTAGGGTTAGGGTTCGGTTTAGGGTTAGGGTTCGGTTTAGGGTTAGGGTTAGGTTTCGGGTTCGGGCTAGGGTTTCGGGTTAGGGTTAGGGTTCGGGTTAGGGTTAGGGTTAGGGTTCGGGTTAGGGTTAGGGTTAGGGTTCGGTTTTAGGGTTACGGTTCGGATTATGGTTAGGGTTTGGGTTAGAGTTAGGGGTTAGGGTTCGGGTTAGGGGTTAGGTTTAGGGTTCAGGTTCGAGTTAGGTTTCGGGTTAGGGTTAGGATTAGGGGTTAGGGGTTCGGGGTTAGGGTTCCGGTTCGGGTTTGGGGTTAGGTGTTAGTGTTCAGGTTAGGGTTAGGGTTAGGGTTCTGGTTAGGGGTTCGGGTTAGGGTTAGGGTTAGGGTTCAGTTTAGGGTTAGGGTTAGGGTTAGGGTTATGGTTCGAGTTACGGTTAGGGTTCGGGTTACGGTTAGGGTTCGGGGTTAGGGTTAGGGGTTAGGGTTAGGGTTCGGGTTAAGGGTTAGGGTTAGGGGTTTGGGTTAGGGTTAGGGTTCGGGTTAGGGGTTAGGTTTAGGGTTCGGGTTAGGGTACGGGTTAGGGTTAGGGTTTGGGTTAGGGTTAGGGTTAGAGTTCGGGTTAGGGGTTAGGGTTAGGGTTTAGGTTTAGGGTTCGTGTTAGGGGTTCGGGTTAAGGGTAGGGTTAGGGTTAGTGTTAGGGTTCGGGTTAGGGTTAGGGTTAGGGTTAGGGTTCGGTTTAGGGTTAGGGTTCGGTTTAGGGTTAGGGTTAGGTTTCGTGTTCGGGGCTAGGGTTAGGGTTGGGTTTCGGGTTAGGGTTAGGGTTAGGGTCGGGTGAGGGTTCGGGTTAGGGTTAGGGGTTAGGGTTAGTGTTAGGGTTCAGGTTAGGGTTGGGGTTCGGGTTTGGGTTAGGGTTAGGGGTTCAGGTTAGGGTTTTAGTGTTAGGGTTCAGGTTAGGGTTCGGGTTAGGGTTAGGGTTAGGGTTCGGGATTGGTTTCTGGTTAGGGTTATGGTTAGATTTCGGGTTAGGGTTAGGGTTCGGGTTAGGGTTAGGGTTCGGTTTAGGGTTAAGGTTAGGGTTCGGGTTCGGGTTAGTGTTAGGTTTAAGGTTAGGGTTAGTGTTCGGATTAGGGTTAGGGGTAGGGTTCGGGTTAGGGTTCGTGTTCGGGTTAGTGTTAGGGTTAGGGTTAGGGTTAGGGTTCGGGTTAGTGTTAGGGTTAGTGTTAGGGTTAGGTTAGGTGTTAGGGTTAGGGTTAGGTTTAGGGTTAGTGTTAGGTTTCGGGTTCGGGTTAGGGTTAGGGTTTGGGTTAGGGTTAGGTGTAGGGTTAGGGTTAGAGTTAGGGTTCGGTTTCGGGTTAGGGTTAGGGTTCGGGTTAGTGTTAGGGTTAGGGTTAGGGTTAGGGTTCGTGATAAGGTAGGGTTAGGGGTAGGGTTAGGGTTCGTGATAAGGTTAGGGTTAGGGTTCGGGGTTAGGGTTCAGGTTCGGGTTAAGGTTAGGGATTAGTGTTCAGGTTAAGGTTAGGGTTAGGGTTCGGGTTAAGGTTCGCGTTAGGGTTATGGTTAGGGTTCGGTTTAGGGTTAGGTTTAGGGTTAGGTTTAGGGTTCGGGTTACGGTTACGGTTCGGGTTAGGGTAAAGGTGAGGGTTCGGGTTAGGGTTAGGGTTAGGTTTCGGGTTAGGGTTAGGGTTCGTGTTAGGGTTAGGGTTAGGGTATGGCTTAGGGTTCGGGTTAGGTTTAGGGTTAGGGTTCGGGTTTGGTTTATGTTTCGGGTTAGGGTCAGGGTTAAGGTTAGGGTTCGGGTTAGGGTTAGGGTTCGGGTTAGGGTTGGGTACGGGTTAGTTTTCGGGTTAGGGTTAGGGTTCGGGTTCGGTTTAGGGTTAGGGTTCGGGTTAGGGTTAGGGTTACGGTTCGGGTTCGGTTAGGGTTAGGGTTCGGGTTAGGTTTAGGGTTAGGGTTCGGGTTCCGGTTAGGGTTAGGGTTAGGGTTCGGGTTAGGGTTCGGATTAGGGTTAGGGTTAGGATTCGGGTTAGGTTTAGGGTTAGGGTTCGGGTTAGGGTTAGGTTTAGGGTTCGGGTTAGGGGTTAGGGTTAGGTTTAGGGTTCGGGTTCGGGTTAGGTTTAGGGTTAGGGTTAGGGTTAGGGTTAGGGTTAGGGTTAGGGTTAGGGTTCGGATTGCGGTTAGGGTTCGGGTTAGGGTTAGGGTTAGGGTTCGGGTTAGGAATAGGTTTAGGGTTCAGTTTAGGGTTAGGGTTTGGGTTAGGGGTTGGGTTCGGGTTAGGGTTAGGGTTAGGGTTCGGGTTAGGGTTCGGGTTAGGGTTAGGGTTCGGGTTAGGGTTAGGGTTAGAGTTCGGCTTAGGGTTACGGTTAGGGTTAGGTTTAGGGTTCGTGTTAGGGTTCGGGTTAGGGTTCGGGTTAGAGTTAGGGTTAGGGTTCGGGTTAGGGTTAGGGTTAGGGTTAGGGTTCGGATTAGGGTTAGGATTCGGTTTAGGGTTGGGGTTAGGGTTCGGTTTCGGGTTAGGGTTAGGGTTGGTGTTCGGGTTAGGGTTCGGGTTAGGGTTCGGGTTAGGGTTAGGGTTAGGGTTCGGGTTCGGGGTTAGGATTAGGGTTAGGGTTCGTGTTTGTGTTCGTTTTAGGGTTAGAGTTAGGGTTCGGGTTATGGTTAGGGTTAGGGTTAGGTTTAGTTTTCGGGTTAGGGTTAGGGTTAGGGTTAGGGTTTGGGTTAGGGTTAGGGTTAGGGTTAGGGTTCGGTTTAGGGTTAGGGTTCGGGTTAGGGTTAGGGTTAGGGTTCGGGTTAGGGTTCGGGTTAGGATTAGGGTTAGGGTTCGGGTTAGGGTTAGGGTTCGGGTTAGGGTTAGCGTTAGGGTTAGGTTTAGGGTTCGGGTTAGGGTTAGGGTTAGGGTTAGGGTTAGGGGTTAGGGTTAGGGTGAGGGTTCGGGTTCGGGTTAGGGTTAGGGTTATGGTTAGGTGTTACTGTTAGGGTTCGGGTTAGGGTTAGGGTTAGGGTTAGGGTTAGGGTTCGGTTTAGGGTTAGGGTTAGGGTTCGGGTTAGGTTTGGGTTAGGGTTAGGGTTAGGGTTAAGGTTCGTTTTAGGGTTAGGGTTAGGGTTAGGGTTCGGGTTAGGGTTAGGGTTAGGGTCGGGTGAGGGTTCGGGTTAAGGTTAGGTTTAGGGTTCGGGTTAGGGTTAGGGTTAGATTTAGGGTTCGGGTTAGGGTTAGGGTTCGGGTTAGGGTTAGGGTTAGGGTTGGGGTTCGGTTTCGGGTTAGATTTAGGGTTAGGGTTCGGGTTAGTGTTAGGATTCGGGTTAGGGTTAGGGTTAGGGTTTGGGTTAGGGTTAGGGGTAGGATTCGGGTTAGGGTTAGGGTTTACGGTTAGTGATAGGGTTAGGGTTATGTTTAGGGTTCGGATTAGCGTTAGGTTCGGAATAGGGTTAGGGTTAGGGTAAGGGTTAGGGTTAGTGTTCGGGTTAGGGTTAGGGTTAGGGTTAGGTTTCGGGTTAGGGTTCGAGTTATGGTTCGGGTTAGGGTTCAGGTTAGGGTTAGGGTTAGGGTTAGGGTTCGGGTTAGGGTTCGGGTTAGGGTTAGGGTTCGCGTTAGTGTTAGGGTTACGGTTCGGGTTAGGGTTCGGCTTCGGGTTAGGGTTATGATTTGGTTCGGGTTTGGGTTAGGGTTAGGGTTAGGTTTCGGGTTAGGGTTCGGGTTATGGTTCGGGTTAGGGTTCGGGTTAGGGTTAGGGTTAGGGTTCGGTTTAGGGTTAGGGTTCGGTTTAGGGTTAGGGTTAGGTTTCGGGTTCGGGCTAGGGTTAGGGTTGGGTTTCGGGTTAGGGTTAGGGTTAGGGTCGGGTGAGGGTTCGGGTTAGGGTTAGGGTTAGGGTTAGTGTTAGGGTTCAGGTTAGGGTTAGGGTTCGGGTTAGGGTTAGGGTTAGGGTTCGGGTTAGGGTTAGTGTTAGGGTTCAGGTTAGGGTTCGGGTTAGGGTTAGGGTTAGGGTTCGGGATTGGTTTCTGGTTAGGGTTATGGTTAGATTTCGGGTTAGGGTTAGGGTTCGGGTTAGGGTTAGGGTTCGGTTTAGGGTTAAGGTTAGGGTTCGGGTTCGGGTTAGTGTTAGGTTTAAGGTTAGGGTTAGTGTTCGGATTAGGGTTAGGGGTAGGGTTCGGGTTAGGGTTCGTGTTCGGGTTAGTGTTAGGGTTAGGGTTAGGGTTAGGGTTCGGGTTAGTGTTAGGGTTAGTGTTAGGGTTAGGTTTGGTGTTAGGGTTAGGGTTAGGGTTAGGGTTAGTGTTAGGTTTCGGGTTCGGGTTAGGGTTAGGGTTTGGGTTAGGGTTAGGTGTAGGGTTAGGGTTAGAGTTAGGGTTCGGGTTCGGGTTAGGGTTAAGGTTCGGGTTAGTGTTAGTGTTAGTGTTAGTGTGAGGGTTGGGGTTAGGGTTAGGGTTAGGGTTAGGATTAGGGTTAGGTTTCGCTTTCGGTTAGGGTTCGGGTTCGGGTTCGGGTTAGGGTGCGGGTTAGGTTTAGGTTTAGAGTTAGGGTTCGGGTTCGGGTTAGGGTTAGGGTTCGTGTTAGGGATAGGGTTCGGGTTAGGGTTAGGGTTAGGGTTCGGGTTAGGGTACGGGTTCGGGTTAGTGTTAGGGTTAGGGTTAGGGTTCGGGTTAGGGTTAGGGTTTGGGATCGGGTTAGGGTTAGGTTTAGGGTTAGGTTTAGGGTTCGGGTTCTGGTTAGGGTTAGGGTTTAGGGTTCGGGTTCGGGTTAGGGTTAGGGTTAGGTTTCGGGTTAGGGTTAGGTGTTAGTGTTAGGGTTAGGGTTAGGGTTAGGGTTAGGGTTAGGGTTAGGGTTCGGATTAGGGTTAGGTTAGGGTTAGGGTTCTGTTTAGGGTTCGGGTTAGGGTTCGGGTTAGGGTTAGGTTTCAGGTTAGGGTTAGGTTTAGGGTTAGAGTTAGGGTTAGGGTTAGGGTTCGGGTTAGGTTTAGGTATAGGGTTAGCTTTAGCGTTAGGGTTCGGGTTAGGGTTAGGGTTAGGGTTCGGTTTAGGGTTCGGGTTCGGGTTAGGGTTAGGTGTTAGTGTTCAGGTTAGGGTTAGGGTTAGGTTTCGGGTTAGGTTCGGGTTAGGGTTAGGGTTAGTGTTCGGGTTAGGGTTAGGGTTAGGGTTAGGGTTAGGGTTCGGATTACGGTTAGGGTTCGGGTTAGGGTTAGGGTTAGGGTTCGGGTTAGGGTTAGGTTTAGGGTTCAGGTTAGGTTTAGGGTTCGGGTTAGGGTTAGGGTTCGGGTTAGAGTTTGGGTTCGGGTTGGGGTTAGGCGTTAGTGTTCAGGTTAGGGTTAGGGTTAGGGTTCGGGTTATGGTTCGGGTTAGGGTTAGGGTTAGGGTTCAGTTTAGGGTTAGGGTTAGGGTTATGGTTCGTGTTACGGTTAGGGTTCGGGTTACGGTTAGGGTTCGGGTTAGGGTTAGGGTTAGGGTTCGGGTTAGGGTTCGGGTTAGGGTTTTGGTTAGGGTTAGGGTTCGTGTTAGGGTTAGGGTTAGGGTTCAGTTAAGGGTTCAGGTTAGGGTTAGGGTTAGGGTTAGGGTTAGGTTTAGGGTTCGTGTTAGGTTTCGGGTTAGGGGTCGGGTTAGGGTTAGGGTTAGGGTTCGGGTTAGGGTTAGGGTTCGGGTTAGGGTTAGAGTTAGGGTTAGGGTTCGGGTTAGGGTTCGGGTTAAGGTTAGGGTTCGGGTTATGGTTAGGGTTAGAGTTCGGGTTAGGGTTAGGGTTAGGGTTAGGTTTAGGGTTCGTGTTAGGGTTCGGGTTAGGAGTCGGGTTAGGGTTAAGGTTCGGTTTAGGGTTAGGGTTAGGGTTAGGGTTCGGGTTAAGTTTAGGTTTCGGTTTAGTGTTAGGGTTAGGGTTCGGGTTCGGGTTAGGGTTAGGGTTGGGGTTCGGGTTAGGGTTCGGGTTAGGGTTCGGGTTAGGGTTAGGGTTAGTGTTAGGGTTCGGGTTCGGCTTAAGTTTAGGGTTAGGGTTCGGGTTAGTGTTCGGGTTAGGGTTAGGATTCGGGTAAAGGGTTAGGGTTCGGGTTCGTGTTAGGGTTAGGGTTAGGGTTTTGGTTAGGGTTAGGGTTAGGGTTCGGTTTAGGGTTAGGGTTAGTGTTAGTGTTAGGGTTCAGGTTAGGGTTCGATTTAGGGTTAGGGCTAGGTTTAGGTTTCGGGTTAGGGTTAGTGTTAGGGTTAGGGTTAGGGTTAGGGTTCGGGTTCGTGGTAGGTTTAGGGTTCGGGTTCGGGTTCGGATTCGGGTTAGGGGATAGGGTACGGGTTAGTGTTAGGGTTCGGGTTAGGGTTAGGTTTAGGGTTAGGGTTAGGGTTCGGATTAGGGTTAGGGTTAGGGTTCGGGTTAGGGTTCGGGTTCGGGTTAGGGTTCAGGTTAGGGTTAGGTTTAGGGTTCGGGTTAGGGTTTGGGTTAGGGTTAGGTTTAGGGGTTAGGGTTAGGGTTAGGGTTCGGGTTCGGGTTAGGGTTCGGGTTATGGTTAGGTGTTAGGTTTAGGGTTCGTGTTACGGTTAGGGTTAGGGTTAGTGTTAGGGTTCGGTTTAGGTTTAGGGTTAGGGTTCGGGTTAGGGTTAGGGTTAGGGTTAGGGTTAGGGTTAGGGTTCGTTTTAGGGTTAGGGTTAGGGTTAGTGTTCGGGTTAGGATTAGGGTTACTGTTAGGGTTAGGGTTAGGGTTAGGGCTCGGGTTAGTGTTAGGGT
The DNA here is from genome assembly GCA_032313775.1 of Urocyon cinereoargenteus. Lineage (NCBI taxonomy): Eukaryota > Metazoa > Chordata > Mammalia > Carnivora > Canidae > Urocyon > Urocyon cinereoargenteus. Next base: position 10,296 of record JAVLSZ010000127.1, read on the forward strand.
TAGGGTTAGGGTTAGGGTTCGTGATAAGGTTAGGGTTAGGGTTCGGGTTAGGGTTCAGGTTCGGGTTAAGGTTAGGGATTAGTGTTCAGGTTAAGGTTAGGGTTAGGGTTCGGGTTAAGGTTCGCGTTAGGGTTATGGTTAGGGTTCGGGTTAGGGTTAGGTTTAGGGTTAGGTTTAGGGTTCGTGTTACGGTTAGGGTTCGGGTTAGGGTAAAGGTGAGGGTTCGGGTTAGGGTTAGGGTTAGGTTTCGGGTTAGGGTTAGGGTTCGTGTTAGTGTTAGGGTTAGGGTATGGCTTAGGGTTCGGGTTAGGTTTAGGGTTAGGGTTCGGGTTTGGTTTATGTTTCGGGTTAGGGTCAGGGTTAAGGTTAGGGTTCGGGTTAGGGTTAGGGTTCGGGTTAGGGTTGGGTACGGGTTAGTTTTCGGGTTAGGGTTAGGGTTCGTGTTCGGTTTAGGGTTAGGGTTCGGGTTAGGGTTAGGGTTACGGTTCGGGTTCGGGTTAGGGTTAGGGTTCGGGTTAGGTTTAGGGTTAGGGTTCGGGTTCGGGTTAGGGTTAGGTTTAGGGTTCGGGTTAGGGTTCGGGTTAGGGTTAGGGTTAGGATTCGGGTTAGGTTTAGGGTTAGGGTTCGGGTTAGGGTTAGGTTTAGGGTTCGGGTTAGGGGTTAGGGTTAGGTTTAGGGTTCGGGTTCGGGTTAGGTTTAGGGTTAGGGTTAGGGTTCGGGTTACGGTTAGGGTTCGGGTTAGGGTTAGGTTTAGGGTTCGGGTTAGTGTTAGGTTTAGGGTTCAGGTTAGGGTTACTGTTCGGGTTAGGGTTAGGGGTTAGTGTTCAGGTTAGGGTTAGGTTTAGGGTTCGGGTTAGGGTTCGGGTTAGGTTTAGGGTTAGGGTTCGGGTTAGGGTTAGGGATAGGGTTAGGGTTAGGGTTCGGATTGCGGTTAGGGTTCGGGTTAGGGTTAGGGTTAGGGTTCGGGTTAGGAATAGGTTTAGGGTTCAGGTTAGGGTTAGGGTTTGGGTTAGGGGTTGGGTTCGGGTTAGGGTTAGGGTTAGGGTTCGGGTTAGGGTTCGGGTTAGGGTTAGGGTTCGGGTTAGGGTTAGGGTTAGAGTTCGGCTTCGGGTTAGGGTTAGGGTTAGGTTTAGGGTTCGTGTTAGGGTTCGGGTTAGGGGTCGGGTTAGAGTTAGGGTTAGGGTTCGGGTTAGGGTTAGGGTTAGGGTTAGGGTTCGGATTAGGGTTAGGATTCGGTTTAGGGTTGGGGTTAGGGTTCGGTTTCGGGTTAGGGTTAGGGTTGGGGTTCGGGTTAGGGTTCGGGTTAGGGTTCGGGTTAGGGTTAGGGTTAGGGTTCGGGGTTAGGATTAGGGTTAGGGTTCGTGTTTGTGTTCGTTTTATGGTTAGAGTAAGGGTTCGGGTTATGGTTAGGGTTAGGGTTTGGTTTAGTTTTTGGGTTAGGGTTAGGGTTAGGGTTAGGGTTTGGGTTAGGGTTAGGGTTAGGGTTAGGGTTCGGTTTAGGGTTAGGGTTCGGGTTAGGGTTAGGGTTAGGGTTCGGGTTAGGGTTCGGGTTAGGATTAGGGTTAGGGTTCGGGTTAGGGTTAGGGTTCGGGTTAGGGTTAGCGTTAGGGTTAGGTTTAGGGTTCGGGTTAGGGTTAGGGTTAGGGTTAGGGGTAGGGGTTAGGGTTACGGTGAGGGTTCGGGTTCGGGTTAGGGTTAGGGTTATGGTTAGGGGTTACTGTTAGGGTTCGGGTTAGGGTTAGGGTTAGGGTTAGGGTTAGGGTTAGGGTTCGGTTTAGTGTTAGGGTTAGGGTTTGGGTTAGGGTTAGGGTTAGGGTTCAGATTAGGGTTAGGTTAGGGTTAGGGTTAGGGTTCTGGTTAGGGTTGGGGTTAGGGTTCGGGTTAGGGTTAGGGTTCGGGTTAGGGTTAGGTTTAGGGTTAGAGTTAGGGTTAGGGTTAGGGTTCGGGTTAGGTTTAGGTTTAGGGGTAGGGTTAGGGTTAGGATTCGGGTTAGGGTTAGGGTTAGGGTTCGGGTTCGGGTTAGGGTTAGGGTTGGGGTTCGGTTTCGGGTTAGATTTAGGGTTAGGGTTCGGGTTAGTGTTAGGATTCGGGTTAGGGTTAGGGTTAGGTTTTGGGTTAGGGTTAGGGTTAGGATTCGGGTTAGGGTTAGGGTTTACGGTTAGTGTTAGGGTTAGGGTTATGTTTAGGGTTCGGATTAGCGTTAGGTTCGGAATAGGGTTAGGGTTAGGGTAAGGGTTAGGGTTAGTGTTCGGGTTAGGGTTAGGGTTAGGGTTAGGTTTCGGGTTAGGGTTCGGGTTATGGTTCGGGTTAGGGTTCGGGTTAGGGTTAGGGTTAGGGTTAGGGTTCGGGTTAGGGTTCGGGTTAGGGTTAGGGTTCGCGTTAGTGTTAGGGTTACGGTTCGGGTTAGGGTCGGCTTCGGGTTAGGGTTATGATTTGGTTCGGGTTCGGGGTAGGGTTAGGGTTCGGGTTCGGGTTCGGGTTCGGGTTCGGGTTAGGGTTCGGGTTAGAGTTAGGTTTAGGGTTCGGGTTAGGGTTAGGGTTAGCGTTAGGGTTAGGGTTCGGATTAAGGTTAGGTTTAGGGTTCGGGTTAGGGTTCGGGTTCGGGTTAGGGTTAGGGTTAGGGTTAGGGTTCGGGTTAGGGTTAGGGTTAGGTTTAGGGGTTAGGGTTAGGGTTTGGTTTCGGGTTCGGGTTAGGGTTAGGGTTAGGGTTAGGGTTCGGGTTAGGGTTAGGGTTAGGGTTAGGGTTTGGGTTAGTGTTAGGGTTAGGGTTAGGGTTCGGGTTAGGGTTAGGGTTCGGCTTCGGGTTAGGGTTAGGTTTAGGGTTAGGGTAGGGTTCGGATTAGGGTTAGGGTAAGGGTTCGGGTTAGGTTTCGGTTTCGGGTTAAGGTTAGGTTTAGGGTTAGGGTTAGGTTTCGGTTTAGGTTTAGGGTTAGGGTTCGGGTTAGGTTTATGTTTCGGGTTAGGGTCAGGGTTAGGGTTAGGGTTCGGGTTAGGGTTAGGTTTCGGTTTAGGGTTGGGTTCGGGATAGGTTTCGGGTTAGGGTTAGGGTTCGGGTTCGGGTTAGGTTTAGGGGTCGGGTTAGGGTTAGGTTTCGGGTTCGGGTTAGGGTTCGGCTTCGGGTTAGAGTTAGGGTTCGGTTTAGGGTTAAGGTTAGTGTTAGGGTTCGTGTTAGGGTTCGTTTTAGGGGTCGGGTTAGGGTTAGGGTTAGGGTTCGGGTTAGGGTTAGGGTTAGGGTTAGGGTTCGGGTTAGGGTTAGGGTTAGGGTTCGGGTTCGGGTTAGGTTTAGGGTTAGGGTTCGGGTTCGGGTTAGGTTTCGGGTTAGGGTTATGGTTCGAGTTATTGTTCGGGTTAGGGTTTGGGTGAGAGTTAGGGTTAGGGTTAGGGTTCGGGTTCGTGTTAGGGTTAGGGTTCGTGTTAGGGTTAGGGTTCGGGTTAGGGTTAGGGTTTGGTTTCGGGTTAGGGTTAGGGTTAGGTTTAGGGTTCGGGTTCGGGTTAGGTTTAGGGGTTAGGGTTCGGGTTCGGGTTAGGGTTCGGGTTAGGTTTCGGGTTAGGGTTAGGGGTTAGTGTTAGGGTTAGGGTTTGGGTTAGGGTTAGGGTTAGGGTTCAGATTAGGGTTAGGTTAGGGTTAGGGTTAGGGTTCTGGTTAGGGTTGGGGTTAGGGTTCGGGTTAGGGTTAGGGTTCGGGTTAGGGTTAGGTTTAGGGTTAGAGTTAGGGTTAGGGTTAGGGTTCGGGTTAGGTTTAGGTTTAGGGGTAGGGTTAGGGTTAGGATTCGGGTTAGGGTTAGGGTTAGGGTTCGGGTTAGGGTACGGGTTCGGGTTAGGGTTAGGGGTTAGTGTTCAGGTTAGGGTTAGGGTTAGGGTTCGGGTTATGGTTCGGGTTACGGTTAGGGTTAGGGTTCGGGTTAGGGTTAGGGTTAGGGTTAGGGTTCAGGTTACGGTTAGGGTTCGGGTTAGGGTTAGGGTTAGGGTTCGGGTTAGGGTTAGGTTTAGGGTTCGGGTTAGTGTTAGGGTTCGCTTTAGGGTTAGGGTTAGGGATAGGGTTCGTGTTCGGTTTGGGGTTAGGGGTTAGTGTTCAGGTTAGGGTTACGTTTAGGGTTCGGGTTAGGGTTCGGGTTAGGGTTAGGGTTAGGGTTCAGGTTAGGGTTAGGGTTAGGGTTAGGGTTCGGGTTTGGGTTCGGGTTAGGGTTCGGTTTAGGGTTCGGTTTAGGGTTAGGGTTAGGGTTAGGGTTAGGGTTAGGGTTCGGGTTAGGGTTAGGGTTAGGGTTAGTGTTAGCGTTCGGGTTCGGGTTTGGGTTAGGGTTAGGGTTCGGGTTCGGGTTAGGGTTAGGGTTAGGGTTAGGGTTCGGGTTTGGGTTCGGGTTAGGGTTAGGGTTAGGGTTAGGGTTCGTTTTAGGGTTAGGGTTAGGGTTAGTGTTCGGGTTAGGATTAGGGTTACTGTTAGGGTTAGGGTTAGGGTTAGGGCTCGGGTTAGTGTTAGGGTTAGGGTTAGGGTTAGGGTTCGTGATAAGGTTAGGGTTAGGGTTCGGGTTAGGGTTCAGGTTCGGGTTAAGGTTAGGGATTAGTGTTCAGGTTAAGGTTAGGGTTAGGGTTCGGGTTAAGGTTCGCGTTAGGGTTATGGTTAGGGTTCGGGTTAGGGTTAGGTTTAGGGTTAGGTTTAGGGTTCGTGTTACGGTTAGGGTTCGGGTTAGGGTAAAGGTGAGGGTTCGGGTTAGGGTTAGGGTTAGGTTTCGGGTTAGGGTTAGGGTTCGTGTTAGGGTTAGGGTTAGGGTATGGCTTAGGGTTCGGGTTAGGTTTAGGGTTAGGGTTCGGGTTTGGTTTATGTTTCGGGTTAGGGTCAGGGTTAAGGTTAGGGTTCGGGTTAGGGTTAGGGTTCGGGTTAGGGTTGGGTACGGGTTAGTTTTCGGGTTAGGGTTAGGGTTCGGGTTCGGTTTAGGGTTAGGGTTCGGGTTAGGGTTAGGGTTAAGGTTCGGGTTCGGGTTAGGGTTAGGGTTCGGGTTAGGTTTAGGGTTAGGGTTCGGGTTCGGGTTAGGGTTAGGTTTAGGGTTCGGGTTAGGGTTCGGGTTAGGGTTAGGGTTAGGATTCGGGTTAGGTTTAGGGTTAGGGTTCGGGTTAGGGTTAGGTTTAGGGTTCGGGTTAGGGGTTAGGGTTAGGTTTAGGGTTCGGGTTCGGGTTAGGTTTAGGGTTAGGGTTAGGGTTCGGGTTACGGTTAGGGTTCGGGTTAGGGTTAGGTTTAGGGTTCGGGTTAGTGTTAGGTTTAGGGTTCAGGTTAGGGTTACTGTTCGGGTTAGGGTTAGGGGTTAGTGTTCAGGTTAGGGTTAGGTTTAGGGTTCGGGTTAGGGTTCGGGTTAGGTTTAGGGTTAGGGTTCGGGTTAGGGTTAGGGATAGGGTTAGGGTTAGGGTTCGGATTGCGGTTAGGGTTCGGGTTAGGGTTAGGGTTAGGGTTCGGGTTAGGAATAGGTTTAGGGTTCAGGTTAGGGTTAGGGTTTGGGTTAGGGGTTGGGTTCGGGTTAGGGTTAGGGTTAGGGTTCGGGTTAGGGTTCGGGTTAGGGTTAGGGTTCGGGTTAGGGTTAGGGTTAGAGTTCGGCTTCGGGTTAGGGTTAGGGTTAGGTTTAGGGTTCGTGTTAGGGTTCGGGTTAGGGGTCGGGTTAGAGTTAGGGTTAGGGTTCGGGTTAGGGTTAGGGTTAGGGTTAGGGTTCGGATTAGGGTTAGGATTCGGTTTAGGGTTGGGGTTAGGGTTCGGTTTCGGGTTAGGGTTAGGGTTGGGGTTCGGGTTAGGGTTCGGGTTAGGGTTCGGGTTAGGGTTAGGGTTAGGGTTCGGGGTTAGGATTAGGGTTAGGGTTCGTGTTTGTGTTCGTTTTATGGTTAGAGTTAGGGTTCGGGTTATGGTTAGGGTTAGGGTTTGGTTTAGTTTTTGGGTTAGGGTTAGGGTTAGGGTTAGGGTTTGGGTTAGGGTTAGGGTTAGGGTTAGGGTTCGGTTTAGGGTTAGGGTTCGGGTTAGGGTTAGGGTTAGGGTTCGGGTTAGGGTTCGGGTTAGGATTAGGGTTAGGGTTCGGGTTAGGGTTAGGGTTCGGGTTAGGGTTAGCGTTAGGGTTAGGTTTAGGGTTCGGGTTAGGGTTAGGGTTAGGGTTAGGGGTAGGGGTTAGGGTTACGGTGAGGGTTCGGGTTCGGGTTAGGGTTAGGGTTATGGTTAGGGGTTACTGTTAGGGTTCGGGTTAGGGTTAGGGTTAGGGTTAGGGTTAGGGTTAGGGTTCGGTTTAGGGTTAGGGTTAGGGTTCGGGTTAGGTTTGGGTTAGGGTTAGGGTTAGGGTTAAGGTTCGTTTTAGGGTAGGGTTAGGGTTAGGGTTCGGGTTAGGGTTAGGGTTAGGGTCGGGTGAGGGTTCGGGTTAGGGTTAGCGTTAGGGTTCGGGTTAGGGTTAGGGTTAGATTTAGGGTTCGGGTTAGGGTTAGGGTTCGGGTTCGGGTTAGGGTTAGGGTTGGGGTTCGGTTTCGGGTTAGATTTAGGGTTAGGGTTCGGGTTAGTGTTAGGATTCGGGTTAGGGTTAGGGTTAGGTTTTGGGTTAGGGTTAGGGTTAGGATTCGGGTTAGGGTTAGGGTTTACGGTTAGTGTTAGGGTTAGGGTTATGTTTAGGGTTCGGATTAGCGTTAGGTTCGGAATAGGGTTAGGGTTAGGGTAAGGGTTAGGGTTAGTGTTCGGGTTAGGGTTAGGGTTAGGGTTAGGTTTCGGGTTAGGGTTCGGGTTATGGTTCGGGTTAGGGTTCGGGTTAGGGTTAGGGTTAGGGTTAGGGTTCGGGTTAGGGTTCGGGTTAGGGTTAGGGTTCGCGTTAGTGTTAGGGTTACGGTTCGGGTTAGGGTCGGCTTCGGGTTAGGGTTATGATTTGGTTCGGGTTCGGGGTAGGGTTAGGGTTCGGGTTCGGGTTCGGGTTCGGGTTCGGGTTAGGGTTCGGGTTAGAGTTAGGTTTAGGGTTCGGGTTAGGGTTAGGGTTAGCGTTAGGGTTAGGGTTCGGATTAAGGTTAGGTTTAGGGTTCGGGTTAGGGTTCGGGTTCGGGTTAGGGTTAGGGTTAGGGTTAGGGTTCGGGTTAGGGTTAGGGTTAGGTTTAGGGGTTAGGGTTAGGGTTTGGTTTCGGGTTCGGGTTAGGGTTAGGGTTAGGGTTAGGGTTCGGGTTAGGGTTAGGGTTAGGGTTAGGGTTTGGGTTAGTGTTAGGGTTAGGGTTAGGGTTCGGGTTAGGGTTAGGGTTCGGCTTCGGGTTAGGGTTAGGTTTAGGGTTAGGGTAGGGTTCGGATTAGGGTTAGGGTAAGGGTTCGGGTTAGGTTTCGGTTTCGGGTTAAGGTTAGGTTTAGGGTTAGGGTTAGGTTTCGGTTTAGGTTTAGGGTTAGGGTTCGGGTTAGGTTTATGTTTCGGGTTAGGGTCAGGGTTAGGGTTAGGGTTCGGGTTAGGGTTAGGTTTCGGTTTAGGGTTGGGTTCGGGATAGGTTTCGGGTTAGGGTTAGGGTTCGGGTTCGGGTTAGGTTTAGGGGTCGGGTTAGGGTTAGGTTTCGGGTTCGGGTTAGGGTTCGGCTTCGGGTTAGAGTTAGGGTTCGGTTTAGGGTTAAGGTTAGTGTTAGGGTTCGTGTTAGGGTTCGTTTTAGGGGTCGGGTTAGGGTTAGGGTTAGGGTTCGGGTTAGGGTTAGGGTTAGGGTTAGGGTTCGGGTTAGGGTTAGGGTTAGGGTTCGGGTTCGGGTTAGGTTTAGGGTTAGGGTTCGGGTTCGGGTTAGGTTTCGGGTTAGGGTTATGGTTCGAGTTATTGTTCGGGTTAGGGTTTGGGTGAGAGTTAGGGTTAGGGTTAGGGTTCGGGTTCGTGTTAGGGTTAGGGTTCGTGTTAGGGTTAGGGTTCGGGTTAGGGTTAGGGTTTGGTTTCGGGTTAGGGTTAGGGTTAGGTTTAGGGTTCGGGTTCGGGTTAGGTTTAGGGGTTAGGGTTCGGGTTCGGGTTAGGGTTCGGGTTAGGTTTCGGGTTAGGGTTAGGGGTTAGTGTTAGGGTTAGGGTTTGGGTTAGGGTTAGGGTTAGGGTTCAGATTAGGGTTAGGTTAGGGTTAGGGTTAGGGTTCTGGTTAGGGTTGGGGTTAGGGTTCGGGTTAGGGTTAGGGTTCGGGTTAGGGTTAGGTTTAGGGTTAGAGTTAGGGTTAGGGTTAGGGTTCGGGTTAGGTTTAGGTTTAGGGGTAGGGTTAGGGTTAGGATTCGGGTTAGGGTTAGGGTTAGGGTTCGGGTTAGGGTACGGGTTCGGGTTAGGGTTAGGGGTTAGTGTTCAGGTTAGGGTTAGGGTTAGGGTTCGGGTTATGGTTCGGGTTACGGTTAGGGTTAGGGTTCGGGTTAGGGTTAGGGTTAGGGTTAGGGTTCAGGTTACGGTTAGGGTTCGGGTTAGGGTTAGGGTTAGGGTTCGGGTTAGGGTTAGGTTTAGGGTTCGGGTTAGTGTTAGGGTTCGGTTTAGGGTTAGGGTTAGGGATAGGGTTCGTGTTCGGTTTGGGGTTAGGGGTTAGTGTTCAGGTTAGGGTTACGTTTAGGGTTCGGGTTAGGGTTCGGGTTAGGGTTAGGGTTAGGGTTCAGGTTAGGGTTAGGGTTAGGGTTAGGGTTCGGGTTACGGTTACGTTTCGGGTTACGTTTAGGGTTCGCGTTAGTGTTAGGGTTAGGGTTCGGGTTAAGGTTAGGGTTAGGGTTCGGGTTAGGGTTAGGATTCGGGTTAGGGTTAGGGTTAGGGTTCGGGTTAGGTTTCGGGTTAAGGTTAGGATTCGGGTTATGGTTAGGGTTAGAGTTCTGGTTAGGGTTAGGGTTAGGGTTAGGTTTAGGGTTCGTGTTAGGGTTCGGGTTAGGGGTCGGGTTATGGTTAGGGTTCGGTTTAGGGTTAGGGTTAGGGTTAGGGTTCGGGTTTGGTTTAGGGATCGGTTTAGGGTTAGGGTTAGGGTTCGGTTTCGGGTTAGGTTTAGGGTTGGGGTTCGGGTTAGGGTTCGGGTTAGGGTTCGGGTTAGGATTAGGGTTCGGGTTCGGGGTTAGGGTTAGGGTTAGGGTTAGTGTTCGGGTTAGGGTTAGGATTCGGGTAAAGGGTTAGGGTTCGGGTTCGGGTTAGGGTTAGGGTTAGGGTTTTGGTTAGGGTTAGGGTTAGGGTTCGGTTTAGGTTAGGGTTAGGGTTAGTGTTAAGGTTCAGGTTAGGGTTCGGGTTAGGGTTACGCTAGGTTTAGGTTTCGGGTTAGGGTTAGTGTTAGGGTTAGGGTTAGGGTTAGGGTTCGGGTTCGGGTTAGGGTTAGGGTTAGCGTTAGGGTTCGGGTTAGGGTTCGGGTTAGGGTTAGGGTTAGGATTCGGGTTAGGTTTAGGGTTAGGGTTCGGGTTAGGGTTAGGTTTAGGGTTCGGGTTAGGGGTTAGGGTTAGGTTTAGGGTTCGGGTTCGGGTTAGGTTTAGGGTTAGGGTTAGGGTTCGGGTTACGGTTAGGGTTCGGGTTAGGGTTAGGTTTAGGGTTCGGGTTAGTGTTAGGTTTAGGGTTCAGGTTAGGGTTACTGTTCGGGTTAGGGTTAGGGGTTAGTGTTCAGGTTAGGGTTAGGTTTAGGGTTCGGGTTAGGGTTCGGGTTAGGTTTAGGGTTAGGGTTCGGGTTAGGGTTAGGGATAGGGTTAGGGTTAGGGTTCGGATTGCGGTTAGGGTTCGGGTTAGGGTTAGGGTTAGGGTTCGGGTTAGGAATAGGTTTAGGGTTCAGGTTAGGGTTAGGGTTTGGGTTAGGGGTTGGGTTCGGGTTAGGGTTAGGGTTAGGGTTCGGGTTAGGGTTCGGGTTATGGTTAGGGTTCGGGTTAGGGTTAGGGTTAGAGTTCGGCTTCGGGTTAGGGTTAGGGTTAGGTTTAGGGTTCGTGTTAGGGTTCGGGTTAGGGTTCGGGTTAGAGTTAGGGTTAGGGTTCGGGTTAGGGTTAGGGTTAGGGTTAGGGTTCGGATTAGGGTTAGGATTCGGTTTAGGGTTGGGGTTAGGGTTCGGTTTCGGGTTAGGGTTAGGGTTGGGGTTCGGGTTAGGGTTCGGGTTAGGGTTCGGGTTAGGGTTAGGGTTAGGGTTCGGGGTTAGGATTAGGGTTAGGGTTCGTGTTTGTGTTCGTTTTATGGTTAGAGTTAGGGTTCGGGTTATGGTTAGGGTTAGGGTTTGGTTTAGTTTTCGGGTTAGGGTTAGGGTTAGGGTTAGGGTTTGGGTTAGGGTTAGGGTTAGGGTTAGGGTTCGGTTTAGGGTTAGGGTTCGGGTTAGTGTTAGGGTTAGGGTTCGGGTTAGGGTTCGGGTTAGGATTAGGGTTAGGGTTCGGGTTAGGGTTAGGGTTCGGGTTAGGGTTAGCGTTAGGGTTAGGTTTAGGGTTCGGGTTAGGGTTAGGGTTAGGGTTAGGGGTAGGGGTTAGGGTTACGGTGAGGGTTCGTGTTCGGGTTAGGGTTAGGGTTATGGTTAGGGGTTACTGTTAGGGTTCGGGTTAGGGTTAGGGTTAGGGTTAGGGTTAGGGTTAGGGTTCGGTTTAGGGTTAGGGTTAGGGTTCGGGTTAGGTTTGGGTTAGGGTTAGGGTTAGGGTTAAGGTTCGTTTTAGGGTTAGGGTTAGGGTTAGGGTTCGGGTTAGGGTTAGGGTTAGGGTCGGGTGAGGGTTCGGGTTAGGGTTAGGGTTAGGGTTCGGGTTAGGGTTAGGGTTAGATTTAGGGTTCGGGTTAGGGTTAGGGTTCGGGTTCGGGTTAGGGTTAGGGTTGGGGTTCGGTTTCGGGTTAGATTTAGGGTTAGGGTTCGGGTTACTGTTAGGATTCGGGTTAGGGTTAGGGTTAGGGTTTGGGTTAGGGTTAGGGTTAGGATTCGGGTTAGGGTTAGGGTTTACGGTTAGTGTTAGGGTTAGGGTTATGTTTAGGGTTCGGATTAGCGTTAGGTTCGGAATAGGGTTAGGGTTAGGGTAAGGGTTAGGGTTAGTGTTCGGGTTAGGGTTAGGGTTAGGGTTAGGTTTCGGGTTAGGGTTCGGGTTATGGTTCGGGTTAGGGTTCGGGTTAGGGTTAGGGTTAGGGTTAGGGTTCGGGTTAGGGTTCGGGTTAGGGTTAGGGTTCGCGTTAGTGTTAGGGTTACGGTTCGGGTTAGGGTCGGCTTCGGGTTAGGGTTATGATTTGGTTCGGGTTCGGGGTAGGGTTAGGGTTCGGGTTCGGGTTCGGGTTCGGGTTCGGGTTAGGGTTCGGGTTAGTGTTAGGTTTAGGGTTCGGGTTAGGGTTAGGGTTAGCGTTAGGGTTAGGGTTCGGATTAAGGTTAGGTTTAGGGTTCGGGTTAGGGTTCGGGTTCGGGTTAGGGTTAGGGTTAGGGTTAGGGTTCGGGTTAGGGTTAGGGTTAGGGTTAGGGGTTAGGGTTAGGGTTTGGTTTCGGGTTCGGGTTAGGGTTAGGGTTAGGGTTAGGGTTCGGGTTAGGGTTAGGGTTAGGGTTAGTGTTTGGGTTAGTGTTAGGGTTAGGGTTAGGGTTCGGGTTAGGGTTAGGGTTCGGCTTCGGGTTAGGGTTAGGTTTAGGGTTAGGGTAGGGTTCGGATTAGGGTTAGGGTAAGGGTTCGGGTTAGGTTTCGGGTTCGGGTTAAGGTTAGGTTTAGGGTTAGGGTTAGGTTTCGGTTTAGGTTTAGGGTTAGGGTTCGGGTTAGGTTTATGTTTCGGGTTAGGGTCAGGGTTAGGGTTAGGGTTCGGGTTAGGGTTAGGTTTCGGTTTAGGGTTGGGTTCGGGATAGGTTTCGGGTTAGGGTTAGGGTTCGGGTTCGGGTTAGGTTTAGGGGTCGGGTTAGGGTTAGGTTTCGGGTTCGGGTTAGGGTTCGGCTTCGGGTTAGAGTTAGGGTTCGGTTTAGGGTTAAGTTTAGTGTTAGGGTTCGTGTTAGGGTTCGTTTTAGGGGTCGGGTTAGGGTTAGGGTTAGGGTTCGGGTTAGGGTTAGGGTTAGGGTTAGGGTTCGGGTTAGGGTTAGGGTTAGGGTTCGGGTTCGGGTTAGGTTTAGGGTTAGGGTTCGGGTTCGGGTTAGGTTTCGGGTTAGGGTTATGGTTCGAGTTATTGTTCGGGTTAGGGTTTGGGTGAGAGTTAGGGTTAGGGTTAGGGTTCGGGTTCGTGTTAGGGTTAGGGTTCGTGTTAGGGTTAGGGTTCGGGTTAGGGTTAAGGTTTGGTTTCGGGTTAGGGTTAGGGTTAGGTTTAGGGTTCGGGTTCGGGTTAGGTTTAGGGGTTAGGGTTCGGGTTCGGGTTAGGGTTCGGGTTAGGTTTCGGGTTAGGGTTAGGGGTTAGTGTTAGGGTTAGGGTTTGGGTTAGGGTTAGGGTTAGGGTTCAGATTAGGGTTAGGTTAGGGTTAGGGTTAGGGTTCTGGTTAGGGTTGGGGTTAGGGTTCAGGTTAGGGTTAGGGTTCGGGTTAGGGTTAGGTTTAGGGTTAGAGTTAGGGTTAGGGTTAGGGTTCGGGTTAGGTTTAGGTTTAGGGGTAGGGTTAGGGTTAGGATTCGGGTTAGGGTTAGGGTTAGGGTTCGGGTTAGGGTACGGGTTCGGGTTAGGGTTAGGGGTTAGTGTTCAGGTTAGGGTTAGGGTTAGGGTTCGGCTTATGGTTCGGGTTACGGTTAGGGTTAGGGTTCGGGTTAGGGTTAGGGTTAGGGTTAGGGTTCAGGTTACGGTTAGGGTTCGGGTTAGGGTTAGGGTTAGGGTTCGGGTTAGGGTTAGGTTTAGGGTTCGGGTTAGTGTTAGGGTTCGGTTTAGGGTTAGGGTTAGGGATAGGGTTCGTGTTCGGTTTGGGGTTAGGGGTTAGTGTTCAGGTTAGGGTTACGTTTAGGGTTCGGGTTAGGGTTCGGGTTAGGGTTAGGGTTAGGGTTCAGGTTAGGGTTAGGGTTAGGGTTAGGGTTCGGGTTACGGTTACGTTTCGGGTTACGTTTAGGGTTCGCGTTAGTGTTAGGGTTAGGGTTCGGGTTAAGGTTAGGGTTAGGGTTCGGGTTAGGGTTAGGATTCGGGTTAGGGTTAGGGTTAGGGTTCGGGTTAGGTTTCGGGTTAAGGTTAGGATTCGGGTTATGGTTAGGGTTAGAGTTCGGGTTAGGGTTAGGGTTAGGGTTAGGTTTAGGGTTCGTGTTAGGGTTCGGGTTAGGGGTCGGGTTATGGTTAGGGTTCGGTTTAGGGTTAGGGTTAGGGTTAGGGTTCGGGTTTGGTTTAGGGATCGGTTTAGGGTTAGGGTTAGGGTTCGGTTTCGGGTTAGGTTTAGGGTTGGGGTTCGGGTTAGGGTTCGGGTTAGGGTTCGGGTTAGGATTAGGGTTCGGGTTCGGGGTTAGGGTTAGGGTTAGGGTTAGTGTTCGGGTTAGGGTTAGGATTCGGGTAAAGGGTTAGGGTTCGGGTTCGGGTTAGGGTTAGGGTTAGGGTTTTGGTTAGGGTTAGGGTTAGGGTTCGGTTTAGGTTAGGGTTAGGGTTAGTGTTAAGGTTCAGGTTAGGGTTCGGGTTAGGGTTACGCTAGGTTTAGGTTTCGGGTTAGGGTTAGTGTTAGGGTTAGGTTTAGGGTTAGGGTTCGGGTTCGGGTTAGGGTTAGGGTTAGCGTTAGGGTTCGGGTTAGGGTTCGGGTTAGGGTTAGGGTTAGGATTCGGGTTAGGTTTAGGGTTAGGGTTCGGGTTAGGGTTAGGTTTAGGGTTCGGGTTAGGGGTTAGGGTTAGGTTTAGGGTTCGGGTTCGGGTTAGGTTTAGGGTTAGGGTTAGGGTTCGGGTTACGGTTAGGGTTCGGGTTAGGGTTAGGTTTAGGGTTCGGGTTAGTGTTAGGTTTAGGGTTCAGGTTAGGGTTACTGTTCGGGTTAGGGTTAGGGGTTAGTGTTCAGGTTAGGGTTAGGTTTAGGGTTCGGGTTAGGGTTCGGGTTAGGTTTAGGGTTAGGGTTCGGGTTAGGGTTAGGGATAGGGTTAGGGTTAGGGTTCGGATTGCGGTTAGGGTTCGGGTTAGGGTTAGGGTTAGGGTTCGGGTTAGGAATAGGTTTAGGGTTCAGGTTAGGGTTAGGGTTTGGGTTAGGGGTTGGGTTCGGGTTAGGGTTAGGGTTAGGGTTCGGGTTAGGGTTCGGGTTATGGTTAGGGTTCGGGTTAGGGTTAGGGTTAGAGTTCGGCTTCGGGTTAGGGTTAGGGTTAGGTTTAGGGTTCGTGTTAGGGTTCGGGTTAGGGTTCGGGTTAGAGTTAGGGTTAGGGTTCGGGTTAGGGTTAGGGTTAGGGTTAGGGTTCGGATTAGGGTTAGGATTCGGTTTAGGGTTGGGGTTAGGGTTCGGTTTCGGGTTAGGGTTAGGGTTGGGGTTCGGGTTAGGGTTCGGGTTAGGGTTCGGGTTAGGGTTAGGGTTAGGGTTCGGGGTTAGGATTAGGGTTAGGGTTCGTGTTTGTGTTCGTTTTATGGTTAGAGTTAGGGTTCGGGTTATGGTTAGGGTTAGGGTTTGGTTTAGTTTTCGGGTTAGGGTTAGGGTTAGGGTTAGGGTTTGGGTTAGGGTTAGGGTTAGGGTTAGGGTTCGGTTTAGGGTTAGGGTTCGGGTTAGTGTTAGGGTTAGGGTTCGGGTTAGGGTTCGGGTTAGGATTAGGGTTAGGGTTCGGGTTAGGGTTAGGGTTCGGGTTAGGGTTAGCGTTAGGGTTAGGTTTAGGGTTCGGGTTAGGGTTAGGGTTAGGGTTAGGGGTAGGGGTTAGGGTTACGGTGAGGGTTCGTGTTCGGGTTAGGGTTAGGGTTATGGTTAGGGGTTACTGTTAGGGTTCGGGTTAGGGTTAGGGTTAGGGTTAGGGTTAGGGTTAGGGTTCGGTTTAGGGTTAGGGTTAGGGTTCGGGTTAGGTTTGGGTTAGGGTTAGGGTTAGGGTTAAGGTTCGTTTTAGGGTTAGGGTTAGGGTTAGGGTTCGGGTTAGGGTTAGGGTTAGGGTCGGGTGAGGGTTCGGGTTAGGGTTAGGGTTAGGGTTCGGGTTAGGGTTAGGGTTAGATTTAGGGTTCGGGTTAGGGTTAGGGTTCGGGTTCGGGTTAGGGTTAGGGTTGGGGTTCGGTTTCGGGTTAGATTTAGGGTTAGGGTTCGGGTTACTGTTAGGATTCGGGTTAGGGTTAGGGTTAGGGTTTGGGTTAGGGTTAGGGTTAGGATTCGGGTTAGGGTTAGGGTTTACGGTTAGTGTTAGGGTTAGGGTTATGTTTAGGGTTCGGATTAGCGTTAGGTTCGGAATAGGGTTAGGGTTAGGGTAAGGGTTAGGGTTAGTGTTCGGGTTAGGGTTAGGGTTAGGGTTAGGTTTCGGGTTAGGGTTCGGGTTATGGTTCGGGTTAGGGTTCGGGTTAGGGTTAGGGTTAGGGTTAGGGTTCGGGTTAGGGTTCGGGTTAGGGTTAGGGTTCGCGTTAGTGTTAGGGTTACGGTTCGGGTTAGGGTCGGCTTCGGGTTAGGGTTATGATTTGGTTCGGGTTCGGGGTAGGGTTAGGGTTCGGGTTCGGGTTCGGGTTCGGGTTCGGGTTAGGGTTCGGGTTAGTGTTAGGTTTAGGGTTCGGGTTAGGGTTAGGGTTAGCGTTAGGGTTAGGGTTCGGATTAAGGTTAGGTTTAGGGTTCGGGTTAGGGTTCGGGTTCGGGTTAGGGTTAGGGTTAGGGTTAGGGTTCGGGTTAGGGTTAGGGTTAGGGTTAGGGGTTAGGGTTAGGGTTTGGTTTCGGGTTCGGGTTAGGGTTAGGGTTAGGGTTAGGGTTCGGGTTAGGGTTAGGGTTAGGGTTAGGGTTTGGGTTAGTGTTAGGGTTAGGGTTAGGGTTCGGGTTAGGGTTAGGGTTCGGCTTCGGGTTAGGGTTAGGTTTAGGGTTAGGGTAGGGTTCGGATTAGGGTTAGGGTAAGGGTTCGGGTTAGGTTTCGGGTTCGGGTTAAGGTTAGGTTTAGGGTTAGGGTTAGGTTTCGGTTTAGGTTTAGGGTTAGGGTTCGGGTTAGGTTTATGTTTCGGGTTAGGGTCAGGGTTAGGGTTAGGGTTCGGGTTAGGGTTAGGTTTCGGTTTAGGGTTGGGTTCGGGATAGGTTTCGGGTTAGGGTTAGGGTTCGGGTTCGGGTTAGGTTTAGGGGTCGGGTTAGGGTTAGGTTTCGGGTTCGGGTTAGGGTTCGGCTTCGGGTTAGAGTTAGGGTTCGGTTTAGGGTTAAGTTTAGTGTTAGGGTTCGTGTTAGGGTTCGTTTTAGGGGTCGGGTTAGGGTTAGGGTTAGGGTTCGGGTTAGGGTTAGGGTTAGGGTTAGGGTTCGGGTTAGGGTTAGGGTTAGGGTTCGGGTTCGGGTTAGGTTTAGGGTTAGGGTTCGGGTTCGGGTTAGGTTTCGGGTTAGGGTTATGGTTCGAGTTATTGTTCGGGTTAGGGTTTGGGTGAGAGTTAGGGTTAGGGTTAGGGTTCGGGTTCGTGTTAGGGTTAGGGTTCGTGTTAGGGTTAGGGTTCGGGTTAGGGTTAGGGTTTGGTTTCGGGTTAGGGTTAGGGTTAGGTTTAGGGTTCGGGTTCGGGTTAGGTTTAGGGGTTAGGGTTCGGGTTCGGGTTAGGGTTCGGGTTAGGTTTCGGGTTAGGGTTAGGGGTTAGTGTTAGGGTTAGGGTTTGGGTTAGGGTTAGGGTTAGGGTTCAGATTAGGGTTAGGTTAGGGTTAGGGTTAGGGTTCTGGTTAGGGTTGGGGTTAGGGTTCGGGTTAGGGTTAGGGTTCGGGTTAGGGTTAGGTTTAGGGTTAGAGTTAGGGTTAGGGTTAGGGTTCGGGTTAGGTTTAGGTTTAGGGGTAGGGTTAGGGTTAGGATTCGGGTTAGGGTTAGGGTTAGGGTTCGGGTTAGGGTACGGGTTCGGGTTAGGGTTAGGGGTTAGTGTTCAGGTTAGGGTTAGGGTTAGGGTTCGGGTTATGGTTCGGGTTACGGTTAGGGTTAGGGTTCGGGTTAGGGTTAGGGTTAGTGTTAGGGTTCAGGTTACGGTTAGGGTTCGGGTTAGGGTTAGGGTTAGGGTTCGGGTTAGGGTTAGGTTTAGGGTTCGGGTTAGTGTTAGGGTTCGGTTTAGGGTTAGGGTTAGGGATAGGGTTCGTGTTCGGTTTGGGGTTAGGGGTTAGTGTTCAGGTTAGGGTTACGTTTAGGGTTCGGGTTAGGGTTCGGGTTAGGGTTAGGGTTAGGGTTCAGGTTAGGGTTAGGGTTAGGGTTAGGGTTCGGGTTACGGTTACGTTTCGGGTTACGTTTAGGGTTCGCGTTAGTGTTAGGGTTAGGGTTCGGGTTAAGGTTAGGGTTAGGGTTCGGGTTAGGGTTAGGATTCGGGTTAGGGTTAGGGTTAGGGTTCGGGTTAGGTTTCGGGTTAAGGTTAGGATCGGGTTATGGTTAGGGTTAGAGTTCGGGTTAGGGTTAGGGTTAGGGTTAGGTTTAGGGTTCGTGTTAGGGTTCGGGTTAGGGGTCGGGTTATGGTTAGGGTTCGGTTTAGGGTTAGGGTTAGGGTTAGGGTTCGGGTTTGGTTTAGGGATCGGTTTAGGGTTAGGGTTAGGGTTCGGTTTCGGGTTAGGTTTAGGGTTGGGGTTCGGGTTAGGGTTCGGGTTAGGGTTCGGGTTAGGATTAGGGTTCGGGTTCGGGGTTAGGGTTAGGGTTAGGGTTAGTGTTCGGGTTAGGGTTAGGATTCGGGTAAAGGGTTAGGGTTCGGGTTCGGGTTAGGGTTAGGGTTAGGGTTTTGGTTAGGGTTAGGGTTAGGGTTCGGTTTAGGGTAGGGTTAGGGTTAGTGTTAAGGTTCAGGTTAGGGTTCGGGTTAGGGTTACGCTAGGTTTAGGTTTCTGGTTAGGGTTAGTGTTAGGGTTAGGGTTAGGGTTAGGGTTCGGGTTCGGGTTAGGGTTAGGGTTAGCGTTAGGGTTCGGGTTAGGGTTAGGGTTCGGGTTCGGGTTCGGGTTCGGGTTCGGGTTAGGGTTAGGGTTAGGGTTCGGATTAGGGTTAGGGTTCGGGTTCGGGTTAGGGTTCGGGTTCGGGTTAGGGTTAGGGTTAGGGTTAGGTTAAGGGTTCGGGTTAGGGTTTGGGTTAGGGTTAGGGTTAGGGGTTAGGGTTAGGGTTACGGTTCGGGTTCGGGTTAGGGTTAGGGTTACGGTTAGGGGTTAGTGTGAGGGTTCGGGTTAGGCTTAGGGTTAGGGTTAGGGTTAGGGTTCGGGTTAGGTTTAGGGTTAGGGTTCGGGTTAGGGTTAGGGTTAGGGTTAGGGTTAGGGTTCGTTTTAGGGTTAGGGTTAGGGTTAGGGTTCGGGTTAGGATTACGGTTACTGTTAGGGTTAGGGTTAGGGTTAGGGCTCGGGTTAGGGTTAGGGTTAGGGTTAGGGTTAGGGTTAGGGTTAGGGTTCGTGATAGGGTTAGGTTTAGGTTTCGGTTTAGGGTTCGGGTTAGGGCTAAGGTTAGGGATTAGTGTTCAGGTTAGGGTTAGGGTTAGGGTTCGGGTTAGGGTTCGCGTTATGGTTAGGGTTAGGGTTCGGGTTAGGGTTAGGTTTAGGGTTAGGTTTAGGGTTCGGGTTACGGTTAGGGTTCGGGTTAGGGTTAAGGTGAGGGTTCGGGTTAGGGTTAGGGTTAGGGTTCAGGTTAGGGTTAGGGTTCGGCTTAGGGTTAGGGTTAGGGTTCGGGTTAGGGTTCGGGTTAGGTTTAGAGTTAGGGTTCGGGTTAGGTTTATGTTTCGGGTTAGGGTCAGGGTTAGGGTTAGGGTTCGATTTAGGGTTAGGGTTCGGGTTAGGGTTGGGTTCGGGTTAGTTTTCGGGTTAGGGTTAGGGTTCGGGTTCGGTTTAGGGTTAGGTTTCGGGTTAGGGTTAGGGTTAGGGTTCGGGTTCGGTCTAGGGTTCGGGTTAGGGTTAGGGTTAGGGTTCGGGTTAGGGTTAGGGTTAGGGTTAGGGTTAGGGTTCGTGTTAGGGTTCGGGTTAGGGTTCGGGTTAGGGTTAGGGTTAGGGTTCGGTTTAGGGTTAGGGTTAGGGTTAGGGTTAGGGTTAGGGTTAGGGTTAGGGTTCGGGTTCGGGTTAGGGTTAGGTTTCGGGTTCGGGGTAGGGTTCGGGTTAGGGTTATGGTTCGAGTTAGGGTTCGGGTTAGGGTTTGGGTTAGAGTTAGGGTTAGGGTTAGGTTTCGGGTTCGGGTTCGGGTTAGGGTTAGGGTTAGGGTTTGGGTTAGGGTTAGGGTTAGGGTTAGGGTTCGGGTTAAGTTTCGGGTTAGGTTTAGGGATAGGATTCGGGTTAGGGTTAGGGTTTGGTTTCGGGTTAGTGTTAGGTTTAGGGTTCGGGTTAGGGGTTAGGGTTAGGGTTAGGGTTCGGTTTCGGGTTAGGGTTAGGTTTAGGGTTAGGGTTCGGATTAGGGTTATGTTAGGGTTCGGGTTAGGGTTAGGGTTCGGTTTAGGGTTAGGGTTCGGGTTAGGGGTTAGGGTTAGGGTTCGGTTTCGGGTTAGGGTTAGGGGTAGGGTTCGGTTTAGGTTTAGTGTTCGGGTTAGGGTTAGGGTTAGTGTTAGTGTTAGGGTTGGGGTTAGGGTTAGGGTTAGGGTTAGGTTTCGGGTTCGGTTTAGGGTTAGGTTTCGGGTTAGTGTTCAGGTTAGGGTTAGGTTTAGGGTTCGGGTTAGGGTTCGGGTTAGGTTTAGGGTTAGGGTTCGGGTTAGGGTTAGGGTTAGGGTTAGGGTTAGGGTTCGGATTGCGGTTAGAGTTCGGGTTAGGGTTAGGGTTAGGGTTCGGGTTAGGAATAGGTTTAGGGTTCAGGTTAGGGTTAGGGTTTGGGTTAGGGGTTGGGTTCGGGTTAGGGTTAGGGTTAGGGTTCGGGTTAGGGTTCGGGTTAGGG
>JAVLSZ010000127.1:35000-52500 GCA_032313775.1 Urocyon cinereoargenteus
GGTTAGGGTTCGGGTTAGGGTTAGGGTTAGGGTTCGGGTTAGGGTTAGGTTTCGGGTTCGGGTTAGGGTTCGGGTTAGGGTTATGGTTCGAGTTAGGGTTCGGGTTAGGGTTTGGGTTAGAGTTAGGGTTAGGGTTAGGTTTCGGGTTCGGGTTCGGGTTAGGGTTAGGGTTAGGGTTTGGGTTAGGGTTAGGGTTAGGGTTAGGGTTCGGGTTAGGTTTCGGGTTAGGTTTAGGGATAGGATTCGGGTTAGGGTTAGGGTTTGGTTTCGGGTTAGTGTTAGGTTTAGGGTTCGGGTTAGGGGTTAGGGTTAGGGTTAGGGTTCGGTTTCGGGTTAGGGTTAGGTTTAGGGTTAGGTTTCGGATTAGGGTTATGTTAGGGTTCGGGTTAGGGTTAGGGTTCGGTTTAGGGTTAGGGTTCGGGTTAGGGGTTAGGTTTAGGGTTCGGTTTCGGGTTAGGGTTAGGGGTAGGGTTCGGTTTAGGTTTAGTGTTCGGGTTAGGGTTAGGGTTAGTGTTAGTGTTAGGGTTGGGGTTAGGGTTAGGGTTAGGGTTAGGTTTCGGGTTCGGTTTAGGGTTAGGTTTCGTGTTAGGGTTAGGTTTAGGGTTTGGTTTAGGGTTCGGATTCGGGTTAGGGTTAGGGTGCGGGTTAGGTTTAGGGTTAGGGTTAGGGTTCGGGTTCGGCTTAGGTTTAGGGTTCGTGTTAGGGTTAGGGTTAAGTTTAGGGTTAGGGTTAGGGTTAGGGTTAGGGTTAGGGTTCGGGTTAGCGTTAGGGTTCGGGTTCGGGTTAGGGTTATGGTTAGGGTTAGGTTTAGGGTTCGGGTTCGGGTTCGGGTTAGGGTTAGGGGTTAGGGTTCGGGTTCGGGTTAGGGTTAGGGTTGGTTTCGGGTAGGGTTAGGGGTTAGTGTTAGGGTTAGGGTTAGGATTAGGGTTAGGGTTCGGATTAGGGTTAGGTTAGGGTTAGGGTTCTGGTTAGGGTTCGGTTTAGGGTTCGGGTTAGGGTTAGGTTTCGGGTTAGGGTTAGGTTTAGGGTTAGAGTTAGGGTTAGGGTTAGGGTTCGGGTTAGGGTTAGGTTTAGGGTTAGGGTTAGGGTTAGGGTTCGGGATTAGGGTTACGGTTAGGGTTCGGGTTAGGTTTCGGGTTCGGGTTAGGGTTAGGGTTTAGTGTTCAGGTTAGGGTTAGGTTTAGGGTTCGGGTTAGGGTTCAGGTTAGGGTTAGGGTTAGGGTTTGGGTTAGGGTTAGGGTTAGGGTTCGGGTTCGGGTTAGGGTTAGGGTTCGGGTTATGGTTAGGGTTTGGGTTAGGGTTAGGGTTAGGGATCGGGTTAGGTTTAGGTTTAGGGTTCAGTTTAGGGTTAGGTTTCGGGTTAGGGTTAGGATTAGGGTTAGGGTTCGGGTTAGGGTTCGGGTTCGGGTTGGGGTTAGGTGTTAGTGTTCAGGTTAGGTTTAGGGTTAGGGTTCGGGTTAGGGTTCGGGTTCGGGTTAGGGTTAAGGTTCAGTTTAGGGTTAGGGTTAGGGTTAGGGTTAGGGCTCGGGTTACGGTTAGGGTTCGGGTTACGGTTAGGGTTCGTGTTAGGGTTAGGGTTAGGGTTAGGGTTCGGGTTAAGGTTAGGTTTAGGGTTTGGGTTAGGGTTAGGGTTCGGGTTAGGGTTAGGGTTCGGGTTAGGGTTCGGGTTAGGGTTAGGGTTTGGGTTAGGGTTAGGGTTAGAGTTCGGGTTAGGGTTAGGGTTAGGGTTAGGTTTAGGGTTCGTGTTAGGTTTCGGGTT
The DNA here is from genome assembly GCA_032313775.1 of Urocyon cinereoargenteus. Classification (NCBI taxonomy): domain Eukaryota; kingdom Metazoa; phylum Chordata; class Mammalia; order Carnivora; family Canidae; genus Urocyon; species Urocyon cinereoargenteus. Next base: position 36,760 of record JAVLSZ010000127.1, read on the forward strand.
AGGGGTATGGTTAGGGTTAGTGTTAGGGTTCGGGTTAGGGTTAGGGTTAGGGTTAGGGTTAGGGTTCGGTTTAGGGTTAGGGTTCGGTTTAGGGTTAGGGTTAGGGTTCGGGTTCGGGCTAGGGTTAGGGTTGGGTTTCGGGTTAGGGTTAGGGTTAGGGTCGGGTGAGGGTTCGGGTTAGGGTTAGGGTTAGCGTTCGGGTTAGGGTTAGGGTTAGGTTTAGGGTTCGGGTTAGGGTTAGGGTTCGTGTTCGGGTTATGGTTAGGGTTGGGTTTCGGGTTCGGTTTAGGTTTAGGGTTAGGGTTCGGGTTAGGTTTAGGATTCGGGTTAGGGTTAGGGTTAGGGTTAGGGTTTGGGTTCGGGTTAGGGTTAGGGTTAGTGTTAGGATTCGGGTTAGGGTTAGGATTAGGGTTTAGGGTTAGGGTTAGGGTTAGGGTTAGGTTTAGGGTTCGGATTAGCGTTAGGTTTCGGATTAGTGTTAGGGTTAGGTTTAGGGTAAGTGTTCGGGTTAGGGTTAGGGTTAGGGTTAGGTTTCGGGTTAGGGTTAGGTTTAGGGTTCGAGTTAGGTTTAGGGTTAGGGTTAGGATTAGGATTCGGGTTAGGGTTAGGGTTAGGGTTTAGGGTTAGGGTTAGGGTTAGGGTTAGGTTTAGGGTTCGGATTAGCGTTAGGTTTCGGATTAGGGTTAGGGTTAGGTTTAGGGTAAGTGTTCGGGTTAGGGTTAGGTTTAGGGTTAGGTTTCGGGTTAGGGTTAGGGTTAGGGTTCGAGTTAGGGTTAGGGTTAGGGTTAGGGTTATGGTTCGGGTTAGGGTTAGGGTTAGGTTTCGGGTTAGGGTTAGGTTTAGGGTTCGAGTTAGGGTTAGGGTTAGGGTTAGGGTTATGGTTCGGGTTAGGGTTAGGGTTAGGGTTCGGGTTTGGGTTAGGGTTCGGGTTAGGGTTAGGGTTAGGGTTAGGGTTCAGGTTAGGTTTAGGTTTCGGGTTCGGTTTCGGTTTAGGGTTAGGGTTCGGGTTAGGGTTCGGGTTAGGGTTAGGGTTCGGGTTCGGGTTAGGGTTAGGGTTGGGGTTCGGGTTCGGGTTAGGTTTAGGGTTAGGGTTCGGTTTAGGGTTAGGATTCGGGTTAGGGTTAGGGTTAGGGTTTGGGTTAGGGTTAGGGTTAGGATTCGGGTTAGGGTTAGGGTTAGGGTTTACGGTTAGTGTTATGGTTAGGGTTATGTTTAGGGTTCGGATTAGCGTTAGGTTCGGATTAGGGTTAGGGTTAGGGTAAGGGTTAGGGTTAGGTTTACGGTTAGGTTTCGGGTTAGGGTTCGGGTTATGGTTAGGGTTAGGGTTCGGGTTAGGGTTAGGGTTAGGGTTCGGGTTAGGGTTCGGGTTAGGGTTAGGGTTCGCGTTAGGGTTAGGGTTACGGTTCGGTTTAGGGTTCGGCTTCGGGTTAGGGTTATGATTTGGTTCGGGTTCGGGGTAGGGTTAGGGTTCGGGTTCGGTTTCGGGTTCGGGTTCGGGTTAGGGGTTAGGGTTCGGGTTAGTGTTAGGGTTAGGGTTCGGGTTAGGGTTAGGGTTAGCGTTAGGGTTAGGGTTCGGATTAGGGTTAGGTTTATTGTTCGGGATAGGGTTCGGGTTCGGATTAGGGTTAGGGTTAGGGTTAGGGTTCGGGTTAGGGTTAGGGTTAGGGTTAGGGGTTAGGGTTAGGGTTCGGGTTCGGGTTAGGGTTAGGGTTAGGGTTAGGGTTAGGGTAGGGTTCGGATTAGGGTTAGGGTAAGGGTTCGGGTTAGGGTTCGGTTTCGGGTTAGGGTTAGGTTTAGGGTTAGGGTTAGGTTTCGGTTTAGGTTTAGGGTTAGGGTTCGGGTTAGGTTTATGTTTCGGGTTAGGGTCAGGGTTAGGGTAGGGTTCGGGTTAGGGTTAGGTTTCGGTTTAGGGTTGGGTTCGGGATAGGTTTCGGGTTAGGGTTAGGGTTCGGGTTCGGGTTAAGTTTAGGGGTCGGGTTAGGGTTAGGGTTCGGGTTCGGGTTAGGGTTCGGGTTCGGGTTAGAGTTAGGGTTCGGTTTAGGGTTAAGGTTAGTGTTAGGGTTCGTGTTAGGGTTCGTTTTAGGGGTCGGGTTAGGGTTAGGGTTAGGGTTTGGGTTAGGGTTAGGGTTAGGGTTAGGGTTAGGGTTAGGGTTCGGGTTAGGGTTAGGGTTAGGGTTCGGGTTCGGGTTAGGTTTAGGGTTAGGGTTCGGGTTCGGGTTAGGTTTCGGGTTAGGGTTATGGTTCGAGTTATTGTTCGGGTTAGGGTTTGGGTTAGAGTTAGGGTTAGGGTTAGGGTTCGGGTTCGGGTTAGGGTTAGGGTTCGTGTTAGGGTTAGGGTTCAGGTTAGGGTTTGGTTTCGGGTTAGGGTTAGGGTTAGGTTTAGGGTTCGGGTTCGGGTTAGGTTTAGGGGTTAGGGTTCGGGTTCGGGTTAGGGTTCGGGTTAGGTTTCGGGTTAGGGTTAGGGGTTAGTGTTAGGGTTAGGGTTTGGGTTAGGGTTAGGGTTAGGGTTCAGATTAGGGTTAGGTTAGGGTTAGGGTTAGGGTTCTGGTTAGGGTTGGGTTTAGGGTTCGGGTTAGGGTTAGGGTTCGGGTTAGGGTTAGGTTTAGGGTTAGAGTTAGGGTTAGGGTTAGGGTTCGGGTTAGGTTTAGGTTTAGGGGTAGGGTTAGGGTTAGGATTCGGGTTAGGGTTAGGGTTAGGGTTCGGGTTAGGGTACGGGTTCGGGTTAGGGTTAGGGGTTAGTGTTCAGGTTAGGGTTAGGGTTAGGGTTCGGGTTATGGTTCGGGTTACGGTTAGGGTTAGGGTTCGGGTTAGGGTTAGGGTTAGGGTTAGGGTTCAGGTTACGGTTAGGGTTCGGGTTAGGGTTAGGGTTAGGGTTCGGGTTAGGGTTAGGTTTAGGGTTCGGGTTAGTGTTAGGGTTCGGTTTAGGGTTAGGTTTAGGGTTAGGGTTCGGGTTGGGGTTAGGGGTTAGTGTTCAGGTTAGGGTTACGTTTAGGGTTCGGGTTAGGGTTCGGGTTAGGGTTAGGGTTAGGGTTCAGGTTAGGGTTAGGGTTAGGGTTAGGGTTAGGGTTCGGGTTACGGTTACGGTTCGGGTTACGTTTAGGGTTTGGGTTAGTGTTAGGGTTAGGGTTCGGGTTAAGGTTAGGGTTAGGGTTCGGGTTAGGGTTCGGGTTAAGGTTAGGATTCGGGTTATGGTTAGGGTTAGAGTTCGGGTTAGGGTTAGGGTTAGGGTTAGGTTTAGGGTTCGTGTTAGGGTTCGGGTTAGGGGTCGGGTTATGGTTAGGTTTCGGTTTAGGGTTAGGGTTAGGGTTAGGGTTCGGGTTTGGTTTAGGGATCGGTTTAGGGTTAGGGTTAGGGATCGGTTTCGGGTTAGGTTTAGGGTTGGGGTTCGGGTTAGGGTTCGGGTTAGGGTTCGGGTTAGGGTTAGGGTTCGGGTTCGGGGTTAGGGTTAGGGTTAGGGTTCGGGTTAGTGTTCGGGTTAGGGTTAGGATTCGGGTAAAGGGTTAGGGTTCGCGTTCGGGTTAGGGTTAGGGTTAGGGTTTTGGTTAGGGTTAGGGTTAGGGTTCGGTTTAGGGTAGGGTTAGGGTTAGTGTTAAGGTTCAGGTTAGGGTTCGGTTTAGGGTTACGCTAGGTTTAGGTTTCGGGTTAGGGTTAGTGTTAGGGTTAGGGTTAGGGTTAGGGTTCGGGTTCGGGTTAGGGTTCGGGTTAGGGTTCGCGTTATGGTTAGGGTTAGGGTTCGGGTTAGGGTTAGGTTTAGGGTTAGGTTTAGGGTTCGGGTTACGGTTAGGGTTCGGGTAAGTGTTAAGGTGAGGGTTCGGGTTAGGGTTAGGGTTAGGGTTCAGGTTAGGGTTAGGGTTCGGCTTAGGGTTAGGGTTAGGGTTCGGGTTAGGGTTCGGGTTAGGTTTAGAGTTAGGGTTCGGGTTAGGTTTATGTTTCGGGTTAGGGTCAGGGTTAGGGTTAGGGTTCGGGTTAGGGTTAGGGTTCGGGTTAGGGTTGGGTTCGGGTTAGTTTTCGGGTTAGGGTTAGGGTTCGCGTTCGGTTTAGGGTTAGGTTTCGGGTTAGGGTTAGGGTTAGGGTTCGGGTTCGGTCTAGGGTTCGGGTTAGGGTTAGGGTTAGGGTTCGGGTTAGGGTTAGGGTTAGGGTTAGGGTTCGTGTTAGGGTTCGGGTTAGGGTTCGGGTTAGGGTTAGGGTTAGGGTTCGGGTTAGGGTTAGGGTTAGGGTTCGGGTTAGGGTTAGGGTTCGGGTTCGTGTTAGGGTTCGGGTTAGGGTTATGGTTCGAGTTAGGGTTCGGGTTAGGGTTTGGGTTAGAGTTAGGGTTAGGGTTAGGTTTCGGGTTCGGGTTCGGGTTAGGGTTAGGTTTAGGGTTTGGGTTAGGGTTAGGGTTAGGGTTAGGGTTCGGGTTAGGGTTCGGGTTAGGTTTAGGGATAGGATTCGGGTTAGGGTTAGGGTTTGGTTTCGGGTTAGGGTTAGGTTTAGGGTTCGGGTTAGGGGTTAGGGTTAGGGTTAGGGTTCGGTTTCGGGTTAGGGTTAGGTTTAGGGTTAGGGTTCGGATTAGGGTTATGTTAGGGTTCGGGTTACGGTTAGGGTTCGGTTTAGGGTTAGGGTTCGGGTTAGGGGTTAGGGTTAGGGTTCGGTTTCGGGTTAGGGTTAGGGGTAGGGTTCGGTTTAGGTTTAGTGTTCGGGTTAGGGTTAGGGTTAGTGTTAGTGTTAGGGTTGGGGTTAGGGTTAGGGTTAGGGTTAGGTTTCGGTTTCGGTTTAGGGTTAGGTTTCGGGTTAGGGTTAGGTTTAGGGTTAGGTTTAGGGTTCGGATTCGGGTTAGGGTTAGGGTGCGGGTTAGGTTTAGGGTTAGGGTTAGGGTTCGGGTTCGGCTTAGGTTTAGGGTTCGTGTTAGGGTTAGGGTTAAGTTTAGGGTTAGGGTTAGGGTTAGGGTTAGGGTTCGGGTTAGCGTTAGGGTTCGGGTTCGGGTTAGGGTTATGGTTAGGGTTAGGTTTAGGGTTCGGGTTCGGGTTCGGGATAGGGTTAGGGGTTAGGGTTCGGGTTCGGGTTAGGGTTAGGGTTGGTTTCGGGTTAGGGTTAGGGGTTAGTGTTAGGGTTAGGGTTAGGATTAGGGTTAGGGTTCGGATTAGGGTTAGGGTTCTGGTTAGGGTTCGGGTTAGGGTTCGGGGTAGGGTTAGGTTTCGGGTTAGGGTTAGGTTTAGGGTTAGAGTTAGGGTTAGGGTTAGGGTTCGGGTTAGGGTTAGGTTTAGGGTTAGGGTTAGGGTTAGGGTTCCGGTTAGGGTTAGGGTTAGGGTTCGGGTTAGGTTTCGGGTTCGGGTTAGGGTTAGGGTTTAGTGTTCAGGTTAGGGTTAGGGTTAGGGTTCGGGTTAGGGTTCAGGTTAGGGTTAGGGTTAGGGTTTGGTTTAGGGTTAGGGTTAGGGTTCGGGTTAGGGTTAGGGTTCGGGTTATGGTTAGGGTTTGGGTTAGGGTTAGGGTTAGGGATCGGGTTAGGGTTAGGTTTAGGGTTCAGTTTAGGGTTAGGTTTCGGGTTAGGGTTAGGATTAGGGTTAGGGTTCGGGTTAGGGTTCGGGTTCGGGTTGGGGTTAGGTGTTAGTGTTCAGGTTAGGTTTAGGGTTAGGGTTCGGTTTAGGGTTCGGGTTAGGGTTAGGGTTAGGGTTCAGTTTAGGGTTAGGGTTAGGGTTAGGGTTAGGGCTCGGGTTGCGGTTAGGGTTCGGGTTACGGTTAGGGTTCGTGTTAGGGTTAGGGTTAGGGTTAGGGTTCGGGTTAAGGTTAGGTTTAGGGTTTGGGTTAGGGTTAGGGTTCGGGTTAGGGTTAGGGTTCGGGTTAGGGTTCGGGTTCGGGTTAGGGTTTGGGTTAGGGTTAGGGTTAGAGTTCGGGTTAGGGTTAGGGTTAGGGTTAGGTTTAGGGTTCGTGTTAGGTTTCGGGTTAGGGGTAGGGTTAGGGTTAGTGTTAGGGTTCGGGTTAGGGTTAGGGTTTGGGTTCGGGTTAGGGTTAGGGTTCGGTTTAGGGTTAGGGTTAGGGTTCGGGTTCGGGCTAGGGTTAGGGTTGGGTTTCGGGTTAGGTTTAGGGTTAGGGTCGGGTGAGGGTTCGGGTTCGGGTTAGGGTTAGCGTTCGGGTTAGGGTTAGGGTTAGGTTTAGGGTTCGGGTTAGGGTTAGGGTTCGGGTTCGGGTTAGGGTTAGGGTTGGGTTTCGGGTTCGGTTTAGGTTTAGGGTTAGGGTTCGGGTTAGGTTTAGGATTCGGGTTAGGGTTAGGGTTAGGGTTAGGGTTTGGGTTCGGGTTAGGGTTAGGGTTAGTGTTAGGATTCGGGTTAGGGTTAGGATTAGGGTTTAGGGTTAGGGTTAGGGTTAGGGTTAGGTTTAGGGTTCGGATTAGCGTTAGGTTTCGGATTAGTGTTAGGGTTAGGTTTAGGGTAAGTGTTCGGGTTAGGGTTAGGGTTGGGGTTAGGTTTCGGGTTAGGGTTAGGGTTAGGGTTCGAGTTAGGGTTAGGGTTAGGGTTAGGATTAGGATTCGGGTTAGGGTTAGGGTTAGGGTTTAGGGTTAGGGTTAGGGTTAGTGTTAGGTTTAGGGTTCGGATTAGCGTTAGGTTTCGGATTAGGGTTAGGGTTAGGTTTAGGGTAAGTGTTCGGGTTAGGGTTAGGCTTAGGGTTAGGTTTCGGGTTAGGGTTAGGGTTAGGGTTCGAGTTAGGGTTAGGGTTAGGGTTAGGGTTATGGTTCGGGTTAGGGTTAGGGTTAGGTTTCGGGTTAGGGTTAGGGTTAGGGTTCGAGTTAGGGTTAGGGTTAGGGTTAGGGTTATGGTTCGGGTTAGGGTTAGGGTTAGGGTTCGGGTTTGGGTTAGGGTTCGGGTTAGGGTTAGGGTTAGGGTTAGGGTTTGGGTTAGGTTTAGGTTTCGGGTTCGGGTTCGGTTTAGGGTTAGGGTTCGGGTTAGGGTTAGGGTTCGGGTTAGGGTTAGGGTTCGGGTTCGGGTTAGGGTTAGGGTTGGGGTTCGGGTTCGGGTTAGGTTTAGGGTTAGGGTTCGGGTTAGGGTTAGGATTCGTGTTAGGGTTAGGGTTAGGGTTTGGGTTAGGGTTAGGGTTAGGATTCGGGTTAGGGTTAGGGTTAGGGTTTACGGTTAGTGTTAGGGTTAGGGTTATGTTTAGGGTTCGGATTAGCGTTAGGTTCGGATTAGGGTTAGGGTTAGGGTAAGGGTTAGGGTTAGGTTTACGGTTAGGTTTCGGGTTAGGGTTCGGGTTATGGTTAGGGTTAGGGTTCGGGTTAGGGTTAGGGTTAGGGTTCGGGTTAGGGTTCGGGTTAGGGTTAGGGTTCGCGTTAGGGTTAGGGTTACGGTTCGGTTTAGGGTTCGGCTTCGGGTTAGGGTTATGATTTGGTTCGGGTTCGGGGTAGGGTTAGGGTTCGGGTTCGGTTTCGGGTTCGGGTTCGGGTTAGGGGTTAGGGTTCGGGTTAGTGTTAGGGTTAGGATTCGGGTTAGGGTTAGGGTTAGCGTTAGGGTTAGGGTTCGGATTAGGGTTAGGTTTATTGTTCGGGATAGGGTTCGGGTTCGGATTAGGGTTAGGGTTAGGGTTAGGGTTCGGGTTAGGGTTAGGGTTAGGGTTAGGGGTTAGGGTTAGGGTTTGGTTTCGGGTTCGGGTTAGGGTTAGGGTTAGGGTTAGGGGTTCGGGTTAGGGTTCGGGTTAGGGTTAGGGTTTGGTTTAGGGTTAGGGTTCGGGTTAGGGTTAGGGTTAGGTTTAGGGTTCGGGTTAGGGTTAGGGTTAGAGTTAGGGTTCGGGTTAGGGTTAGAGTTAGGGTTAGGGTTAGGGTTCGGGTTAGGGTTAGGGTTAGGGTTTGGGTTAGTGTTAGGGTTAGGGTTAGGGTTCGGGTTAGGGTTAGGGTTCGGGTTCGGGTTAGGGTTAGGGTTAGGGTTAGGGTTAGGGTAGGGTTCGGATTAGGGTTAGGGTAAGGGTTCGGGTTAGGGTTCGGGTTCGGGTTAGGGTTAGGTTTAGGGTTAGGGTTAGGTTTCGGTTTAGGTTTAGGGTTAGGGTTCGGGTTAGGTTTATGTTTCGGGTTAGGGTCAGGGTTAGGGTAGGGTTCGGGTTAGGGTTAGGTTTCGGTTTAGGGTTGGGTTCGGGATAGGTTTCGGGTTAGGGTTAGGGTTCGGATTCGGGTTAAGTTTAGGGGTCGGGTTAGGGTTAGGGTTCGGGTTCGGGTTAGGGTTCGGGTTCGGGTTAGAGTTAGGGTTCGGTTTAGGGTTAAGGTTAGTGTTAGGGTTCGTGTTAGGGTTCGTTTTAGGGGTCGGGTTAGGGTTAGGGTTAGGGTTTGGGTTAGGGTTAGGGTTAGGGTTAGGGTTAGGGTTAGGGTTCGGGTTAGGGTTAGGGTTAGGGTTCGGGTTCGGGTTAGGTTTAGGGTTAGGGTTCGGGTTCGGGTTAGGTTTCGGGTTAGGGTTATGGTTCGAGTTATTGTTCGGGTTAGGGTTTGGGTTAGAGTTAGGGTTAGGGTTAGGGTTCGGGTTCGGGTTAGGGTTAGGGTTCGTGTTAGGGTTAGGGTTCGGGTTAGGGTTTGGTTTCGGGTTAGGGTTAGGGTTAGGTTTAGGGTTCGGGTTCGGGTTAGGTTTAGGGGTTAGGGTTCGGGTTCGGGTTAGGGTTCGGGTTAGGTTTCGGGTTAGGGTTAGGGGTTAGTGTTAGGGTTAGGGTTTGGGTTAGGGTTAGGGTTAGGGTTCAGATTAGGGTTAGGTTAGGGTTAGGGTTAGGGTTCTGGTTAGGGTTGGGGTTAGGGTTCGGGTTAGGGTTAGGGTTCAGGTTAGGGTTAGGTTTAGGGTTAGAGTTAGGGTTAGGGTTAGGGTTCGGGTTAGGTTTAGGTTTAGGGGTAGGGTTAGGGTTAGGATTCGGGTTAGGGTTAGGGTTAGGGTTCGGGTTAGGGTACGGGTTCGGGTTAGGGTTAGGGGTTAGTGTTCAGGTTAGGGTTAGGGTTAGGGTTCGGGTTATGGTTCGGGTTACGGTTAGGGTTAGGGTTCGGGTTAGGGTTAGGGTTAGGGTTAGGGTTCAGGTTACGGTTAGGGTTCGGGTTAGGGTTAGGGTTAGGGTTCGGGTTAGGGTTAGGTTTAGGGTTCGGGTTAGTGTTAGGGTTCGGTTTAGGGTTAGGGTTAGGGTTAGGGTTCGGGTTGGGGTTAGGGGTTAGTGTTCAGGTTAGGGTTACGTTTAGGGTTCGGGTTAGGGTTCGGGTTAGGGTTAGGGTTAGGGTTCAGGTTAGGGTTAGGGTTAGGGTTAGGGTTAGTGTTCGGGTTACGGTTACGGTTCGGGTTACGTTTAGGGTTCGGGTTAGTGTTAGGGTTAGGGTTCGGGTTAAGGTTAGGGTTAGGGTTCGGGTTAGGGTTCGGGTTAAGGTTAGGATTCGGGTTATGGTTAGGGTTAGAGTTCGGGTTAGGGTTAGGGTTAGGGTTAGGTTTAGGGTTCGTGTTAGGGTTCGGGTTAGGGGTCGGGTTATGGTTAGGTTTCGGTTTAGGGTTAGGGTTAGGGTTAGGGTTCGGGTTTGGTTTAGGGATCGGTTTAGGGTTAGGGTTAGGGATCGGTTTCGGGTTAGGTTTAGGGTTGGGGGTCGGGTTAGGGTTCGGGTTAGGGTTCGGGTTAGGGTTAGGGTTCGGGTTCGGGGTTAGGGTTAGGGTTAGGGTTCGGGTTAGTGTTCGGGTTAGGGTTAGGATTCGGGTAAAGGGTTAGGGTTCGCGTTCGGGTTAGGCTTAGGGTTAGGGTTTTGGTTAGGGTTAGGGTTAGGGTTCGGTTTAGGGTAGGGTTAGGGTTAGTGTTAAGGTTCAGGTTAGGGTTCGGTTTAGGGTTACGCTAGGTTTAGGTTTCGGGTTAGGGTTAGTGTTAGGGTTAGGGTTAGGGTTAGGGTTCGGGTTCGGGTTAGGGTTAGGGTTAGCGTTAGGGTTCGGGTTAGGGTTAGGGTTCGGGTTCGGGTTAGGGTTCGGGTTCGGGTTAGGGTTAGGGTTAGGGTTAGGGTTAGGGTTCGGATATGGGTTAGGGTTCGGGTTCGGGTTAGGGTTCGGGTTCGGGTTAGGGTTAGGGTTAGGGTTAGGTTAAGGGTTCGGGTTAGGGTTAGGGTTCGAGTTAGGGTTAGGGTTAGGGTTAGGGTTATGGTTCGGGTTAGGGTTAGGGTTAGGGTTCGGGTTAGGGTTAGGGTTAGGTTTAGGGTTCGGGTTAGGGTTAGGGTTAGAGTTAGGGTTCGGGTTAGGGTTAGAGTTAGGGTTAGGGTTAGGGTTCGGGTTAGGGTTAGGGTTAGGGTTTGGGTTAGTGTTAGGGTTAGGGTTAGGGTTCGGGTTAGGGTTAGGGTTCGGGTTCGGGTTAGGGTTAGGGTTAGGGTTAGGGTTAGGGTAGGGTTCGGATTAGGGTTAGGGTAAGGGTTCGGGTTAGGGTTCGGGTTCGGGTTAGGGTTAGGTTTAGGGTTAGGGTTAGGTTTCGGTTTAGGTTTAGGGTTAGGGTTCGGGTTAGGTTTATGTTTCGGGTTAGGGTCAGGGTTAGGGTAGGGTTCGGGTTAGGTTTAGGTTTCGGTTTAGGGTTGGGTTCGGGATAGGTTTCGGGTTAGGGTTAGGGTTCGGGTTCGGGTTACGTTTAGGGGTCGGGTTAGGGTTAGGGTTCGGGTTCGGGTTAGGGTTCGGGTTCGGGTTAGAGTTAGGGTTCGGTTTAGGGTTAAGGTTAGTGTTAGGGTTCGTGTTAGGGTTCGTTTTAGGGGTCGGGTTAGGGTTAGGGTTAGGGTTTGGGTTAGGGTTAGGGTTAGGGTTAGGGTTAGGGTTAGGGTTAGGGTTCGGGTTAGGGTTAGGGTTAGGGTTCGGGTTCGGGTTAGGTTTAGGGTTAGGGTTCGGGTTCGGGTTAGGTTTCGGGTTAGGGTTATGGTTCGAGTTATTGTTCGGGTTAGGGTTTGGGTTAGAGTTAGGGTTAGGGTTAGGGTTCGGGTTCGGGTTAGGGTTAGGGTTCGTGTTAGGGTTAGGGTTCGGGTTAGGGTTTGGTTTCGGGTTAGGGTTAGGGTTAGGTTTAGGGTTCGGGTTCGGGTTAGGTTTAGGGGTTAGGTTTCGGGTTCGGGTTAGGGTTCGGGTTAGGTTTCGGGTTAGGGTTAGGGGTTAGTGTTAGGGTTAGGGTTTGGGTTAGGGTTAGGGTTAGGGTTCAGATTAGGGTTAGGTTAGGGTTAGGGTTAGGGTTCTGGTTAGGGTTGGGGTTAGGGTTCGGGTTAGGGTTAGGGTTCGGGTTAGGGTTAGGTTTAGGGTTAGAGTTAGGGTTAGGGTTAGGGTTCGGGTTAGGTTTAGGTTTATGGGTAGGGTTAGGGTTAGGATTCGGGTTAGGGTTAGGGTTAGGGTTCGGGTTAGGGTACGGGTTCGGGTTAGGGTTAGGGGTTAGTGTTCAGGTTAGGGTTAGGGTTAGGGTTCGGGTTATGGTTCGGGTTACGGTTAGGGTTAGGGTTCGGGTTAGGGTTAGGGTTAGGGTTAGGGTTCAGGTTACGGTTAGGGTTCGGGTTAGGGTTAGGGTTAGGGTTCGGGTTAGGGTTAGGTTTAGGGTTCGGGTTAGTGTTAGGGTTCGGTTTAGGGTTAGGGTTAGGGTTAGGGTTCGGGTTGGGGTTAGGGGTTAGTGTTCAGGTTAGGGTTACGTTTAGGGTTCGGGTTAGGGTTCGGGTTAGGGTTAGGGTTAGGGTTCAGGTTAGGGTTAGGGTTAGGGTTAGGGTTAGGGTTCGGGTTACGGTTACGGTTCGGGTTACGTTTAGGGTTCGGGTTAGTGTTAGGGTTAGGGTTCGGGTTAAGGTTAGGGTTAGGGTTCGGGTTAGGGTTCGGGTTAAGGTTAGGATTCGGGTTATGGTTAGGGTTAGAGTTCGGGTTAGGGTTAGGGTTAGGGTTAGGTTTAGGGTTCGTGTTAGGGTTCGGGTTAGGGGTCGGGTTATGGTTAGGTTTCGGTTTAGGGTTAGGGTTAGGGTTAGGGTTCGGGTTTGGTTTAGGGATCGGTTTAGGGTTAGGGTTAGGGATCGGTTTCGGGTTAGGTTTAGGGTTGGGGTTCGGGTTAGGGTTCGGGTTAGGGTTCGGGTTAGGGTTAGGGTTCGGGTTCGGGGTTAGGGTTAGGGTTAGGGTTCGGGTTAGTGTTCGGGTTAGGGTTAGGATTCGGGTAAAGGGTTAGGGTTCGCGTTCGGGTTAGGCTTAGGGTTAGGGTTTTGGTTAGGGTTAGGGTTAGGGTTCGGTTTAGGGTAGGGTTAGGGTTAGTGTTAAGGTTCAGGTTAGGGTTCGGTTTAGGGTTACGCTAGGTTTAGGTTTCGGGTTAGGGTTAGTGTTAGGGTTAGGGTTAGGGTTAGGGTTCGGGTTCGGGTTAGGGTTAGGGTTAGCGTTAGGGTTCGGGTTAGGGTTAGGGTTCGGGTTCGGGTTAGGGTTCGGGTTCGGGTTAGGGTTAGGGTTAGGGTTAGGGTTAGGGTTCGGATATGGGTTAGGGTTCGGGTTCGGGTTAGGGTTCGGGTTCGGGTTAGGGTTAGGGTTAGGGTTAGGTTAAGGGTTCGGGTTAGGATTTGGGTTAGGGTTAGGGTTAGGGGTTAGGGTTAGGGTTACGGTTCGGGTTCGGGTTAGGGTTAGGGTTACGGTTAGGGGTTAGTGTTAGGGTTCGGGTTAGGGTTAGGGTTAGGGTTTGGGTTAGGGTTCGGGTTAGGTTTAGGGTTAGGGTTCGGGTTAGGGTTAGGGTTAGGGTTAGGGTTAGGGTTAGGGTTATGGTTCGTTTTAGGGTTAGGGTTAGGGTTAGGGTTCGGGTTAGGATTACGGTTACTGTTAGGGTTAGGGTTAGGGTTAGGGCTCGGGTTAGGGTTAGGGTTAGTGTTAGGGTTAGGGTTAGGGTTCGTGATAGCGTTAGGTTTAGGGTTCGGTTTAGGGTTCGGGTTCGGGTTAAGGTTAGGGATTAGTGTTCAGGTTAGGGTTAGGGTTAGGGTTCGGGTTAGGGTTCGCGTTATGGTTAGGGTTAGGGTTCGGGTTAGGGTTAGGTTTAGGGTTAGGTTTAGGGTTCGGGTTACGGTTAGGGTTCGGGTTAGTGTTAAGGTGAGGGTTAGGGTTAGGGTTAGGGTTAGGGTTCAGGTTAGGGTTAGGGTTCGGCTGAGGGTTAGGGTTAGGGTTCGGGTTAGGGTTCGGGTTAGGTTTAGAGTTAGGGTTCGGGTTAGGTTTATGTTTCGGGTTAGGGTCAGGGTTAGGGTTAGGGTTCGGGTTAGGGTTAGGGTTCGGGTTAGGGTTGGGTTCGGGTTAGTTTTCGGGTTAGGGTTAGGGTTCGCGTTTGGTTTAGGGTTAGGTTTCGGGTTAGGGTTAGGGTTAGGGTTCGGGTTCGGTCTAGGGTTCGGGTTAGGGTTAGGGTTAGGGTTCGGGTTAGGGTTAGGGTTAGGGTTAGGGTTCGTGTTAGGGTTCGGGTTAGGGTTCGGGTTAGGGTTAGGGTTAGGGTTCGGGTTAGGGTTAGGGTTAGGGTTCGGGTTAGGGTTAGGGTTCGGGTTCGGGTTAGGGTTCGGGTTAGGGTTATGGTTCGAGTTAGGGTTCGGGTTAGGGTTTGGGTTAGAGTTAGGGTTAGGGTTAGGTTTCGGGTTCGGGTTCGGGTTAGGGTTAGGTTTAGGGTTTGGGTTAGGGTTAGGGTTAGGGTTAGGGTTAGGGTTCGGGTTAGGGTTCGGGTTAGGTTTAGGGATAGGATTCGGGTTAGGGTTAGGGTTTGGTTTCGGGTTAGGGTTAGGTTTAGGGTTCAGGTTAGGGGTTAGGGTTAGGGTTAGGGTTCGGTTTCGGGTTAGGGTTAGGTTTAGGGTTAGGGTTCGGATTAGGGTTATGTTAGGTTTCGGGTTACGGTTAGGGTTCGGTTTAGGGTTAGGGTTCGGGTTAGGGGTTAGGGTTAGGGTTCGGTTTCGGGTTAGGGTTAGGGGTAGGGTTCGGTTTAGGTTTAGTGTTCGGGTTAGGGTTAGGGTTAGTGTTAGTGTTAGGGTTGGGGTTAGGGTTAGGGTTAGGGTTAGGTTTAGGGTTCGGGTTCGGGTTCGGGATAGGGTTAGGGGTTAGGGTTCGGGTTCGGGTTAGGGTTAGGGTTGGTTTCGGGTTAGGGTTAGGGGTTAGTGTTAGGGTTAGGGTTAGGATTAGGGTTAGGGTTCGGATTAGGGTTAGGTTAGGGTTAGGGTTCTGGTTAGGGTTCGGGTTAGGGTTCGGGGTAGGGTTAGGTTTCGGGTTAGGGTTAGGTTTAGGGTTAGAGTTAGGGTTAGGGTTAGGGTTCGGGTTAGGGTTAGGTTTAGGGTTAGGGTTAGGGTTAGGGTTCCGGTTAGGGTTAGGGTTAGGGTTCGGGTTAGGTTTCGGGTTCGGGTTAGGGTTAGGGTTTAGTGTTCAGGTTAGGGTTAGGGTTCGGGTTAGGGTTCAGGTTAGGGTTAGGGTTAGGGTTTGGTTTAGGGTTAGGGTTAGGGTTCGGGTTAGGGTTAGGGTTCGGGTTATGGTTAGGGTTTGGGTTAGGGTTAGGGTTAGGGATCGGGTTAGGGTTAGGTTTAGGGTTCAGTTTAGGGTTAGGTTTCGGGTTAGGGTTAGGATTAGGGTTAGGGTTCGGGTTAGGGTTCGGGTTCGGGTTGGGGTTAGGTGTTAGTGTTCAGGTTAGGTTTAGGGTTAGGGTTCGGTTTAGGGTTCGGGTTAGGGTTAGGGTTAGGGTTCAGTTTAGGGTTAGGGTTAGGGTTAGGGTTAGGGCTCGGGTTACGGTTAGGGTTCGGGTTACGGTTAGGGTTCGTGTTAGGGTTAGGGTTAGGGTTAGGGTTCGGGTTAAGGTTAGGTTTAGGGTTTGGGTTAGGGTTAGGGTTCGGGTTAGGGTTAGGGTTCGGGTTAGGGTTCGGGTTCGGGTTAGGGTTTGGGTTAGGGTTAGGGTTAGAGTTCGGGTTAGGGTTAGGGTTAGGGTTAGGTTTAGGGTTCGTGTTAGGTTTCGGGTTAGGGGTAGGGTTAGGGTTAGTGTTAGGGTTCGGGTTAGGGTTAGGGTTAGGGTTCGGGTTAGGGTTAGGGTTCGGTTTAGGGTTAGGGTTAGGGTTCGGGTTCGGGCTAGGGTTAGGGTCGGGTTTCGGGTTAGGGTTAGGGTTAGGGTTAGGGTTAGGGTTCGGGTTAGGTTTAGGGTTAGGGTTCGGGTTAGGGTTAGGGTTAGGGTTAGGGTTAGGGTTAGGGTTCGTTTTAGGGTTAGGGTTAGGGTTAGGGTTCGGGTTAGGATTACGGTTACTGTTAGGGTTAGGGTTAGGGTTAGGGCTCTGGTTAGGTTTAGGGTTAGGGTTAGGGTTAGGGTTAGGGTTAGGGTTCGTGATAGGGTTAGGGTTAGGGTTCGGGTTAGGGTTCGGGTTCGGATTAAGGTTAGGGATTAGTGTTCAGGTTAGGGTTAGTGTTAGGGTTCGGGTTAGGGTTCGCGTTATGGTTAGGGTTAGGGTTCGGGTTTGGGTTAGGTTTAGGGTTAGGTTTAGGGTTCGGGTTACGGTTAGGGTTAGGGTTAGGGTTAAGGTGAGGGTTCGGGTTAGGGTTAGGGTTAGGGTTCGGGTTAGGGTTAGGGTTCGGGTTAGGGTTAGTGTTAGGGTTAGGGTTCGGGTTAGGGTTCGGGTTAGGTTTAGAGTTAGGGTTCGGGTTAGGTTTATGTTTCGGGTTAGGGTCAGGTTTAGGGTTAGGGTTCGGGTTAGTGTTAGGGTTCGGGTTAGGGTTGGGTTCGGGTTAGTTTTCGGGTTAGGGTTAGGGTTCGGGTTCGGTTTAGGGTTAGGGTTCGGGTTAGGGTTAGGGTTAGGGTTCGGGTTCGGGCTAGGGTTCG
>JAVLSZ010000127.1:55000-62500 GCA_032313775.1 Urocyon cinereoargenteus
GTTTAGGGTTAGGGTTTGGGTTAGGGTTAGGTGTAGGGTTAGGGTTAGAGTTAGGGTTCGGGTTGGGGTTAGGGTTAGGGTTCGGGTTAGTGTTAGGGTTAGTGTTAGTGTGAGGGTTGGGGTTAGGGTTAGTGTTAGGGTTAGGATTAGGGTTAGGTTTCGGGTTCGGTTAGCGTTCGGGTTCGGGTTAGGGTTAGGGTGCGGGTTAGGTTTAGGGTTAGGGTTAGGGTTCGGGTTCGGGTTAGGGTTAGGGTTCGTGTTAGGGTTAGGGTTCGGGTTAGGGTTAGGGTTAGGGTTCGGTTTAGGGTTCGGGTTCGGGTTAGTGTTAGGGTTAGGGTTAGGGTTCGGGTTAGGGTTAGGGTTCGGGTTCGGGTTAGGGTTAGGGTTAGGGTTAGATTTAGGGTTCGGGTTCGGGTTAGGTTTAGGGGTTAGGGTTCGGGTTCGGGTTAGGGTTAGGGTTAGGGTTAGGTTTAGGTGTTAGTGTTAGGGTTAGGGTTAGGGTTAGGGTTAGGGTTAGGGTTCGGATTAGGGTTAGGTTAGGGTTAGGGTTAGGGTTCTGTTTAGAGTTCGGGTTAGGGTTCGGGTTAGGGTTAGGGTTCGGGTTAGGGTTAGGTTTAGGGTTAGAGTTAGGGTTAGGGTTAGGGTTCGGGTTAGGGTTAGGTTTAGGGTTAGGTTTAGGGTTAGGGTTCGGGTTAGGGTTAGGGTTAGGGTTCGGGTTAGGGTTCAGGTTCGGGTGAGGGTTAGGTGTTAGTATTCAGGTTAGGGTTAGGGGTAGGGTTCGGGTTAGGGTTCGGGTTAGGGTTAGGGTTGGTGTTCGGGTTAGGGTTAGGGTAGGGTTAGGGTTAGGGTTCGGGTTACAGTTAGGGTTCGGGTTAGGGTTAGGGTTAGGGTTCGGGTTAGGGTTAGGTTTAGGGTTCAGGTTAGGTTTAGGGTTCGGGTTCGGGTTAGGGTTAGGGTTCGGGTTAGAGTTCGGGTTCGGGTTGGGGTTAGGGGTTAGTGTTCAGGTTAGGGTTAGGGTTAGGGTTCGGTTTAGGGTTCGGGTTAGGGTTAGGGTTAGGGTTCAGTTTAGGGTTAGGGTTAGGGTTATGGTTCCTGTTACGGTTAGGGTTCGGGTTACGGTTAGGGTTCGGGTTAGGGTTAGGGTTAGGGTTCGGGTTAGGGTTCGGGTTAGGCTTTTGGTTAGGGTTAGGGTTCGGGTTAGGGTTAGGGTTAGGGTTCAGTTTAGGGTTCGGGTTAGGGTTAGGGTTCGTGTTAGGGTTAGGGTTAGAGTTCGGGTTAGGGTTAGGGTTAGTGTTAGGTTTAGGGTTCGTGTTAGGGTTCGCGTTAGGGGTCGGATTAGGGTTAGGGTTAGGGTTCGGGTTAGGGTTAGGGTTCGGTTTAGGGTTAGGGTTAGGGTTCGGGTTAGGGTTCGGGTTAAGGTTAGGGTTCGGGTTATGGTTAGGGTTAGAGTTCGGGTTAGGGTTAGGGTTAGTGTTAGGTTTAGGGTTCGTGTTAGGGTTCGGGTTAGGGGTCGGGTTAGGATTAGGGTTCGGTTTAGGGTTAGGGTTAGGGTTAGCGATCGGGTTAGGTTTAGGTTTCGGTTTAGGGTTAGGGTTAGGGTTCCGGTTCGGGTTAGGGTTAGGGTTGGGGTTCGGGTTAGGGTTCGGGTTAGGGTTCGGGTTAGGGTTAGGGTTAGTGTTAGGGTTCGGGTTCGGGGTTAGGGTTAGGGTTAGGGTTCGGGTTAGTGTTCGGGTTAGGGTTAGGATTCGGGTAAAGGGTTAGGGTTCGGGTTCGGGTTAGGGTTAGGGTTAGGTTTCGGGTTAGGGTTAGGTGTTAGTGTTAGGGTTAGGGTTAGGGTTACGGTTAGGGTTAGGGTTCGGATTAGGGTTAGGTTAGGGTTAGGGTTAGGGTTCTGTTTAGAGTTCGGGTTAGGGTTCGGGTTAGGGTTAGGGTTCGGGTTAGGGTTAGGGTTCGGGTTCGGGTTAGGGTTAGTGTTAGGGTTAGGGTTAGGTTTAGGGTTAGGGTTCGGGTTCTGGTTAGGGTTAGGTTTAGGGTTCGGGTTCGGTTTCGTGGTAGGGTTAGGGCTCGGGTTCGGGTTCGGGTTCGGATTCGGGTTAGGGGATAGGGAACGGGTTAGGGTTAGGGTTCGGGTTAGGGTTAGGCTTAGGGTTAGGGTTAGGGTTCGGATTAGGGTTAGGGTTAGGGTTCGGGTTAGGGTTCGGGTTCGGGTTAGGGTTAGGGTTAGGGTTAGGTTTAGGGTTCGGGTTAGGGTTTGGGTTAGGTTTAGGGTTAGGGGTTAGGGTTAGGGTTAGGGTTCGGGTACGGGTTCGGGTTAGGGTTATGGTTAGGGGTTAGGGTTAGGGTTCGGGTTCGGGTTAGGGTTAGGGTTAGGGTTAGGGTTCGGGTTAGGGTTAGGGTTAGGGTTAGGGTTAGGGTTATGGTTAGGGTTCGTTTTAGGGTTAGGGTTAGGGTTAGGGTTCGGTTCAGGATTAGGGTTACTGTTAGGGTTAGGGTTAGGGTTAGGGCTCGGGTTAGTGTTAGGTTTAGGGTTAGGGTTAGGGTTCGTGATAGGGTTAGGGTTAGGGTTCGGGTTAGGGTTCGGGTTCGGGTTAAGGTTAGGGATTAGTGTTCAGGTTAGGGTTAGGGTTAGGGTTAGGGTTCGGGTTAGGGTTCGCGTTAGGTTTAGGGTTAGGGTTCGGGTTAGGGTTAGGTTTAGGGTTAGGTTTAGGGTTCGGGTTACGGTTAGGGTTCGGGTTAGTGTTAAGGTGAGGGTTAGGGTTAGGGTTCGGTTTAGGGTTAGGGTTAGGGTTAGGGTTAGGGTTCAGGTTAGGGTTCGGGTTAGGGTTGGGTACGGGTTAGTTTTCGGGTTAGGGTTAGGGTTCGGGTTCGGTTTAGGGTTAGGGTTCGCGTTAGGTTTAGGGTTAGGGTTCGGGTTCGGGTTAGGGTTCGGGTTAGGGTTAAGGTTAGGGTTCGGGTTAGGGATAGGGTTAGGGTTAGGGTTCGTGTTAGGGTTCGGTTTAGGGGTCGGGTTAGGGTTAGGGTTAGGGTTCGGTTTAGGGTTAGGGTTAGGGTTAGGGTTAGGGTTAGGGTTAGGGTTCGGGTTAGGGTTAGGGTTCGGGTTAGGTTTAGGGTTAGGGTTCGGGTTCGGGTTAGGGTTCAGGTTAGGGTTATGGTTCGAGTTAGTGTTCGGGTTAGGGTTTGGGTTAGAGTTAGGGTTAGGGTTAGGGTTCGGGTTCGGGTTCAGGTTAGGGTTAGGGTTTGGGTTAGGGTTAGGGTTATGGTTAGGGTTCGGGTTAGGGTTCGGGTTAGGGTTAGGGTTAGGATTCGGGTTAGGGTTAGGGTTTGGGTTCGGGTTAGGGTTAGGTTTAGGGTTCGGGTTAGGGGTTAGGGTTAGGGTTAGGTTTCGGGTTCGGGTTAGGGTTAGGTTTAGGGTTAGGGTTCGGATTAGGGTTAGGTTAGGGTTCGGGTTAGGGTTAGGGTTCAGGTTAGGGTTAGGGTTCGGGTTAGGGGTTAGTGTTAGGGTTCGGTTTCGGGTTAGGTTTAGGGTTAGGGTTCGGGTTAGGTTTAGTGTTCGGGTTAGGTTTATGGTTAGTGTTAGTGTTAGGGTTGGGGTTAGGGTTAGGGTTAGGGTTAGGGTTAGGGTTAGGTTACGGGTTCGGGTTAGGATTAGGTTTCGGGTTAGGGTTAGGTTTAGGGTTAGGGTTAGGGTTAGGGTTCGGGTTCGGGTTAGGGTTAGGGTGCGGGTTAGGTTTAGGGTTAGGGTTAGGGTTCGGGTTCGGGTAAGGGTTAGGGTTCGTGTTAGGGTTAGGGTTCGGGTTAGGGTTAGGGTTAGGGTTAGGGTTAGGGTTGGGGTTCGGGTTAGGGTTAGGGTTCGGTTTCGGCTTAGGGTTAGGGTTAGGGTTAGGTTTAGGGTTCGGGTTCGGGTTAGGGTTAGGGGTTAGGGGTTAGGGTTCGGGTTCGGGTTAGGGTTAGGGTTAGGTTTCGGGTTAGGGTTAGGGGTTAGTGTTAGGGTTAGGGTTAGGGTTAGGGTTAGGGTTAGGGTTCGGATTAGGGTTAGGTTAGGGTTAGGGTTAGGGTTCTGGTTAGGGTTCGGGTTAGGGTTCGGGTTAGGGTTAGGGTTCGGGTTAGGGTTAGGTTTAGGGTTAGAGTTAGGGTTAGGGTTAGGGTTCGGGTTAGGGTTAGGTTTAGGGTTAGGGTTAGGGTTAGGGTTCGGTTTAGGGTTAGGGTTAGAGTTCGGGTTAGGATTCGGGTTCGGGTTAGGGTTAGGGGTTAGTGTTCAGGTTAGGGTTAGGGTTAGGGTTCGGGTTAGGTTTCGGGTTAGGGTTAGGGTTATGGTTCGGGTTAGGGTTAGGGTTAGGGTTCGTGTTAGGTTTAGGGTTCGGGTTACGATTAGGGTTTGGGTTAGGGTTAGGGTTAGGGTTCGGGTTAGGGTTAGGTTTAGGGTTCAGGTTAGGGTTAGGTTTCGGTTAGGGTTAGGGTTCGGGTTAGGGTTCGGGTTCGGGTTGGGGTTAGGGGTTAGTGTTCAGGTTAGGGTTAGGGTTAGGTTTCGGGTTAGGGTTCGGGTTAGGGTTAGGGTTAGGGTTCAGTTTAGTATTAGGGTTCGGGTTAGGGTTAGGGTCGGGTTAGGGTTAGGGTTAGGGTTCGGGTTAGGGTTAGGGTTAGGGTTCAGGTTAGGGTTAGGGTTCGGGTTAGGGTTAGGGTTAGGGTTCGGGTTCGGATTCTGGTTAGGGTTAGGGTTAGGTTTGGGGTTAGGGTTAGGGTTCGGGTTCGGGTTAGGGTTCGGTTTAGGGTTAAGGTTAGGGTTCGGGTTCGGGTTAGTGTTAGGTTTAGGGTTAGGGTTAGTGTTCGGATTAGGGTTAGGGGTAGGGTTCGGGTTAGGGTTCGTGTTCGGGTTAGTTTAGGGTTAGGGTTAGGTTTAGGGTTCGGGTTAGTGTTAGGGTTAGTGTTAGGTTTAGGTTTGGTGTTAGGGTTAGGGTTAGGGTTAGGGTTAGGGTTAGGGTTAGGGTTAGGTTTCGGGTTCGGGTTAGGGTTAGGGTTTGGGTTAGGGTTAGGTTTAGGGTTAGGGTTAGAGTTAGGGTTCGGGTTCGGGTTAGGGTTAGGGTTCGGGATAGTGTTAGGGTTAGTGTTAGTTTTAGGGTTTGGGTTAGGGTTAGGGTTTGGTTAGGGTTAGGATTAGGGTTAGGTTTCGGGTTCGGATAGGGTTCGGGTTCGGGTAAGGGTTAGGGTGCGGGTTAGGTTTAGGATTAGGGTTCGGGTTCGGGTTAGGGTTATGGTTCGTGTTAGGGTTAGGGTTCGGGTTAGGTTTAGGGTTAGGGTACGGGTTAGGGTTCGGGTTCGGGTTAGTGTTAGGTTTAGGGTTAGGGTTCGGGTTAGGGTTAGGGTTCGGGTTAGGGTTCGGGTTAGGGTTAGGGTTAGGTTTAGGGTTCGGGTTCGGGTTAGGGTTAGGGGTTAGGGTTCGGGTTCGGGTTAGGGTTAGGGTTAGGTTTCGGGTTAGGGTTAGGTGTTAGTGTTAGGGTTAGGCTTAGGGTTAGGGTTAGGGTTCGGATTAGGGTTAGGTTAGGGTTAGGGATAGGGTTCTGTTTAGGGTTCGGATTAGGGTTCGGGTTAGGGTTAGGCTTCGGTTTAGGGTTAGGTTTAGGGTTAGAGTTAGGGTTAGGGTTAGGGTTAGGGTTCGGGTTAGGGTTAGGGTGCGGGTTAGGTTTAGGGTTAGGGTTCGGGTTAGGGTTAGAGTTTGTGTTAGGGTTAGGGTTCGGGTTAGGGTTAGGGGTAGGGTTCGGGTTAGGGTTCGGGTTAGGGTTAGGGTTAGTGTTCGGGTTAGGGTTAGGGTTAGGGTTAGGGTTCGGGTTACGGTTAGGGTTCGGGTTAGTGTTAGGGTTAGGGTTCGGGTTAGGGTTAGGTTTAGGGCTCAGTTTAGGGTTAGGGTTTGGGTTAGGGTTAGGGTTAGGGTTCGGGTTAGGGTTCGGGTTCGGGTTGGGGTTAGGGGTTAGTGTTCAGGTTAGGGTTAGGGTTAGGGTTCGGGTTAGGGTTCGGGTTAGGGTTAGGGTTAGGGTTCAGTTTAGGGTTAGGGTTAGGGTTATGGTTCATGTTACGGTTAGGGTTCGGGTTACGGTTAGGGTTCGGTTAGGGTTAGGGTTAGGGTTAGAGTTCGGGTTAGGGTTAGGTTTAGGGTTAGGTTTAGGGTTCGTGTTAGGGTTCGGGTTAGGGGTCGGGTTAGGGTTAAGGTTAGGGTTCGGGTTAGGGTTAGGGTTCGGGTTAGGGTTAGGGTTAGGGTTCGGGTTAGGGTTCGGGTTAAGTTTCGGGTTAGGGTTCGGGTTCGGGTTAGGTTTAAGTTTAGGGTTAGGGTTCGGATTAGGTTTAGGTTAGGGTTCGGGTTAGGGTTATGGTTCGGTTTAGGGTTAGGGTTCGGGTTAGGGGTTAGGGTTAGGGTTCGGTTTCGGGTTAGGGTTAGGGTTCGGGTTAGGGTTCGGGTTCGGGTTAGGGTTAGGGGTTAGTGTTCAGGTTAGGGTTAGGGTTAGGGTTCGGGTTAGGGTTCGGGATAGGGTTAGGGTTATGGTTCGGGTTAGGTTTAGGGTTAGGGTTCGTGTTAGGTTTAGGGTTCGGGTTACGATTAGGGTTTGGGTTAGGGTTAGGGTTAGGGTTCGGGTTAGGGTTAGGTTTAGGGTTCAGGTTAGGGTTAGGTTTCGGTTAGGGTTAGGGTTAGGGTTCGGGTTAGGGTTCGGGTTCGGGTTGGGGTTAGGGGTTAGTGTTCAGGTTAGGGTTTGGGTTAGGTTTCGGGTTAGGGTTCGGGTTAGGGTTAGGGTTAGGGTTCAGTTTAGGGTTAGGGTTCGGGTTAGTGTTAGGGTTCGGGTTAGGGTTAGGGTTAGGGTTCGGGTTAGGGTTAGGGTTAGGGTTCAGGTTAGGGTAAGGGTTCGGGTTAGGGTTAGGGTTAGGGTTCGGGTTCGGGTTCTGGTTAGGGTTAGGGTTAGGTTTCGGGTTAGGGTTAGGGTTCGGGTTAGGGTTAGGGTTCGGTTTAGGGTTAAGGTTAGGGTTCGGGTTCGGGTTAGTGTTAGGTTTAGGGTTAGGGTTAGTGTTCTGATTAGGGTTAGGGGTAGGGTTCGGGTTAGGGTTCGTGTTCCGGTTAGTGTTAGGGTTAGGGTTAGGGTTAGGGTTCGGGTTAGTGTTAGGGTTAGTGTTAGGTTTAAGTTTGGTGTTAGGGTTAGGGTTAGGGTTAGGGTTAGGGTTCGGGTTCGGGTTAGGGTTAGGGTTCGGGTTAGTGTTAGGGTTAGTGTTAGTTTTAGGGTTGGGGTTAGGGTTAGGGTTAGGGTTAGGGTTCGGGTTAGGGTTCGGGTTCGGGTTGGGGTTAGGAGTTAGTGTTCAGGTTAGGGTTAGGGTTAGGGTTCGGTTTAGGGTTCGGGTTAGGGTTAGGGTTAGGGTTCAGGTTAGGGTTAGGGTTAGGGTTATGGTTCGTGTTACGGTTAGGGTTCGGGTTACGGTTAGGGTTCGGGTTAGGGTTAGGGTTAGAGTTCGGGTTAGGGATCGGGT
>JAVLSZ010000127.1:65000-82500 GCA_032313775.1 Urocyon cinereoargenteus
GTTAGGGTTAGGGTTAGGGTTCGGGTTCGGGTTAGGGTTAGGGTGCGGGTTAGGTTTAGGGTTAGGGTTAGGGTTCGGGTTCGGGTAAGGGTTAGGGTTCGTGTTAGGGTTAGGGTTCGGGTTAGGGTTAGGGTTCGGGTTAGGGTTAGGGTTAGGGTTCGGGTTAGGGTTAGGGTTCGGTTTCGGCTTAGGGTTAGGGTTAGGGTTAGGTTTAGGGTTCGGGTTCTGGTTAGGGTTAGGGGTTAGGGTTCGGGTTCGGGTTTGGGTTAGGGTTAGGTTTCGGGTTAGGGTTAGGGGTTAGCGTTAGGGTTAGGGTTAGGGTTAGGGTTAGGGTTCGGATTAGGGTTAGGTTAGGGTAAGGGTTTGGGTTCTGGTTAGGGTTCGGGTTAGGGTTCGGGTTAGGGTTAGGGTTCGGGTTAGGGTTAGGTTTAGGGTTAGAGTTAGGGTTAGGGTTAGGGTTCGGGTTAGGGTTAGGTTTAGGGTTAGGGTTAGGGTTAGGGTTCGGTTTAGGGTTAGGGTTAGGGTTCGGGTTAGGGTTCGGGTTCGGGTTAGGGTTAGGGGTTAGTGTTCAGGTTAGGGTTAGGGTTAGGGTTCGGGTTAGGTTTCGGGTTAGGGTTAGGGTTATGGTTCGGGTTAGGGTTAGGGTAAGGGTTCGTGTTAGGTTTAGGGTTCGGGTTACGATTAGGGTTTGGGTTAGGGTTAGGGTTAGGGTTCGGGTTAGGGTTAGGTTTAGGGTTCAGGTTAGGGTTAGGTTTCGGTTAGGGTTAGGGTTAGGGTTCGGGTTAGGGTTCGGGTTCGGGTTGGGGTTAGGGGTTAGTGTTCAGGTTAGGGTGAGTGTTAGGTTTCGGGTTAGGGTTCGGGTTAGGGTTAGGGTTAGGGTTCAGTTTAGTGTTAGGGTTCGGGTTAGGGTTAGGGTTCGGGTTAGGGTTAGAGTTAGGGTTCGGGTTAGGGTTAGGGTTATGGTTCAGGTTAGGGTTAGGGTAAGGGTTCGTGTTAGGTTTAGGGTTCGGGTTACGATTAGGGTTTGGGTTAGGGTTAGGGTTAGGGTACGTGTTCGGGTTCTGGTTAGGGTTAGGGTTAGGTTTCGGGTTAGGGTTAGGGTTCGGGTTCGGGTTAGGGTTCGGTTTAGGGTTAAGGTTAGGGTTCGGGTTCGGGTTAGTGTTAGGTTTAGGGTTAGGGTTAGTGTTCGGATTAGGGTTAGGGGTAGGGTTCGGGTTAGGGTTCGTGTTCGGGTTAGTGTTAGGGTTAGGGTTAGGTTTAGGGTTCGGGTTAGTGTTAGGGTTAGTGTTAGGTTTAGGTTTGGTGTTAGGGTTAGGGTTAGGGTTAGGGTTAGGGTTAGGTTTCGGGTTCGGGTTAGGGTTAGGGTTTGGGTTAGGGTTAGGTTTAGGGTTAGGGTTAGAGTTAGGGTTCGGGTTCGGGTTAGGGTTAGGGTTCGGGTTAGTGTTAGGGTTAGTGTTAGTTTTAGGGTTGGGGTTAGGGTTAGGGTTAGGGTTAGGGTTAGGATTAGGGTTAGGTTTCGGGTTCGGATAGGGTTCGGGTTCGGGTAAGGGTTAGGGTGCGGGTTAGGTTTAGGGTTAGGGTTCGGGTTCGGGTTAGGGTTCGGGTTCGTGTTAGGGTTAGGGTTCGGGTTAGGGTTAGGGTTAGGGTACGGGTTAGCGTTCGGGTTCGGGTTAGTGTTAGGTTTAGGGTTAGGGTTCGGGTTAGGGTTAGGGTTCGGGTTTGGGTTAGGGTTAGGGTTAGGTTTAGGGTTCGGGTTCGGGTTAGGGTTAGGGGTTAGGGTTCGGGTTCGGGTTAGGGTTAGGGTTAGGTTTCGGGTTAGGTTTAGGTGTTAGTGTTAGGGTTTGGGTTAGGGTTAGGGTTAGGGTTAGGGTTCGGATTAGGGTTAGGTTAGGGTTAGGGTTAGGGTTCTGTTTAGGGTTCGGGTTAGGGTTCGGGTTAGGGTTAGGTTTCGGTTTAGGGTTAGGTTTAGGGTTAGAGTTAGGGTTAGGGTTAGGGTTCGGGTTAGGGTTAGAGTTTGTGTTAGGGTTAGGGTTCGGGTTAGGGTTAGGGGTAGGGTTCGGGTTAGGGTTCGGGTTAGGGTTAGGGTTAGTGTTCGGGTTAGGGTTAGGGTTAGGGTTAGGGTTAGGGTTCGGGTTACGGTTAGGGTTCGGGTTAGGGTTAGGGTTAGGGTTCGGGTTAGGGTTAGGTTTAGGGCTCAGTTTAGGGTTAGGGTTCGGGTTAGGGTTAGGGTTAGGGTTCGGGTTAGGGTTCGGGTTCGGGTTGGGGTTAGGGTTAGTGTTCAGGTTAGGGTTAGGGTTAGGGTTCGGGTTAGGGTTCGGGTTCGGGTTGGGGTTAGGGTTAGTGTTCAGGTTAGGGTTAGGGTTAGGGTTCGGGTTAGGGTTCGGGTTCGGGTTGGGGTTAGGGTTAGTGTTCAGGTTAGGGTTAGGGTTAGGGTTCGGGTTAGGGTTCGGGTTAGGGTTACGGTTAGCGTTCAGTTTAGGGTTAGGGTTAGGGTTAGGGTTCGTGTTAGGTTTAGGGTTCGGGTTACGATTAGGGTTTGGGTTAGGGTTAGTGTTAGGGTTCGGGTTAGGGTTAGGTTTAGGGTTCAGGTTAGGGTTAGGTTTCGGTTAGGGTTAGGGTTAGGGTTCGGGTTAGGGTTCGGGATCGGGTTGGGGTTAGGGGTTAGTGTTCAGGTTAGGGTTAGGGTTAGGTTTCGGGTTAGGGTTCGGGTTAGGGTTAGGGTTAGGGTTCAGTTTAGGGTTAGGGTTCGGGTTAGGGTTAGGGTTCGGATTAGGGTTAGTGTTAGGGTTCGTGTTCGGGTTAGTGTTAGGGTTAGGGTTAGGGTTAGGGTTCGGGTTAGTGTTAGGGTTAGTGTTAGGTTTAGGTTTGGTGTTAGGGTTAGGGTTAGGGTTAGGGTTAGGGTTAGGTTTCGGGTTCGGGTTAGGGTTAGGGTTTGGGTTAGGGTTAGGTTTAGGGTTAGGGTTAGAGTTAGGGTTCGGGTTCGGGTTAGGGTTAGGGTTCGGGTTAGTGTTAGGGTTAGTGTTAGTTTTAGGGTTGGGGTTAGGGTTAGGGTTAGGGTTAGGGTTCGGGTTAGGGTTCGGGTTCGGGTTTGGGTTAGGGGTTAGTGTTCAGGTTAGGGTTAGGGTTAGGGTTCGGTTTAGGGTTCGGGTTAGGGTTAGGGTTAGGGTTCAGGTTAGGGTTAGGGTTAGGGTTATGGTTCGTGTTACGGTTAGTGTTCCGGTTACGGTTAGGGTTCGGGTTAGGGTTAGGGTTAGGGTTCGGGTTAGGGTTCGGGTTAGGGTTTGGGTTAGGGTTAGGGTTCGGGTTAGGGTTAGGGTTAGGGTTCAGTTTAGGGTTCGGGTTAGGGTTAGGGTTCGGGTTAGGGTTAGGGTTAGAGTTCGGGTTAGGGTTAGGTTTAGGGTTAGGTTTAGGGTTCGTGTTAGGGTTCGGGTTAGGGGTCGGGTTAGGTTTAGGGTTAGGGTTCGGGTTAGGGTTAGGGTTCGGGTTAGGGTTAGGGTTAGGTTTCGGGTTAGGGTTCGGGTTAAGGTTAGGGTTCGGGTTATGGTTAGTGTTAGAGTTCGGGTTAGGTTTAGGGTTAGGGTTCGGGTTAGGGATAGGGTTAGGGTTAGGGTTCGTGTTAGGGTTCGGGTAAGGGGTCGGGTTAGGTTTAGGGTTAGAGTTAGGGTTAGGGTTAGGGTTCGGGTTCGGGTTCGGGTTAGGGTTAGGGTTAGGGTTTGGGTTAGGGTTAGGGTTAGGGTTTGGGTTAGGTTTCGGGTTCGGGTTAGGTTTAGGTTTAGGGTTAGGGTTCGGATTAGGTTTAGGTTAGGGTTCGGGTTAGGGTTAGGGTTCGGTTTAGGGTTAGGGTTCGGGTTGGGGTTAGGGTTAGGGTTCGGTTTCGGGTTAGGGTTAGGGTTAGGGTTCGGGTTAGGTTTAGTGTTCGGGTTAGGGTTAGGGTTAGTGTTAGTGTTAGGGTTGGGGTTAGGGTTAGGGTTAGGGTTAGGGTTCGTGTTAGGGTTCGGTTTAGGGGTCGGGTTAGTTTTAGGGTTAGAGTTAGGGTTAGGGTTAGGGTTCGGGTTCGGGTTCGGGCTAGGGTTAGGGTTAGGGTTTGGGTTAGGGTTAGGGTTAGGGTTCGGGTTAGGGTTCGGGTTCGGGTTAGGTTTAGGTTTAGGGTTAGGGTTCGGATTAGGTTTAGGTTAGGGTTCGGGTTAGGGTTAGGGTTCGGTTTAGGGTTAGGGTTCGGGTTAGGGGTTAGGGTTAGGGTTCGGTTTCGGGTAGGTTTAGGGTTAGGGTTCGGGTTAGGTTTAGTGTTCGGGTTAGGGTTAGGGTTAGTGTTAGTGTTAGGGTTGGGGTTAGGGTTCGGGTTAGGGTTAGGGTTAGGGTTAGGTTTCGGGTTCGGGTTAGGGTTAGGTTTCGTGTTAGGGTTAGGTTTAGGGTTAGGGTTAGGGTTCGGATTCGGGTTAGGGTTAGGGTGCGGGTTAGGTTTAGGGTTAGGGTTAGGGTTCGGTTTCGGGTTAGGGTTAGGGTTAGGGTTAGGTTTAGGGTTCGGTTTCGGGTTCGGGTTAGGGTTAGGGGTTAGGTTTCGGGTTCGGGTTAGGGTTAGGGTTGATTTCGAGTTAGGGTTAGGTGTTAGTGTTAGGGTTAGGGTTAGGATTAGGGTTAGGGTTCGGATTAGGGTTAGGTTAGGGTTAGGGTTCTGGTTAGGGTTCGGGTTAGGGTTCGGGGTAGGGTTAGGGTTCGGGTTTGTTTTAGGGTTAGTGTTAGGGTTAGGTTTGGTGTTAGGGTTAGGGTTAGGGTTAGGGGTAGTGTTAGGTTTCGGGTTCGGGTTAGGGTTAGGGTTTGGGTTAGGGTTAGGTGTAGGGTTAGGGTTAGAGTTAGGGTTCGGGTTGGGGTTAGGGTTAGGGTTCGGGTTAGTGTTAGGGTTAGTGTTAGTGTGAGGTTGGGGTTAGGGTTAGGGTTAGGGTTAGGATTAGGGTTAGGTTTCGGGTTCGGTTAGCGTTCGGTTTCGGGTTAGGGTTAGGGTGCGGGTTAGGTTTAGGGTTAGGTTTAGGGTTCAGGTTCGGGTTAGGGTTAGGGTTCGTGTTAGGGTTAGGGTTCGGGTTAGGGTTAGGGTTAGGGTTCGGGTTAGGGTTCGGGTTTGGGTTAGTGTTAGGGTTAGGGTTAGGGTTCGGGTTAGGGTTAGGGTTCGGGTTCGGGTTAGGGTTAGGGTTAGGGTTAGGTTTAGGGTTCGGGTTCGGGTTAGGGTTAGGGGTTAGGGTTCGGGTTCGGGTTAGGGTTAGGGTTAGGTTTCCGGTTAGGGTTAGGTGTTAGTGTTAGGGTTAGGGTTAGGGTTAGGGTTAGGGTTCGGATTAGGGTTAGGTTAGGGTTAGGGTTAGGGTTCTGTTTAGGGTTCGGGTTAGGGTTCGGGTTAGGGTTAGGGTTCGGGTTAGGGTTAGGTTTAGGGTTAGAGTTAGGGTTAGAGTTAGGGTTCGGGTTAGGGTTAGGTTTAGTGTTAGGTTTAGGGTTAGGGTTCGGGTTAGGGTTAGGGTT
The DNA here is from genome assembly GCA_032313775.1 of Urocyon cinereoargenteus. Lineage (NCBI taxonomy): Eukaryota > Metazoa > Chordata > Mammalia > Carnivora > Canidae > Urocyon > Urocyon cinereoargenteus. The sequence continues at coordinate 70,506 of JAVLSZ010000127.1, forward strand.
AGGGTTCGGGTTAGGGTTAGGGTTAGGGTTCGGGTTAGGGTTAGGGTTAGGGTTCGGGTTAGGGTTAGGGCTCGGGTTAGTGTTAGGGTTAGTGTTAGGGTTAGGGTTCGTGATAGGGTTAGTGTTAGGATTCGGGTTAGGGTTCGGGTTCGGGTTAAGGTTAGGGATTAGTGTTCAGGTTAGGGTTAGTGTTAGGGTTCGGGTTAGGGTTCGCGTTAGGGTTAGGGTTAGGGTTCGGGTTAGGGTTAGGTTTAGGGTTAGGTTTAGGGTTCGGGTTACGGTTAGGGTTCGGGTTAGGGTTAAGGTGAGGGTTCGGGTTAGGGTTAGGGTTAGGGTTCGGGTTAGGGTTAGGGTTCGGGTTAGGGTTAGGTTTAGGGTTCGGGTTAGGGTTCGGGTTAGGTTTAGGGTTAGGCTTCGGGTTAGGTTTATGTTTCGGGTTAGGGTCAGGGTTAGGGTTAGGGTTCGGGTTAGGGTTAGGGTTCGGGTTAGGGTTGGGTACGGGTTAGTTTTCGGGTTAGGGTTAGGGTTCGGGTTCGGTTTAGGGTTAGGGTTCGGGTTAGGTTTAGGGTTAGGGTTCGGGTTCGGGTTAGGGTTAGGTTTAGGGTTAGGGTTCGGATTAGGGTTAGGTTAGGGTTCGGGTTAGGGTTAGGGTTCAGGTTAGGGTTAGGGTTCGGGTTAGGGGTTAGGGTTAGGGTTCGGTTTCGGGTTAGGTTTAGGGTTAGGGTTCGGGTTAGGTTTAGTGTTCGGGTTAGGGTTAGGGTTAGTGTTAGTGTTAGGGTTGGGGTTAGGGTTAGGGTTAGGGTTAGGTTTAGGTTTCGGGTTCGGGTTACGGTTAGCTTTCGGGTTAGGGTTAGGTTTAGGGTTAGGGTTAGGGTTAGGGTTCGGGTTCGGGTTAGGGTTAGGGTGCGGGTTAGGTTTAGGGTTAGGGTTAGGGTTCGGGTTCGGGTAAGGGTTAGGATTCGTGTTAGGGTTAGGGTTCGGGTTAGGGTTAGGGTTAGGGTTAGGGTTCGGGTTCGGGTTAGGGTTCGGGTTCGGATTAGGGTTAGGGTTAGGGTTAGGTTTAGGGTTCGGGTTCGGGTTAGGGTTAGGGGTTAGGGTTCGGGTTCGGGTTAGGTTTAGGGTTAGGTTTCGGGTTAGGGTTAGGGGTTAGTGTTAGGGTTAGGGTTAGGATTAGGGTTAGGGTTCGGATTAGGGTTAGGTTAGGGTTAGGGTTAGGGTTCTGGTTAGGGTTCGGGTTAGGGTTCGGGTTAGGGTTAGGGTTAGGGTTAGGGTTAGGTTTAGGGTTAGAGTTAGGGTTAGGGTTAGGGTTCGTGTTAGGGTTAGGTTTAGGGTTAGGGTTAGGTTTAGGGTTCGGTTTAGGGTTAGGGTTAGGGTTCGGGTTAGCGTTCGGGTTCGGGTTAGGGTTAGGGGTTAGTGTTCAGGTTAGGGTTAGGGTTAGGGTTCGGGTTAGGGTTCAGGTTAGGGTTAGGGTTATGGTTCGGTTTAGGGTTAGGGTTAGGGTTCGGGTTAGGTTTAGGGTTCGGGTTACGATTAGGGTTTGGGTTAGGGTTAGGGTTAGGGTTCGGGTTAGGGTTAGGTTTAGGGTTCAGGTTAGGGTTAGGTTTCAGGTTAGGGTTAGGGTTAGGGTTCGGGTTAGGGTTCGGGTTCGGGTTGGGGTTAGTGGTTAGTGTTCAGGTTAGGGTTAGGGTTAGGTTTCGGGTTAGGGTTCGGGTTAGGGTTAGGGTTAGGGTTCAGTTTAGGGTTAGGGTTCGGGTTAGGGTTAGGGTTCGGGTTAGGGTTAGGGTTACGGTTCGGGTTAGGGTTAGGGTTAGGGTTCAGGTTAGTGTTAGGGTTCGGGTTAGGGTTAGGGTTAGGGTTCGGGTTCGGGTTCTGGTTAGGGTTAGGGTTAGGTTTCGGGTTAGGGTCAGGGTTCGGGTTAGGGTTAGGTTTCGGTTTAGGGTTAAGGTTAGGGTTCGGGTTCGGGTTAGTGTTAGGTTTAGGGTTAGGATTAGTGTTCGGATTAGGGTTAGGGGTAGGGTTCGGGTTAGGGTTCGTGTTCGGGTTAGTGTTAGTGTTAGGGTTAGGGTTAGGGTTCGGGTTAGTGTTAGGGTTAGTGTTAGGTTTAGGTTTGGTGTTAGGGTTAGGGTTAGGGTTAGGGTTAGGTTTCGGGTTCGGGTTAGGGTTAGGGTTTGGGTTAGGGTTAGGTTTAGGGTTAGGGTTAGAGTTAGGGTTCGGGTTCGGGTTAGGGTTAGGGTTCGGGTTAGTGTTAGGGTTAGTGTTAGTGTTAGGGTTGGGATTAGGTTTAGGGTTAGGGTTAGGGTTAGGATTAGGGTTAGGTTTCGTGTTCGGATAAAGTTCGGGTTCGGGTTAGGGTTAGGGTGCGGGTTAGGTTTAGGGTTAGGGTTCGGGTTCGGGTTAGGGTTAGGGTTCGTGTTAGGGTTAGGGTTCGGGTTAGGGTTAGGGTTAGGGTTCGGGTTAGGGTTCGGGTTCGGGTTAGTGTTAGGGTTAGGGTTAGGGTTCGGGTTAGGGTTAGGGTTCGGGTTAGGGTTAGGGTTAGGGTTAGTTTTAGGGTTCGGGTTCGGGTTAGGGTTAGGGGTTAGGGTTCGGGTTCGGGTTAGGGTTAGGGTTAGGTTTCGGGTTAGGGTTAGGTGTTAGTGTTAGGGTTAGGGTTAGGGTTAGGGTTAGGGTTAGGGTTCGGTTTAGGGTTAGGTTAGGGTTAGGGTTAGGGTTCTGTTTAGGGTTCGGGTTAGGGTTAGTGTTCGGGTTAGGGTTAGGTTTAGGGTTAGAGTTAGGGTTAGGGTTAGGGTTCGGGTTAGGGTTAGGTTTAGGGTTAGGTTTAGGGTTAGGGTTCGGGTTAGGGTTAGGGTAGGTTTCGGGTTAGGGTTCGGGTTCGGGTTAGGGTTAGGTGTTAGTGTTCAGGTTAGGGTTAGGGGTACGGTTCGGGTTAGGGTTCGGGTTAGGGTTAGGGTTAGTGTTCGGGTTAGGGTTAGGGTTAGGGTTAGGGTTAGGGTTCGGGTTACGGTTAGGGTTCGGGTTAGGGTTAGGTTTAGGGTTCGGGTTAGGGTTAGGTTTAGGGTTCAGGTTAGTGTTAGGGTTCGGGTTAGGGTTAGGGTTAGGGTTCGGGTTAGGGTTCGGGTTCGGGTTGGGGTTAGTGGTTAGTGTTCAGGTTAGGGTTAGGGTTAGGGTTCGGGTTCGGGTTAGGGTTAGGGTTAGGGTTCAGGTTAGGGTTAGGTTTAGGGTTATGGTTCGTGTTACGGTTGGGGTTCGGGTTACGGTTAGGGTTCGGGTTAGGGTTAGGGTTAGGGTTAGGGTTAGGGTTAGGTGTTAGTGTTAGGGTTAGGGTTAGGGTTAGGGTTAGGGTTAGGGTTAGGGTTCGGATTAGGGTTAGGTTAGGGTTAGGGTTAGGGTTCTGTTTAGGGTTCGGTTTAGGGTTCGTTTTAGGGTTAGGGTTCGGGTTAGGGTTAGGTTTAGGGTTAGAGTTAGGGTTAGGGTTAGGGTTCGGGTTACGGTTAGGTTTAGGGTTAGGTTTAGGTTTAGGGTTCGGGTTAGGGTTAGGGTTAGGGTTCGGGTTAGGGTTAGGGTTAGGGTTCGGGTTAGGGTTAGGGTTAGGGTTCGGGTTAGGGTTAGGGCTCGGGTTAGTGTTAGTGTTAGGGTTAGGGTTAGGGTTCGTGATAGGGTTAGGGTTAGGATTCGGGTTAGGGTTCGGGTTCGGGTTAAGGTTAGGGATTAGTGTTCAGGTTAGGGTTAGTGTTAGGGTTCGGGTTAGGGTTCGCGTTTGGGTTAGGGTTAGGGTTCTGGTTAGGGTTAGGTTTAGGGTTAGGTTTAGGGTTCGGGTTACGGTTAGGGTTCGGGTTCGGGTTAAGGTGAGGGTTCGGGTTAGGGTTAGGGTTAGGGTTCGGGTTAAGGTTAGGGTTCGGGTTAGGGTTAGTGTTAGGGTTCGGGTTAGGGTTCGGGTTAGGTTTAGGGTTAGGGTTCGGGTTAGGTTTATGTTTCGGGTTAGGGTCAGGGTTAGGGTTAGGGTTCGGGTTAGGGTTAGGATTCGGGTTAGGGTTGGGTACGGGTTAGTTTTCGGGTTAGGGTTAGGGTTCGGGTTCGGTTTAGGGTTAGGGTTCGGGTTAGGGTTAGGGTTCGGGTTCGGGTTAGGGTTCGGGTTAGGGTTAGGGTTAGGGTTCGGTTTAGGGTTAGGGTTAGGGTTAGGGTTCGTGTTAGGGTTCGGGTTAGGGGTCGGGTTAGGGTTAGGGTTAGGGTTCGGTTTAGGGTTAGGGTTAGGGTTAGGGTTAGGGTTAGGGTTCGGGTTCGGGCTAGGGTTCGGGTTAGGGTTAGGGTTAGGGTTCGGGTTAGGGTTAGGGTTAGGGTTAGGGTTCGTGTTAGGGTTCGGGTTAGGGGTCGGGTTAGGGTTAGGGTTAGAGTTAGGGTTAGGGTTAGGGTTCGGGTTCGGGTTCGTGTTAGGGTTAGGGTTAGGTTTTGGGTTAGGGTTAGGGTTAGGGTTCGGGTTAGGGTTCGGGTTCGGGTTAGGTTTAGGTTTAGGGTTAGGGTTCGGATTAGGTTTAGGTTAGGGTTAGGGTTAGTGTTAGGGTTAGGTTTAGGGTTCGGGTTCGGGTTAGGGTTAGGGTGCGGGTTAGGTTTAGGGTTAGGGTTAGGGTTCGGGTTCGGGTTAGGGTTAGGGTTCGTGTTAGGGTTAGGGTTCGGGTTAGGGTTAGGGTTAAGGTTCGGGTTAGGGTTCGGGTTCGGGTTAGTGTTAGGGTTAGGGTTAGGTTTCGGGTTAGGGTTAGGGTTCGGGTTCGGGTTAGGGTTAGGTTTAGGGTTAGGTTTAGGGTTCGGGTTCGGGTTAGGGTTAGGGGTTAGGGTTCGGGTTCGGGTTAGGTTTAGGGTTAGGTTTCGGGTTAGGGTTAGGTGTTAGTGTTAGGGTTAGGGTTAGGGTTAGGGTTAGGGTTAGGTTTCGGATTAGGGTTAGGTTAGGGTTAGGGTTAGGGTTCTGTTTAGGGTTCGGGTTAGGGTTTGGGTTAGGGTTAGGGTTCGGGTTAGGGTTAGGTTTAGGGTTAGAGTTAGGGTTAGGGTTAGGGTTCGGGTTAGGGTTAGGTTTAGGGTTAGGTTTAGGGTTAGGGTTCGGGTTAGGGTTAGGGTTCGGGTTATGGTTAGGGTTTGGGTTAGGTTTAGGGTTAGGGATCGGGTTTGGGTTAGGTTTAGGGTTCAGGTTAGGGTTAGGTTTCGGGTTAGTGTTAGGATTAGGGTTAGGGTTCGGGTTAGGGTTCGGGTTCGGGTTGGTGTTAGGTGTTAGTGTTCAGGTTAGGGTTAGGGTTAGGGTTCGGGTTAGGGTTCGGGTTAGGGTTAGGGTTAGGGTTCAGTTTAGGGTTAGAGTTAGGGTTAGGGTTAGGGTTCGTGTTATGGTTAGGGTTCGGGTTACGGTTAGGGTTCGGGTTAGGGTTAGGGTTAGGGTTCGGGTTCGGGTTAAGGTTAGGGTTAGGGTTTGGGTTAGGTTTAGGGTTCGGGTTAGGTTAAGGTTAGGGTTCGGGTTAGGGTTCGGTTTAGGGTTAGGTTTTGGGTTAGGGTTAGGGTTAGAGTTCGGGTTAGGGTTAGGGTTAGGGTTAGGTTTAGGGTTCGTGTTAGGGTTCGGCTTAGGGGTAGGGTTAGGGTTAGTGTTAGGGTTCGGGTTCGAGCTAGGGTTAGGGTTGGGTTTCGGGTTAGGGTTAGGGTTCGGTTCGGGTGAGGGTTCGGGTTAGGGTTAGGGTTAGGGTTCGGGTTAGGTTTAGGGTTAGGTTTAGGGTTCGGGTTAGGGTTAGGGTTCGGGTTCGGTTTGGGTTAGGGTTGGGGTTCGGGTTCGGTTTAGGTTTAGGGTTAGGGTTCGGGTTAGGTTTAGGATTCGGGTTAGGGTTAGGGTTAGGGTTAGGGTTTGGGTTCGGGTTAGGGTTAGGGTTAGGGTTAGGATTCGGGTTAGGGTTAGGGTTAGTGTTTAGGGTTAGGGTTAGGTTTAGGGTTAGGTTTAGGGTTCGGATTAGCGTTAGGTTTCGGATTAAGGTTAGGGTTAGGTTTAGGGTTAGTGTTCGGGTTAGGGTTAGGGTTAGGGTTCGGGTTAGGGTTAGGGTTCGAGTTAGGGTTAGGGTTAGGGTTAGGGTTATGGTTCGGGTTAGGGTTCGGGTTAGGGTTAGGGTTAGGATTCGGGTTAGGGTTAAGGTTAGGTTTCGGGTTAGGGTTAGGGTTCGGGTTAGGGTTAGGTTTAGGGTTCGGGTTAGGGTTAGGGTTAGGGTTCGGGTTAGGGTTAGGGTTCGTGTGCGGGATAGGGTTAGGGTTCGGGTTCGTGTTAGGGTTCGGGTTTGGGTTAGGGTTCGGGTTAGGGTTAGGGTTAGGGTTAGGGTTCGGGTTAGGTTTAGGTTTCGGGTTCGGGTTCGGTTTAGGGTTAGGGTTCGGGTTAGGGTTAGGGTTCGGGTTTGGGTAGGGTTAGGGTTCGGGTTAGGGTTAGTGTTAGGGTTCAGGTTAGGTTTAGGGTTCGGGTTAGGGTTAGGGTTAGGGTTCGGGTTCGGGTTCTGGTTAGGGTTAGGGTTAGGTTTCGGGTTAGGGTTAGGGTTCGCGTTAGGGTTAGGGTTCGGTTTAGGGTTAAGGTTAGGGTTCGGGTTCGGGTTAGTGTTAGGTTTAGGGTTAGGGTTAGTGTTCGGATTAGGGTTAGGGGTAGGGTTCGGGTTAGGGTTCGTGTTCGGGTTAGTGTTAGGGTTAGGGTTAGGGTTAGGGTTCGGGTTAGTTTTAGGGTTAGTGTTAGAGTTAGGTTTGGTGTTAGGGTTAGGGTTAGGGTTAGGGTTAGTGTTAGGTTTCGGGTTCGGTTTAGGGTTAGGGTTTGGGTTAGGGTTAGGTGTAGGGTTAGGGTTAGAGTTAGGGTTCGGGTTGGGGTTAGGGTTAGGGTTCGGGTTAGTGTTAGGGTTAGTGTTAGTGTGAGGGTTGGGGTTAGGGTTAGTGTTAGGGTTAGGATTAGGGTTAGGTTTCGGGTTCGGTTAGCGTTCGGGTTCGGGTTAGGGTTAGGGTGCGGGTTAGGTTTAGGGTTAGGGTTAGGGTTCGGGTTCGGGTTAGGGTTAGGGTTCGTGTTAGGGTTAGGGTTCGGGTTAGGGTTAGGGTTAGGGTTCGGTTTAGGGTTCGGGTTCGGGTTAGTGTTAGGGTTAGGGTTAGGGTTCGGGTTAGGGTTAGGGTTCGGGTTCGGGTTAGGGTTAGGGTTAGGGTTAGATTTAGGGTTCGGGTTCGGGTTAGGTTTAGGGGTTAGGGTTCGGGTTCGGGTTAGGGTTAGGGTTAGGGTTAGGTTTAGGTGTTAGTGTTAGGGTTAGGGTTAGGGTTAGGGTTAGGGTTAGGGTTCGGATTAGGGTTAGGTTAGGGTTAGGGTTAGGGTTCTGTTTAGAGTTCGGGTTAGGGTTCGGGTTAGGGTTAGGGTTCGGGTTAGGGTTAGGTTTAGGGTTAGAGTTAGGGTTAGGGTTAGGGTTCGGGTTAGGGTTAGGTTTAGGGTTAGGTTTAGGGTTAGGGTTCGGGTTAGGGTTAGGGTTAGGGTTCGGGTTAGGGTTCAGGTTCGGGTGAGGGTTAGGTGTTAGTATTCAGGTTAGGGTTAGGGGTAGGGTTCGGGTTAGGGTTCGGGTTAGGGTTAGGGTTGGTGTTCGGGTTAGGGTTAGGGTAGGGTTAGGGTTAGGGTTCGGGTTACAGTTAGGGTTCGGGTTAGGGTTAGGGTTAGGGTTCGGGTTAGGGTTAGGTTTAGGGTTCAGGTTAGGTTTAGGGTTCGGGTTCGGGTTAGGGTTAGGGTTCGGGTTAGAGTTCGGGTTCGGGTTGGGGTTAGGGGTTAGTGTTCAGGTTAGGGTTAGGGTTAGGGTTCGGTTTAGGGTTCGGGTTAGGGTTAGGGTTAGGGTTCAGTTTAGGGTTAGGGTTAGGGTTATGGTTCCTGTTACGGTTAGGGTTCGGGTTACGGTTAGGGTTCGGGTTAGGGTTAGGGTTAGGGTTCGGGTTAGGGTTCGGGTTAGGCTTTTGGTTAGGGTTAGGGTTCGGGTTAGGGTTAGGGTTAGGGTTCAGTTTAGGGTTCGGGTTAGGGTTAGGGTTCGTGTTAGGGTTAGGGTTAGAGTTCGGGTTAGGGTTAGGGTTAGTGTTAGGTTTAGGGTTCGTGTTAGGGTTCGCGTTAGGGGTCGGATTAGGGTTAGGGTTAGGGTTCGGGTTAGGGTTAGGGTTCGGTTTAGGGTTAGGGTTAGGGTTCGGGTTAGGGTTCGGGTTAAGGTTAGGGTTCGGGTTATGGTTAGGGTTAGAGTTCGGGTTAGGGTTAGGGTTAGTGTTAGGTTTAGGGTTCGTGTTAGGGTTCGGGTTAGGGGTCGGGTTAGGATTAGGGTTCGGTTTAGGGTTAGGGTTAGGGTTAGCGATCGGGTTAGGTTTAGGTTTCGGTTTAGGGTTAGGGTTAGGGTTCCGGTTCGGGTTAGGGTTAGGGTTGGGGTTCGGGTTAGGGTTCGGGTTAGGGTTCGGGTTAGGGTTAGGGTTAGTGTTAGGGTTCGGGTTCGGGGTTAGGGTTAGGGTTAGGGTTCGGGTTAGTGTTCGGGTTAGGGTTAGGATTCGGGTAAAGGGTTAGGGTTCGGGTTCGGGTTAGGGTTAGGGTTAGGTTTCGGGTTAGGGTTAGGTGTTAGTGTTAGGGTTAGGGTTAGGGTTACGGTTAGGGTTAGGGTTCGGATTAGGGTTAGGTTAGGGTTAGGGTTAGGGTTCTGTTTAGAGTTCGGGTTAGGGTTCGGGTTAGGGTTAGGGTTCGGGTTAGGGTTAGGGTTCGGGTTCGGGTTAGGGTTAGTGTTAGGGTTAGGGTTAGGTTTAGGGTTAGGGTTCGGGTTCTGGTTAGGGTTAGGTTTAGGGTTCGGGTTCGGTTTCGTGGTAGGGTTAGGGCTCGGGTTCGGGTTCGGGTTCGGATTCGGGTTAGGGGATAGGGAACGGGTTAGGGTTAGGGTTCGGGTTAGGGTTAGGCTTAGGGTTAGGGTTAGGGTTCGGATTAGGGTTAGGGTTAGGGTTCGGGTTAGGGTTCGGGTTCGGGTTAGGGTTAGGGTTAGGGTTAGGTTTAGGGTTCGGGTTAGGGTTTGGGTTAGGTTTAGGGTTAGGGGTTAGGGTTAGGGTTAGGGTTCGGGTACGGGTTCGGGTTAGGGTTATGGTTAGGGGTTAGGGTTAGGGTTCGGGTTCGGGTTAGGGTTAGGGTTAGGGTTAGGGTTCGGGTTAGGGTTAGGGTTAGGGTTAGGGTTAGGGTTATGGTTAGGGTTCGTTTTAGGGTTAGGGTTAGGGTTAGGGTTCGGTTCAGGATTAGGGTTACTGTTAGGGTTAGGGTTAGGGTTAGGGCTCGGGTTAGTGTTAGGTTTAGGGTTAGGGTTAGGGTTCGTGATAGGGTTAGGGTTAGGGTTCGGGTTAGGGTTCGGGTTCGGGTTAAGGTTAGGGATTAGTGTTCAGGTTAGGGTTAGGGTTAGGGTTAGGGTTCGGGTTAGGGTTCGCGTTAGGTTTAGGGTTAGGGTTCGGGTTAGGGTTAGGTTTAGGGTTAGGTTTAGGGTTCGGGTTACGGTTAGGGTTCGGGTTAGTGTTAAGGTGAGGGTTAGGGTTAGGGTTCGGTTTAGGGTTAGGGTTAGGGTTAGGGTTAGGGTTCAGGTTAGGGTTCGGGTTAGGGTTGGGTACGGGTTAGTTTTCGGGTTAGGGTTAGGGTTCGGGTTCGGTTTAGGGTTAGGGTTCGCGTTAGGTTTAGGGTTAGGGTTCGGGTTCGGGTTAGGGTTCGGGTTAGGGTTAAGGTTAGGGTTCGGGTTAGGGATAGGGTTAGGGTTAGGGTTCGTGTTAGGGTTCGGTTTAGGGGTCGGGTTAGGGTTAGGGTTAGGGTTCGGTTTAGGGTTAGGGTTAGGGTTAGGGTTAGGGTTAGGGTTAGGGTTCGGGTTAGGGTTAGGGTTCGGGTTAGGTTTAGGGTTAGGGTTCGGGTTCGGGTTAGGGTTCAGGTTAGGGTTATGGTTCGAGTTAGTGTTCGGGTTAGGGTTTGGGTTAGAGTTAGGGTTAGGGTTAGGGTTCGGGTTCGGGTTCAGGTTAGGGTTAGGGTTTGGGTTAGGGTTAGGGTTATGGTTAGGGTTCGGGTTAGGGTTCGGGTTAGGGTTAGGGTTAGGATTCGGGTTAGGGTTAGGGTTTGGGTTCGGGTTAGGGTTAGGTTTAGGGTTCGGGTTAGGGGTTAGGGTTAGGGTTAGGTTTCGGGTTCGGGTTAGGGTTAGGTTTAGGGTTAGGGTTCGGATTAGGGTTAGGTTAGGGTTCGGGTTAGGGTTAGGGTTCAGGTTAGGGTTAGGGTTCGGGTTAGGGGTTAGTGTTAGGGTTCGGTTTCGGGTTAGGTTTAGGGTTAGGGTTCGGGTTAGGTTTAGTGTTCGGGTTAGGTTTATGGTTAGTGTTAGTGTTAGGGTTGGGGTTAGGGTTAGGGTTAGGGTTAGGGTTAGGGTTAGGTTACGGGTTCGGGTTAGGATTAGGTTTCGGGTTAGGGTTAGGTTTAGGGTTAGGGTTAGGGTTAGGGTTCGGGTTCGGGTTAGGGTTAGGGTGCGGGTTAGGTTTAGGGTTAGGGTTAGGGTTCGGGTTCGGGTAAGGGTTAGGGTTCGTGTTAGGGTTAGGGTTCGGGTTAGGGTTAGGGTTAGGGTTAGGGTTAGGGTTGGGGTTCGGGTTAGGGTTAGGGTTCGGTTTCGGCTTAGGGTTAGGGTTAGGGTTAGGTTTAGGGTTCGGGTTCGGGTTAGGGTTAGGGGTTAGGGGTTAGGGTTCGGGTTCGGGTTAGGGTTAGGGTTAGGTTTCGGGTTAGGGTTAGGGGTTAGTGTTAGGGTTAGGGTTAGGGTTAGGGTTAGGGTTAGGGTTCGGATTAGGGTTAGGTTAGGGTTAGGGTTAGGGTTCTGGTTAGGGTTCGGGTTAGGGTTCGGGTTAGGGTTAGGGTTCGGGTTAGGGTTAGGTTTAGGGTTAGAGTTAGGGTTAGGGTTAGGGTTCGGGTTAGGGTTAGGTTTAGGGTTAGGGTTAGGGTTAGGGTTCGGTTTAGGGTTAGGGTTAGAGTTCGGGTTAGGATTCGGGTTCGGGTTAGGGTTAGGGGTTAGTGTTCAGGTTAGGGTTAGGGTTAGGGTTCGGGTTAGGTTTCGGGTTAGGGTTAGGGTTATGGTTCGGGTTAGGGTTAGGGTTAGGGTTCGTGTTAGGTTTAGGGTTCGGGTTACGATTAGGGTTTGGGTTAGGGTTAGGGTTAGGGTTCGGGTTAGGGTTAGGTTTAGGGTTCAGGTTAGGGTTAGGTTTCGGTTAGGGTTAGGGTTCGGGTTAGGGTTCGGGTTCGGGTTGGGGTTAGGGGTTAGTGTTCAGGTTAGGGTTAGGGTTAGGTTTCGGGTTAGGGTTCGGGTTAGGGTTAGGGTTAGGGTTCAGTTTAGTATTAGGGTTCGGGTTAGGGTTAGGGTCGGGTTAGGGTTAGGGTTAGGGTTCGGGTTAGGGTTAGGGTTAGGGTTCAGGTTAGGGTTAGGGTTCGGGTTAGGGTTAGGGTTAGGGTTCGGGTTCGGATTCTGGTTAGGGTTAGGGTTAGGTTTGGGGTTAGGGTTAGGGTTCGGGTTCGGGTTAGGGTTCGGTTTAGGGTTAAGGTTAGGGTTCGGGTTCGGGTTAGTGTTAGGTTTAGGGTTAGGGTTAGTGTTCGGATTAGGGTTAGGGGTAGGGTTCGGGTTAGGGTTCGTGTTCGGGTTAGTTTAGGGTTAGGGTTAGGTTTAGGGTTCGGGTTAGTGTTAGGGTTAGTGTTAGGTTTAGGTTTGGTGTTAGGGTTAGGGTTAGGGTTAGGGTTAGGGTTAGGGTTAGGGTTAGGTTTCGGGTTCGGGTTAGGGTTAGGGTTTGGGTTAGGGTTAGGTTTAGGGTTAGGGTTAGAGTTAGGGTTCGGGTTCGGGTTAGGGTTAGGGTTCGGGATAGTGTTAGGGTTAGTGTTAGTTTTAGGGTTTGGGTTAGGGTTAGGGTTTGGTTAGGGTTAGGATTAGGGTTAGGTTTCGGGTTCGGATAGGGTTCGGGTTCGGGTAAGGGTTAGGGT
>JAVLSZ010000127.1:87500-145000 GCA_032313775.1 Urocyon cinereoargenteus
TTAGGTTTAGGGTTCGGGTTCTGGTTAGGGTTAGGGGTTAGGGTTCGGGTTCGGGTTTGGGTTAGGGTTAGGTTTCGGGTTAGGGTTAGGGGTTAGCGTTAGGGTTAGGGTTAGGGTTAGGGTTAGGGTTCGGATTAGGGTTAGGTTAGGGTAAGGGTTTGGGTTCTGGTTAGGGTTCGGGTTAGGGTTCGGGTTAGGGTTAGGGTTCGGGTTAGGGTTAGGTTTAGGGTTAGAGTTAGGGTTAGGGTTAGGGTTCGGGTTAGGGTTAGGTTTAGGGTTAGGGTTAGGGTTAGGGTTCGGTTTAGGGTTAGGGTTAGGGTTCGGGTTAGGGTTCGGGTTCGGGTTAGGGTTAGGGGTTAGTGTTCAGGTTAGGGTTAGGGTTAGGGTTCGGGTTAGGTTTCGGGTTAGGGTTAGGGTTATGGTTCGGGTTAGGGTTAGGGTAAGGGTTCGTGTTAGGTTTAGGGTTCGGGTTACGATTAGGGTTTGGGTTAGGGTTAGGGTTAGGGTTCGGGTTAGGGTTAGGTTTAGGGTTCAGGTTAGGGTTAGGTTTCGGTTAGGGTTAGGGTTAGGGTTCGGGTTAGGGTTCGGGTTCGGGTTGGGGTTAGGGGTTAGTGTTCAGGTTAGGGTGAGTGTTAGGTTTCGGGTTAGGGTTCGGGTTAGGGTTAGGGTTAGGGTTCAGTTTAGTGTTAGGGTTCGGGTTAGGGTTAGGGTTCGGGTTAGGGTTAGAGTTAGGGTTCGGGTTAGGGTTAGGGTTATGGTTCAGGTTAGGGTTAGGGTAAGGGTTCGTGTTAGGTTTAGGGTTCGGGTTACGATTAGGGTTTGGGTTAGGGTTAGGGTTAGGGTACGTGTTCGGGTTCTGGTTAGGGTTAGGGTTAGGTTTCGGGTTAGGGTTAGGGTTCGGGTTCGGGTTAGGGTTCGGTTTAGGGTTAAGGTTAGGGTTCGGGTTCGGGTTAGTGTTAGGTTTAGGGTTAGGGTTAGTGTTCGGATTAGGGTTAGGGGTAGGGTTCGGGTTAGGGTTCGTGTTCGGGTTAGTGTTAGGGTTAGGGTTAGGTTTAGGGTTCGGGTTAGTGTTAGGGTTAGTGTTAGGTTTAGGTTTGGTGTTAGGGTTAGGGTTAGGGTTAGGGTTAGGGTTAGGTTTCGGGTTCGGGTTAGGGTTAGGGTTTGGGTTAGGGTTAGGTTTAGGGTTAGGGTTAGAGTTAGGGTTCGGGTTCGGGTTAGGGTTAGGGTTCGGGTTAGTGTTAGGGTTAGTGTTAGTTTTAGGGTTGGGGTTAGGGTTAGGGTTAGGGTTAGGGTTAGGATTAGGGTTAGGTTTCGGGTTCGGATAGGGTTCGGGTTCGGGTAAGGGTTAGGGTGCGGGTTAGGTTTAGGGTTAGGGTTCGGGTTCGGGTTAGGGTTCGGGTTCGTGTTAGGGTTAGGGTTCGGGTTAGGGTTAGGGTTAGGGTACGGGTTAGCGTTCGGGTTCGGGTTAGTGTTAGGTTTAGGGTTAGGGTTCGGGTTAGGGTTAGGGTTCGGGTTTGGGTTAGGGTTAGGGTTAGGTTTAGGGTTCGGGTTCGGGTTAGGGTTAGGGGTTAGGGTTCGGGTTCGGGTTAGGGTTAGGGTTAGGTTTCGGGTTAGGTTTAGGTGTTAGTGTTAGGGTTTGGGTTAGGGTTAGGGTTAGGGTTAGGGTTCGGATTAGGGTTAGGTTAGGGTTAGGGTTAGGGTTCTGTTTAGGGTTCGGGTTAGGGTTCGGGTTAGGGTTAGGTTTCGGTTTAGGGTTAGGTTTAGGGTTAGAGTTAGGGTTAGGGTTAGGGTTCGGGTTAGGGTTAGAGTTTGTGTTAGGGTTAGGGTTCGGGTTAGGGTTAGGGGTAGGGTTCGGGTTAGGGTTCGGGTTAGGGTTAGGGTTAGTGTTCGGGTTAGGGTTAGGGTTAGGGTTAGGGTTAGGGTTCGGGTTACGGTTAGGGTTCGGGTTAGGGTTAGGGTTAGGGTTCGGGTTAGGGTTAGGTTTAGGGCTCAGTTTAGGGTTAGGGTTCGGGTTAGGGTTAGGGTTAGGGTTCGGGTTAGGGTTCGGGTTCGGGTTGGGGTTAGGGTTAGTGTTCAGGTTAGGGTTAGGGTTAGGGTTCGGGTTAGGGTTCGGGTTCGGGTTGGGGTTAGGGTTAGTGTTCAGGTTAGGGTTAGGGTTAGGGTTCGGGTTAGGGTTCGGGTTCGGGTTGGGGTTAGGGTTAGTGTTCAGGTTAGGGTTAGGGTTAGGGTTCGGGTTAGGGTTCGGGTTAGGGTTACGGTTAGCGTTCAGTTTAGGGTTAGGGTTAGGGTTAGGGTTCGTGTTAGGTTTAGGGTTCGGGTTACGATTAGGGTTTGGGTTAGGGTTAGTGTTAGGGTTCGGGTTAGGGTTAGGTTTAGGGTTCAGGTTAGGGTTAGGTTTCGGTTAGGGTTAGGGTTAGGGTTCGGGTTAGGGTTCGGGATCGGGTTGGGGTTAGGGGTTAGTGTTCAGGTTAGGGTTAGGGTTAGGTTTCGGGTTAGGGTTCGGGTTAGGGTTAGGGTTAGGGTTCAGTTTAGGGTTAGGGTTCGGGTTAGGGTTAGGGTTCGGATTAGGGTTAGTGTTAGGGTTCGTGTTCGGGTTAGTGTTAGGGTTAGGGTTAGGGTTAGGGTTCGGGTTAGTGTTAGGGTTAGTGTTAGGTTTAGGTTTGGTGTTAGGGTTAGGGTTAGGGTTAGGGTTAGGGTTAGGTTTCGGGTTCGGGTTAGGGTTAGGGTTTGGGTTAGGGTTAGGTTTAGGGTTAGGGTTAGAGTTAGGGTTCGGGTTCGGGTTAGGGTTAGGGTTCGGGTTAGTGTTAGGGTTAGTGTTAGTTTTAGGGTTGGGGTTAGGGTTAGGGTTAGGGTTAGGGTTCGGGTTAGGGTTCGGGTTCGGGTTTGGGTTAGGGGTTAGTGTTCAGGTTAGGGTTAGGGTTAGGGTTCGGTTTAGGGTTCGGGTTAGGGTTAGGGTTAGGGTTCAGGTTAGGGTTAGGGTTAGGGTTATGGTTCGTGTTACGGTTAGTGTTCCGGTTACGGTTAGGGTTCGGGTTAGGGTTAGGGTTAGGGTTCGGGTTAGGGTTCGGGTTAGGGTTTGGGTTAGGGTTAGGGTTCGGGTTAGGGTTAGGGTTAGGGTTCAGTTTAGGGTTCGGGTTAGGGTTAGGGTTCGGGTTAGGGTTAGGGTTAGAGTTCGGGTTAGGGTTAGGTTTAGGGTTAGGTTTAGGGTTCGTGTTAGGGTTCGGGTTAGGGGTCGGGTTAGGTTTAGGGTTAGGGTTCGGGTTAGGGTTAGGGTTCGGGTTAGGGTTAGGGTTAGGTTTCGGGTTAGGGTTCGGGTTAAGGTTAGGGTTCGGGTTATGGTTAGTGTTAGAGTTCGGGTTAGGTTTAGGGTTAGGGTTCGGGTTAGGGATAGGGTTAGGGTTAGGGTTCGTGTTAGGGTTCGGGTAAGGGGTCGGGTTAGGTTTAGGGTTAGAGTTAGGGTTAGGGTTAGGGTTCGGGTTCGGGTTCGGGTTAGGGTTAGGGTTAGGGTTTGGGTTAGGGTTAGGGTTAGGGTTTGGGTTAGGTTTCGGGTTCGGGTTAGGTTTAGGTTTAGGGTTAGGGTTCGGATTAGGTTTAGGTTAGGGTTCGGGTTAGGGTTAGGGTTCGGTTTAGGGTTAGGGTTCGGGTTGGGGTTAGGGTTAGGGTTCGGTTTCGGGTTAGGGTTAGGGTTAGGGTTCGGGTTAGGTTTAGTGTTCGGGTTAGGGTTAGGGTTAGTGTTAGTGTTAGGGTTGGGGTTAGGGTTAGGGTTAGGGTTAGGGTTCGTGTTAGGGTTCGGTTTAGGGGTCGGGTTAGTTTTAGGGTTAGAGTTAGGGTTAGGGTTAGGGTTCGGGTTCGGGTTCGGGCTAGGGTTAGGGTTAGGGTTTGGGTTAGGGTTAGGGTTAGGGTTCGGGTTAGGGTTCGGGTTCGGGTTAGGTTTAGGTTTAGGGTTAGGGTTCGGATTAGGTTTAGGTTAGGGTTCGGGTTAGGGTTAGGGTTCGGTTTAGGGTTAGGGTTCGGGTTAGGGGTTAGGGTTAGGGTTCGGTTTCGGGTAGGTTTAGGGTTAGGGTTCGGGTTAGGTTTAGTGTTCGGGTTAGGGTTAGGGTTAGTGTTAGTGTTAGGGTTGGGGTTAGGGTTCGGGTTAGGGTTAGGGTTAGGGTTAGGTTTCGGGTTCGGGTTAGGGTTAGGTTTCGTGTTAGGGTTAGGTTTAGGGTTAGGGTTAGGGTTCGGATTCGGGTTAGGGTTAGGGTGCGGGTTAGGTTTAGGGTTAGGGTTAGGGTTCGGTTTCGGGTTAGGGTTAGGGTTAGGGTTAGGTTTAGGGTTCGGTTTCGGGTTCGGGTTAGGGTTAGGGGTTAGGTTTCGGGTTCGGGTTAGGGTTAGGGTTGATTTCGAGTTAGGGTTAGGTGTTAGTGTTAGGGTTAGGGTTAGGATTAGGGTTAGGGTTCGGATTAGGGTTAGGTTAGGGTTAGGGTTCTGGTTAGGGTTCGGGTTAGGGTTCGGGGTAGGGTTAGGGTTCGGGTTTGTTTTAGGGTTAGTGTTAGGGTTAGGTTTGGTGTTAGGGTTAGGGTTAGGGTTAGGGGTAGTGTTAGGTTTCGGGTTCGGGTTAGGGTTAGGGTTTGGGTTAGGGTTAGGTGTAGGGTTAGGGTTAGAGTTAGGGTTCGGGTTGGGGTTAGGGTTAGGGTTCGGGTTAGTGTTAGGGTTAGTGTTAGTGTGAGGTTGGGGTTAGGGTTAGGGTTAGGGTTAGGATTAGGGTTAGGTTTCGGGTTCGGTTAGCGTTCGGTTTCGGGTTAGGGTTAGGGTGCGGGTTAGGTTTAGGGTTAGGTTTAGGGTTCAGGTTCGGGTTAGGGTTAGGGTTCGTGTTAGGGTTAGGGTTCGGGTTAGGGTTAGGGTTAGGGTTCGGGTTAGGGTTCGGGTTTGGGTTAGTGTTAGGGTTAGGGTTAGGGTTCGGGTTAGGGTTAGGGTTCGGGTTCGGGTTAGGGTTAGGGTTAGGGTTAGGTTTAGGGTTCGGGTTCGGGTTAGGGTTAGGGGTTAGGGTTCGGGTTCGGGTTAGGGTTAGGGTTAGGTTTCCGGTTAGGGTTAGGTGTTAGTGTTAGGGTTAGGGTTAGGGTTAGGGTTAGGGTTCGGATTAGGGTTAGGTTAGGGTTAGGGTTAGGGTTCTGTTTAGGGTTCGGGTTAGGGTTCGGGTTAGGGTTAGGGTTCGGGTTAGGGTTAGGTTTAGGGTTAGAGTTAGGGTTAGAGTTAGGGTTCGGGTTAGGGTTAGGTTTAGTGTTAGGTTTAGGGTTAGGGTTCGGGTTAGGGTTAGGGTTAGGGTTCGGGTTAGGGTTAGGGTTAGGGTTCGGGTTAGGGTTAGGGTTAGGGTTCGGGTTAGGGTTAGGGCTCGGGTTAGTGTTAGGGTTAGTGTTAGGGTTAGGGTTCGTGATAGGGTTAGTGTTAGGATTCGGGTTAGGGTTCGGGTTCGGGTTAAGGTTAGGGATTAGTGTTCAGGTTAGGGTTAGTGTTAGGGTTCGGGTTAGGGTTCGCGTTAGGGTTAGGGTTAGGGTTCGGGTTAGGGTTAGGTTTAGGGTTAGGTTTAGGGTTCGGGTTACGGTTAGGGTTCGGGTTAGGGTTAAGGTGAGGGTTCGGGTTAGGGTTAGGGTTAGGGTTCGGGTTAGGGTTAGGGTTCGGGTTAGGGTTAGGTTTAGGGTTCGGGTTAGGGTTCGGGTTAGGTTTAGGGTTAGGCTTCGGGTTAGGTTTATGTTTCGGGTTAGGGTCAGGGTTAGGGTTAGGGTTCGGGTTAGGGTTAGGGTTCGGGTTAGGGTTGGGTACGGGTTAGTTTTCGGGTTAGGGTTAGGGTTCGGGTTCGGTTTAGGGTTAGGGTTCGGGTTAGGTTTAGGGTTAGGGTTCGGGTTCGGGTTAGGGTTAGGTTTAGGGTTAGGGTTCGGATTAGGGTTAGGTTAGGGTTCGGGTTAGGGTTAGGGTTCAGGTTAGGGTTAGGGTTCGGGTTAGGGGTTAGGGTTAGGGTTCGGTTTCGGGTTAGGTTTAGGGTTAGGGTTCGGGTTAGGTTTAGTGTTCGGGTTAGGGTTAGGGTTAGTGTTAGTGTTAGGGTTGGGGTTAGGGTTAGGGTTAGGGTTAGGTTTAGGTTTCGGGTTCGGGTTACGGTTAGCTTTCGGGTTAGGGTTAGGTTTAGGGTTAGGGTTAGGGTTAGGGTTCGGGTTCGGGTTAGGGTTAGGGTGCGGGTTAGGTTTAGGGTTAGGGTTAGGGTTCGGGTTCGGGTAAGGGTTAGGATTCGTGTTAGGGTTAGGGTTCGGGTTAGGGTTAGGGTTAGGGTTAGGGTTCGGGTTCGGGTTAGGGTTCGGGTTCGGATTAGGGTTAGGGTTAGGGTTAGGTTTAGGGTTCGGGTTCGGGTTAGGGTTAGGGGTTAGGGTTCGGGTTCGGGTTAGGTTTAGGGTTAGGTTTCGGGTTAGGGTTAGGGGTTAGTGTTAGGGTTAGGGTTAGGATTAGGGTTAGGGTTCGGATTAGGGTTAGGTTAGGGTTAGGGTTAGGGTTCTGGTTAGGGTTCGGGTTAGGGTTCGGGTTAGGGTTAGGGTTAGGGTTAGGGTTAGGTTTAGGGTTAGAGTTAGGGTTAGGGTTAGGGTTCGTGTTAGGGTTAGGTTTAGGGTTAGGGTTAGGTTTAGGGTTCGGTTTAGGGTTAGGGTTAGGGTTCGGGTTAGCGTTCGGGTTCGGGTTAGGGTTAGGGGTTAGTGTTCAGGTTAGGGTTAGGGTTAGGGTTCGGGTTAGGGTTCAGGTTAGGGTTAGGGTTATGGTTCGGTTTAGGGTTAGGGTTAGGGTTCGGGTTAGGTTTAGGGTTCGGGTTACGATTAGGGTTTGGGTTAGGGTTAGGGTTAGGGTTCGGGTTAGGGTTAGGTTTAGGGTTCAGGTTAGGGTTAGGTTTCAGGTTAGGGTTAGGGTTAGGGTTCGGGTTAGGGTTCGGGTTCGGGTTGGGGTTAGTGGTTAGTGTTCAGGTTAGGGTTAGGGTTAGGTTTCGGGTTAGGGTTCGGGTTAGGGTTAGGGTTAGGGTTCAGTTTAGGGTTAGGGTTCGGGTTAGGGTTAGGGTTCGGGTTAGGGTTAGGGTTACGGTTCGGGTTAGGGTTAGGGTTAGGGTTCAGGTTAGTGTTAGGGTTCGGGTTAGGGTTAGGGTTAGGGTTCGGGTTCGGGTTCTGGTTAGGGTTAGGGTTAGGTTTCGGGTTAGGGTCAGGGTTCGGGTTAGGGTTAGGTTTCGGTTTAGGGTTAAGGTTAGGGTTCGGGTTCGGGTTAGTGTTAGGTTTAGGGTTAGGATTAGTGTTCGGATTAGGGTTAGGGGTAGGGTTCGGGTTAGGGTTCGTGTTCGGGTTAGTGTTAGTGTTAGGGTTAGGGTTAGGGTTCGGGTTAGTGTTAGGGTTAGTGTTAGGTTTAGGTTTGGTGTTAGGGTTAGGGTTAGGGTTAGGGTTAGGTTTCGGGTTCGGGTTAGGGTTAGGGTTTGGGTTAGGGTTAGGTTTAGGGTTAGGGTTAGAGTTAGGGTTCGGGTTCGGGTTAGGGTTAGGGTTCGGGTTAGTGTTAGGGTTAGTGTTAGTGTTAGGGTTGGGATTAGGTTTAGGGTTAGGGTTAGGGTTAGGATTAGGGTTAGGTTTCGTGTTCGGATAAAGTTCGGGTTCGGGTTAGGGTTAGGGTGCGGGTTAGGTTTAGGGTTAGGGTTCGGGTTCGGGTTAGGGTTAGGGTTCGTGTTAGGGTTAGGGTTCGGGTTAGGGTTAGGGTTAGGGTTCGGGTTAGGGTTCGGGTTCGGGTTAGTGTTAGGGTTAGGGTTAGGGTTCGGGTTAGGGTTAGGGTTCGGGTTAGGGTTAGGGTTAGGGTTAGTTTTAGGGTTCGGGTTCGGGTTAGGGTTAGGGGTTAGGGTTCGGGTTCGGGTTAGGGTTAGGGTTAGGTTTCGGGTTAGGGTTAGGTGTTAGTGTTAGGGTTAGGGTTAGGGTTAGGGTTAGGGTTAGGGTTCGGTTTAGGGTTAGGTTAGGGTTAGGGTTAGGGTTCTGTTTAGGGTTCGGGTTAGGGTTAGTGTTCGGGTTAGGGTTAGGTTTAGGGTTAGAGTTAGGGTTAGGGTTAGGGTTCGGGTTAGGGTTAGGTTTAGGGTTAGGTTTAGGGTTAGGGTTCGGGTTAGGGTTAGGGTAGGTTTCGGGTTAGGGTTCGGGTTCGGGTTAGGGTTAGGTGTTAGTGTTCAGGTTAGGGTTAGGGGTACGGTTCGGGTTAGGGTTCGGGTTAGGGTTAGGGTTAGTGTTCGGGTTAGGGTTAGGGTTAGGGTTAGGGTTAGGGTTCGGGTTACGGTTAGGGTTCGGGTTAGGGTTAGGTTTAGGGTTCGGGTTAGGGTTAGGTTTAGGGTTCAGGTTAGTGTTAGGGTTCGGGTTAGGGTTAGGGTTAGGGTTCGGGTTAGGGTTCGGGTTCGGGTTGGGGTTAGTGGTTAGTGTTCAGGTTAGGGTTAGGGTTAGGGTTCGGGTTCGGGTTAGGGTTAGGGTTAGGGTTCAGGTTAGGGTTAGGTTTAGGGTTATGGTTCGTGTTACGGTTGGGGTTCGGGTTACGGTTAGGGTTCGGGTTAGGGTTAGGGTTAGGGTTAGGGTTAGGGTTAGGTGTTAGTGTTAGGGTTAGGGTTAGGGTTAGGGTTAGGGTTAGGGTTAGGGTTCGGATTAGGGTTAGGTTAGGGTTAGGGTTAGGGTTCTGTTTAGGGTTCGGTTTAGGGTTCGTTTTAGGGTTAGGGTTCGGGTTAGGGTTAGGTTTAGGGTTAGAGTTAGGGTTAGGGTTAGGGTTCGGGTTACGGTTAGGTTTAGGGTTAGGTTTAGGTTTAGGGTTCGGGTTAGGGTTAGGGTTAGGGTTCGGGTTAGGGTTAGGGTTAGGGTTCGGGTTAGGGTTAGGGTTAGGGTTCGGGTTAGGGTTAGGGCTCGGGTTAGTGTTAGTGTTAGGGTTAGGGTTAGGGTTCGTGATAGGGTTAGGGTTAGGATTCGGGTTAGGGTTCGGGTTCGGGTTAAGGTTAGGGATTAGTGTTCAGGTTAGGGTTAGTGTTAGGGTTCGGGTTAGGGTTCGCGTTTGGGTTAGGGTTAGGGTTCTGGTTAGGGTTAGGTTTAGGGTTAGGTTTAGGGTTCGGGTTACGGTTAGGGTTCGGGTTCGGGTTAAGGTGAGGGTTCGGGTTAGGGTTAGGGTTAGGGTTCGGGTTAAGGTTAGGGTTCGGGTTAGGGTTAGTGTTAGGGTTCGGGTTAGGGTTCGGGTTAGGTTTAGGGTTAGGGTTCGGGTTAGGTTTATGTTTCGGGTTAGGGTCAGGGTTAGGGTTAGGGTTCGGGTTAGGGTTAGGATTCGGGTTAGGGTTGGGTACGGGTTAGTTTTCGGGTTAGGGTTAGGGTTCGGGTTCGGTTTAGGGTTAGGGTTCGGGTTAGGGTTAGGGTTCGGGTTCGGGTTAGGGTTCGGGTTAGGGTTAGGGTTAGGGTTCGGTTTAGGGTTAGGGTTAGGGTTAGGGTTCGTGTTAGGGTTCGGGTTAGGGGTCGGGTTAGGGTTAGGGTTAGGGTTCGGTTTAGGGTTAGGGTTAGGGTTAGGGTTAGGGTTAGGGTTCGGGTTAGGGTTAGGGTTAGGGTTCGGGTTAGGTTTAGGGTTAGGGTTCGGGTTCGGGTTAGGGTTCAGGTTAGGGTTATGGTTCGAGTTAGTGTTCGGGTTAGGGTTTGGGTTAGAGTTAGGGTTAGGGTTAGGGTTCGGGTTCGGTTTCGGGTTAGGGTTAGTTTTAGGGTTTGGGTTAGGGTTAGGGTTATGGTTAGGGTTCGGGTTAGGGTTCGGGTTAGGGATAGGGTTAGGATTCGGGTTAGGGTTAGGGTTTGGGTTCGGGTTAGGGTTAGGTTTAGGGTTCGGGTTAGGGGTTAGGGTTAGGGTTAGGGTTCGGGTTCGGGTTAGGGTTAGGTTTAGGGTTAGGGTTCGGATTAGGGTTAGGTTAGGGTTCGGGTTAGGGTTAGGGTTCAGGTTAGGGTTAGGGTTCGGGTTAGGGGTTAGGGTTAGGGTTCGGTTTCGGGTTAGGTTTAGGGTTAGGTTTCGGTTTAGGTTTACTGTTCGGGTTAGGGTTAGGGTTAGTGTTAGTGTTAGGGTTGGGGTTAGGGTTAGGGTTAGGGTTAGGGTTAGGTTTCGGGATCGGGTTACGGTTAGGTTTCGGGTTAGGGTTAGGTTTAGGGTTAGGTTTAGGGTTAGGGTTAGGGTTCGGGTTCGGGTAAGGGTTAGGATTCGTGTTAGGGTTAGGGTTCGGGTTAGGGTTAGGGTTAGGGTTAGGGTTCGGGTTAGGGTTAGGGTTCGGTTTCGGGTTAGGGTTAGGGTTAGTGTTAGGTTTAGGGTTCGGGTTCGGGTTAGGGTTAGGGGTTAGGGTTCGGGTTCGGGTTAGGGTTAGGGTTAGGTTTCGGGTTAGGATTAGGGGTTAGTGTTAGGGTTAGGGTTAGGATTAGGGTTAGGGTTCGGATTAGGGTTAGGTTAGGGTTAGGGTTAGGGTTCTGGTTAGGGTTCGGGTTAGGGTTCGTGTTAGGGTTAGGGTTCGGGTTAGGGTTAGGTTTAGGGTTAGAGTTAGGGTTAGGGTTAGGGTTCGGGTTAGGGTTAGGTTTAGGGTTAGGGTTAGGTTTAGGGTTCTTTTTAGGGTTAGGGTTAGGGTTCGGGTTAGGGTTCGGGTTCGGGTTAGGGTTAGGGGTTAGTGTTCAGGTTAGGGTTAGGGTTAGGGTTCGGGTTAGGGTTCGGGTTAGGGTTAGGGTTATGGTTCGGTTTAGGGTTAGGTTTAGGGTTCGTGTTAGGTTTAGGGTTCGGGTTACGATTAGGGTTTGGGTTAGGGTTAGGGTTAGGGTTCGGGTTAGGGTTAGGTTTAGGGTTCAGGTTAGGGTTAGGTTTCAGGTTAGGGTTAGGGTTAGGGTTCGGGTTAGGGTTCGGGTTCGGGTTGGGGTTAGTGGTTAGTGTTCAGGTTAGGGTTAGGGTTAGGTTTCGGGTTAGGGTTCGGGTTAGGGTTAGGGTTAGGGTTCAGTTTAGGGTTAGGGTTCGGGTTAGGGTTAGGGTTCGGGTTAGGGTTAGGGTTAGGGTTAGGGTTCGGGTTAGGGTTAGGGTTAGGGTTCAGGGTAGTGTTAGGGTTCGGGTTAGGGTTAGGGTTAGGGTTCGGGTTCGGGTTCTGGTTAGGGTTAGGGTTAGGTTTCGGGTTAGGGTCAGGGTTCGGGTTAGGGTTAGGGTTCGGTTTAGTGTTAAGGTTAGGGTTCGGGTTCGGGTTAGTGTTAGGTTTAGGGTTAGGGTTAGTGTTCGGATTAGGGTTAGGGGTAGGGTTCGGGTTAGGGTTCATGTTCGGGTTAGTGTTAGTGTTAGGGTTAGGGTTAGGGTTCGGGTTAGTGTTAGGGTTAGTGTTAGGTTTAGGTTTGGTGTTAGGGTTAGGGTTAGGGTTAGGGTTAGGGTTAGGTTTCGGGTTCGGGTTAGGGTTAGGGTTTGGGTTAGGGTTAGGTTTAGGGTTAGGGTTAGAGTTAGGGTTCGGGTTCGGGTTAGGGTTAGGGTTCGGGTTAGTGTTAGGATTAGTGTTAGTGTTAGGGTTGGGGTTAGGGTTAGGGTTAGGGTTAGGGTTAGGATTAGGGTTAGGTTTCGGGTTCGGATAACGTTCGGGTTCGGGTTAGGGTTAGGGTGCGGGTTAGGTTTAGGGTTAGGGTTCGGGTTCGGGTTAGGGTTAGGGTTCGTGTTAGGGTTAGGGTTCGGGTTAGGGTTAGGGTTAGGGTTCGGGTTAGGGTTCGGGTTCGGGTTAGTGTTAGGGTTAGGGTTAGGGTTCGGGTTATGGTTAGGGTTCGGGTTAGGGTTAGGGTTAGGGTTAGGTTTAGGGTTCGGGTTCGGGTTAGGGTTAGGGGTTAGGGTTCGGGTTCGGGTTAGGGTTAGGGTTAGGTTTCGGGTTAGGGTTAGGGGTTAGTGTTAGGGTTAGGGTTAGGATTAGGGTTAGGGTTCGGATTAGGGTTAGGATAGGGTTAGGGTTAGGGTTCTGGTTAGGGTTCGGGTTAGGGTTCGGGTTAGGGTTAGGGTTCGGGTTAGGGTTAGGTTTAGGGTTAGAGTTAGGGTTAGGGTTAGGGTTCGGGTTAGGGTTAGGTTTAGGGTTAGGGTTAGGTTTAGGGTTCTTTTTAGGGTTAGGGTTAGGGTTCGGGTTAGGGTTCGGGTTCGGGTTAGGGTTAGGGGTTAGTGTTCAGGTTAGGGTTAGGGTTAGGGTTCGGGTTAGGGTTCGGGTTAGGGTTAGGGTTATGGTTCGGTTTAGGGTTAGGGTTAGGGTTCGTGTTAGGTTTAGGGTTTGGGTTACGATTAGGGTTTTGGTTAGGGTTAGGGTTAGGGTTCGGGTTAGGGTTAGGTTTAGGGTTCAGGTTAGGGTTAGGTTTCAGGTTAGGGTTAGGGTTAGGGTTCGGGTTAGGGTTCGGGTTCGGTTGGGGTTAGTGGTTAGTGTTCAGGTTAGGGTTAGGGTTAGGTTTCGGGTTAGGGTTCGGGTTAGGGTTAGGGTTAGGTTTCAGTTTAGGGTTAGGGTTCGGGTTAGGGTTAGGGTTCGGGTTAGGGTTGGTTAGGGTTAGGGTTCGGGTTAGGGTTAGGGTTAGGGTTCAGGTTAGTGTTAGGGTTCGGGTTAGGTTTAGGGTTAGGGTTCGGGTTCGGGTTCTGGTTAGGGTTATGGTTAGGTTTCGGGTTAGGTTCAGGGTTCGGGTTAGGGTTAGGGTTCGGTTTAGGGTTAAGGTTAGGGTTCGGGTTCGGGTTAGGGTTAGGGTTCGAGTTAGGGTTAGGGTTAGGGTTTGTGTTAGGGTTAGGGTTAGGGTTAGGGTTCGGGTTAGGGTTCTGGTTAGGGTTAGGGTTAGGGTTTGTGTTAGGGTTAGGGTTAGGGTTAGGGTTCGGGTTAGGGTTCGGGTTAGGGTTAGGGTTAGGATTCGGGTTAGGGTTAGGGTTAGGTTTCGGGTTAGGTTTAGGGTTCGGGTTAGGGTTAGGTTTAGGGTTCGGTTTAGGGTTAGGGTTAGGGTTCCGGTTAGTGTTAGGGTGCGTGTTCGGGTTAGGGTTTGGTTTCGGGTTCGTGTTAGGGTTCGGGTTTGGGTTAGGGTTCGGGTTAGGGTTAGGGTTAGGGTTCGGGTTAGGTTTAGGGTTCGGGTTCGGGTTCGGTTTAGGGTTAGGGTTCGGGTTAGGGTTAGGGTTCGGTTTAGGGTTATGGTTAGGGTTCGGGTTAGGGTCAGGATTAGGGTTCAGGTTAGGGTTAGGGTTCGGGTTAGGGTTAGGGTTAGGGTTCGGGTTCGGGTTAGGGTTAGGGTTAGGTTTCGGGTTAGGGTTAGGGTTCGGGTTAGGGTTAGGGTTCGGTTTAGGGTTAAGGTTAGGGTTCGGGTTCGGGTTAGTGTTAGGTTTAGGGTTAGGGTTAGTGTTCGGATTAGAGTTAGGGGTAGGTTTCGTGTTAGGGTTCGTGTTCGGGTTAGTGTTAGGGTTAGGGTTAGGGTTTGGGTTCGGGTTAGTGTTAGGGTTAGTGTTAGGGTTAGGTTTGGTGTTAGGGTTAGGGTTAGGGTTAGGGTTAGGGTTAGTGTATGGTTTCGCGTTCGGGTTAGGGTTAGGGTTTGGGTTAGGGTTAGGTTTAGGGTTAGGGTTAGAGTTAGGGTTCGGGTTCGGGTTAGGGTTAGGGTTCGGGTTAGAGTTAGGGTTAGTGTTAGTGTTAGGGTTGGGGTTAGGGTTAGGTTTAGGGTTAGGGTTAGGGTTAGGGTTAGGGTTAGGTTTCGGGTTCAGTTAGGGTTCGGGTTCGGGTTAGGGTTAGGGTGCGGGTTAGGTTTAGGGTTAGGGTTAGTGTTCGGGTTCAGGTTAGGGTTAGGGTTCGTGTTAGGGTTAGGGTTCGGGTTAGGGTTAGGGTTAGGGTTAGGGTTCGGGTTAGGGTTAGGGTTCGGGTTCGGGTTAGGGTTAGGTTTAGGGTTAGGTTTAGGGTTCGGGTTCGGGTTAGGGTTAGGGGTTAGGGTTCGGGTTCGGTTTAGGGTTAGGTTTAGGGTTCGGTTTAGGGTTCGGGTTAGGTTTAGGGTTAGGCTTCGGGTTAGGTTTATGTTTCGGGTTAGGGTCAGGGTTAGGGTTAGGGTTCGTGTTAGGGTTAGGTTCGGGTTAGGGTTGGGTACGGGTTAGTTTTCGGGTTAGGGTTAGGGTTCGGGTTCGGTTTAGGGTTAGGGTTCGGGTTAGGTTTAGGGTTAGGGTTCAGGTTCGGGTTAGGGTTAGGTTTAGGGTTAGGGTTCGGATTAGGGTTAGGTTAGGGTTCAGGTTAGGGTTTGGGTTCAGGTTAGGGTTAGGGTTAGGGTTAGGGGTTAGGGTTAGGGTTCGGTTTCGGGTTAGGTTTAGGGTTAGGGTTCGGGTTAGGTTTAGTGTTCGGGTTAGGGTTAGGGTTAGTGTTAGTGTTAGGGTTGGGGTTAGGGTTAGGGTTAGGGTTAGGTTTAGGTTTCGGGTTCGGGTTACGGTTAGGTTTCGGGTTAGGGTTAGGTTTAGGGTTAGGGTTAGGGTTAGGGTTCGGGTTCGGGTTCGGGTTAGGGTTAGGGTGCGGGTTAGGTTTAGGGTTACGGTTAGGGTTCGGGTTCGGGTAAGGGTTAGGATTCGTGTTAGGGTTAGGGTTCGGGTTAGGGTTAGGGTTAGGGTTCGGGTTCGGGTTAGGGTTCGGGTTCGGGTTAGGGTTAGGGTTAGGGTTAGGTTTAGGGTTCGGGTTCGGGTTAGGGTTAGGGGTTAGGGTTCGGGTTCGGGTTAGGTTTAGGGTTAGGTTTCGGGTTAGGGTTAGGGGTTAGTGTTAGGGTTAGGGTTAGGATTAGGGTTAGGGTTCGGATTAGGGTTAGGTTAGGGTTAGGGTTAGGGTTAGGTTTTTGGTTCAGGTTAGGGTTAGGTTTCAGGTTAGGGTTAGGGTTAGGGTTCGGGTTAGGGTTCGGGTTAGGGTTAGGGTTAGGTTTAGGGTTAGAGTTAGGGTTAGGGTTAGGGTTCGGGTTAGGGTTAGGTTTAGGGTTAGGGTTAGGTTTAGGGTTCGGTTTAGGGTTAGGGTTAGGGTTCGGGTTAGGGTTCGGGTTCGGGTTAGGGTTAGGGGTTAGTGTTCAGGTTAGGGTTAGGGTTAGGGTTCGGGTTAGGGTTCATGTTAGGGTTAGGGTTATGGTTCGTTTTAGGGTTAGGGTTAGGGTTCGTGTTAGGTTTAGGGTTCGGGTTACGATTAGGGTTTGGGTTAGGGTTAGGGTTAGGGTTCGGGTTAGGGTTAGGTTTAGGGTTCAGGTTAGGGTTAGGTTTCAGGTTAGGGTTAGGGTTAGGGTTCGGGTTAGGGTTCGGGTTCGGGTTGGGGTTAGTGGTTAGTGTTCAGGTTAGTGTTAGGGTTAGGTTTCGGGTTAGGGTTCGGGTTAGGGCTAGGGTTAGGGTTCAGTTTAGGGTTAGGGTTCGGGTTAGGGTTAGGGTTCGGGTTAGGGTTAGGGTTACGGTTCGGGTTAGGGTTAGGGTTAGGGTTCAGGTTAGTGTTAGGGTTCGGGTTAGGGTTAGGGTTAGGGTTCGGGTTCGGGTTCTGGTTAGGGTTAGGGTTAGGTTTCGGGTTAGGGTCAGGGTTCGGGTTAGGGTTAAGGTTCGGTTTAGGGTTAAGGTTAGGGTTCGGGTTCGGGTTAGTGTTAGGTTTAGGGTTAGGATTAGTGTTCGGATTAGGGTTAGGGGTAGGGTTCGGGTTAGGGTTCGTGTTCGGGTTAGTGTTAGTGTTAGGGTTAGGGTTAGGGTTCGGGTTAGTGTTAGGGTTAGTGTTAGGTTTAGGTTTGGTGTTAGGGTTAGGGTTAGGGTTAGGGTTAGGGTTAGGTTTCGGGTTTGGGTTAGGGTTAGGGTTTGGGTTAGGGTTAGGTTTAGGGTTAGGGTTAGAGTTAGGGTTCGGGTTCGGGTTAGGGTTAGGGTTCGGGTTAGTGTTAGGGTTAGTGTTAGTGTTAGGGTTGGGATTAGGGTTAGGGTTAGGGTTAGGGTTAGGATTAGGGTTAGGTTTCGGGTTCGGATAACGTTCGGGTTCGGGTTAGGGTTAGGGTGCGGGTTAGGTTTAGGGTTAGGGTTCGGGTTCGGGTTAGGGTTAGGGTTCGTGTTAGGGTTAGGGTTCGGGTTAGGGTTAGGGTTAGGGTTCGGGTTAGGGTTCGGGTTCGGGTTAGTGTTAGGGTTAGGGTTAGGGTTCGGGTTAGGGTTAGGGTTCGGGTTAGGGTTAGGGTTAGGGTTAGGGTTAGTTTTAGGGTTCGGGTTAGGGTTAGGGTTAGGGGTTAGGGTTCGGGTTCGGGTTAGGGTTAGGGTTAGGTTTCGGGTTAGGGTTAGGTGTTAGTATTAGGGTTAGGGTTAGGGTTAGGGTTAGGGTTAGGGTTAGGGTTCGGTTTAGGGTTAGGTTAGGGTTAGGTTTAGGGTTCTGTTTAGGTTTCGGGTTAGGGTTAGTGTTCGGGTTAGGGTTAGGTTTAGGGTTAGAGTTAGGGTTAGGGTTAGGGTTCGGGTTAGGGTTAGGTTTAGGGTTAGGTTTAGGGTTAGGGTTCGGGTTAGGGTTAGGGTTAGGTTTCGGGTTAGGGTTCGGGTTCGGGTTAGGGTTAGGTGTTAGTGTTCAGGTTAGGGTTAGGGGTACGGTTCGGGTTAGGGTTCGGGTTAGGGTTAGGGTTAGTGTTCGGGTTAGGGTTAGGGTTAGGGTTAGGGTTAGGGTTCGGGTTACGGTTAGGGTTCGGGTTAGGGTTAGGGTTAGGGTTCGGGTTAGGGTTAGGTTTAGGGTTCAGGTTAGGGTTAGGGTTCGGGTTAGGGTTAGGGTTAGGGTTCGGGTTAGGGTTCGGGTTCGGGTTGGGGTTAGGGGTTAGTGTTCAGGTTAGGGTTAGGGTTAGGGTTCGGGTTAGGGTTCGGGTTAGGGTTAGGGTTAGGGTTCAGGTTAGGGTTAGGTTTAGGGTTATGGTTCGTGTTACGGTTAGGGTTCGGGTTACGGTTAGGGTTCGGGTTAGGGTTAGGGTTAGGGTTAGGGTTAGGGTTAGGTGTTAGTGTTAGGGTTAGGGTTAGGGTTAGGGTTAGGGTTAGGGTTCTGTTTAGGGTTCGGTTTAGGGTTCGTTTTAGGGTTAGGGTTAGGTTTAGGGTTAGAGTTAGGGTTAGGGTTAGGGTTCGGGTTAGGGTTAGGTTTAGGGTTAGGTTTAGGGTTAGGGTTCGGGATAGGGTTAGGGTTAGGGTTCGGGTTAGGGTTAGGGTTAGGGTTCGGGTTAGGGTTAGGGTTAGGGTTCGGGTTAGGGTTAGGGCTCGGGTTAGTTTTAGGGTTAGGGTTAGGGTTAGGGTTCGTGATAGGGTTAGGGTTAGGATTCGGGTTAGGGTTCGGGTTCGGGTTAAGGTTAGGGATTAGTGTTCAGGTTAGGGTTAGTGTTAGGGTTCGGGTTAGGGTTCGCGTTTGGGTTAGGGTTAGGGTTCGGGTTAGGGTTAGGTTTAGGGTTAGGTTTAGGGTTCGGGTTACGGTTAGGGTTCGGGTTAGGGTTAAGGTGAGGGTTCGGGTTAGGGTTAGGGTTAGGGTTCGGGTTAGGGTTAGGGTTCGGGTTAGGGTTAGTGTTAGGGTTCGGGTTAGGGTTCGGGTTAGGTTTAGGGTTAGGGTTCGGGTTAGGTTTATGTTTCGGGTTAGGGTCAGGGTTAGGGTTAGGGTTCGGGTTAGGGTTAGGGTTCGGGTTAGGGTTGGGTACGGGTTAGTTTTCGGGTTAGGGTTAGGGTTCGGGTTCGGTTTAGGGTTAGGGTTCGGGTTAGGGTTAGGGTTAGGGTTCGGGTTCGGGTTAGGGTTCGGGTTAGGGTTAGGGTTAGGGTTCGGGTTAGTGTTATGGTTCGAGTTAGTGTTCGGGTTAGGGTTTGGGTTAGAGTTAGGGTTAGGGTTAGGGTTCGGGTTCGGTTTCGGGTTAGGGTTAGTTTTAGGGTTTGGGTTAGGGTTAGGGTTATGGTTAGGGTTCGGGTTAGGGTTCGGGTTAGGGATAGGGTTAGGATTCGGGTTAGGGTTAGGGTTTGGGTTCGGGTTAGGGTTAGGTTTAGGGTTCGGGTTAGGGGTTAGGGTTAGGGTTAGGGTTCGGGTTCGGGTTAGGGTTAGGTTTAGGGTTAGGGTTCGGATTAGGGTTAGGTTAGGGTTCGGGTTAGGGTTAGGGTTCAGGTTAGGGTTAGGGTTCGGGTTAGGGGTTAGGGTTAGGGTTAGGGTTAGGGTTAGGTTTAGGGTTAGGTTTCGGGTTAGGTTTAGTGTTCGGGTTAGGGTTAGGGTTAGTGTTAGTGTTAGGGTTGGGGTTAGGGTTAGGGTTAGGGTTAGGGTTAGGTTTCGGGTTCGGGTTACGGTTAGGTTTCGGGTTAGGGTTAGGTTTAGGGTTAGGGTTAGGGTTAGCGTTCGGGTTCGGGTTAGGGTTAGGGTGCGGGTTAGGTTTAGGGTTAGGGTTAGGGTTCGGGTTCGGGTAAGGGTTAGGATTCGTGTTAGGGTTAGGTTTCGGGTTAGGGTTAGGGTTAGTGTTAGGGTTAGGGTTCGGGTTAGGGTTAGGGTTCGGTTTCGGGTTAGGGTTAGGGTTAGGGTTAGGTTTAGGGTTCGGGTTCGGGTTAGGGTTAGGGGTTAGGGTTCGGGTTCGGGTTAGGGTTAGGGTTAGGTTTCGGGTTAGGGTTAGGGGTTAGTGTTAGGGTTAGGGTTAGGATTAGGGTTAGGGTTCGGATTAGGGTTAGGTTAGGGTTAGGGTTAGGGTTCTGGTTAGGGTACGGGTTAGGGTTCGGGTTAGGGTTAGGGTTCGGGTTAGGGTTAGGTTTAGGGTTAGAGTTAGGGTTAGGGTTAGGGTTCGGGTTAGGGTTAGGTTTAGGGTTAGGGTTAGGTTTAGGGTTCTTTTTAGGGTTAGGGTTAGGGTTCGGGTTAGGGTTCGGGTTCGGGTTAGGGTTAGGGGTTAGTGTTCAGGTTAGGGTTAGGGTTAGGGTTCGGGTTAGGGTTCGGGTTAGGGTTAGGGTTATGGTTCGGTTTAGGGTTAGGGTTAGGGTTCGTGTTAGGTTTAGGGTTTGGGTTACGATTAGGGTTTGGGTTAGGGTTAGGGTTAGGGTTCGGGTTAGGGTTAGGTTTAGGGTTCAGGTTAGGGTTAGGTTTCAGGTTAGGGTTAGGGTTAGGGTTCGGGTTAGGGTTCGGGTTCGGGTTGGGGTTAGTGGTTAGTGTTCAGGTTAGGGTTAGGGTTAGGTTTCGGGTTAGGGTTCGGGTTAGGGTTAGGGTTAGGGTTCAGTTTAGGGTTAGGGTTCGGGTTAGGGTTAGGGTTCGGGTTAGGGTTAGGGTTAGGGTTAGGGTTCGGGTTAGGGTTAGGGTTAGGGTTCAGGTTAGTGTTAGGGTTCGGGTTAGGGTTAGGGTTAGGGTTCGGGTTCGGGTTCTGGTTAGGGTTAGGGTTAGGTTTCGGGTTAGGGTCAGGGTTCGGGTTAGGGTTAGGGTTCGGTTTAGGGTTAAGGTTAGGGTTCGGGTTCGGGTTAGTGTTAGGTTTAGGGTTAGGGTTAGTGTTTGGATTAGGGTTAAGGGTAGGGTTCGGGTTAGGGTTCGTGTTCGGGTTAGTGTTAGTGTTAGGGTTAGGGTTAGGGTTCGGGTTAGTGTTAGGGTTAGTGTTAGGTTTAGGTTTGGTGTTAGGGTTAGGGTTAGGGTTAGGGTTAGGGTTAGGTTTCGGGTTCGGGTTAGGGTTAGGGCTTGGGTTAGGGTTAGGTTTAGGGTTAGGGTTAGAGTTAGGGTTCGGGTTCGGGTTAGGGTTAGGGTTCGGGTTAGTGTTAGGGTTAGTGTTAGTGTTAGGGTTGGGGTTAGGGTTAGGGTTAGGGTTAGGGTTAGGATTAGGGTTAGGTTTCGGGTTCGGATAACGTTCGGGTTCGGGTTAGGGTTAGGGTGCGGGTTAGGTTTAGGGTTAGGGTTCGGGTTCGGGTTAGGGTTAGGGTTCGTGTTAGGGTTAGGGTTCGGGTTAGGGTTAGGGTTAGGGTTCGTGTTAGGGTTCGGGTTCGGGTTAGTGTTTTGGTTAGGGTTAGGGTTTGGGTTAGGTTTAGGGTTCGGGTTAGGGTTAGGGTTAGGGTTAGGTTTAGGGTTCGGGTTCGGGTTAGGGTTAGGGGTTAGGGTTCGGGTTCGGGTTAGGGTTAGGGTTAGGTTTCGGGTTAGGGTTAGGGGTTAGTGTTAGGGTTAGGGTTAGGATTAGGGTTAGGGTTCGGATTAGGGTTAGGTTAGGGTTAGGGTTAGGGTTCTGTTTAGGGTTCGGGTTAGGGTTCGGGTTAGGGTTAGGGTTCGGGTTAGGGTTAGGTTTAGGGTTAATGTTAGGGTTAGGGTTAGGGTTCGGGTTAGGGTTAGGTTTAGGGTTAGGGTTAGGTTTAGGGTTCGGTTTAGGGTTAGGGTTAGGGTTCGGGTTCGGGTTAGGGTTAGGGGTTAGTGTTCAGGTTAGGGTTAGGGTTAGGGTTCGGGTTAGGGTTCGGGTTAGGGTTAGGGTTATGGTTCGGTTTAGGGTTAGGGTTAGTGTTCGTGTTAGGTTTAGGGTTCGGGTTACGATTAGGGTTTGGGTTAGGGTTAGGGTTAGGGTTCGGGTTAGGGTTAGGGTTAGGGTTCAGTTTAGGGTTAGGGTTCGGGTTAGGGTTAGGGTTCGGGTTAGGGTTAGGGTTAGGGTTAGGGTTCGGGTTAGGGTTAGGGTTAGGGTTCAGGTTAGTGTTAGGGTTCGGGTTAGGGTTAGGGTTAGGGTTCGGGTTCGGGTTCTGGTTAGGGTTAGGGTTAGGTTTCGGGTTAGGGTCAGGGTTCGGGTTAGGGTTAGGGTTCGGTTTAGGGTTATGGTTAGGGTTCGGGTTCGGGTTAGTGTTAGGTTTAGGGTTAGGGTTAGTGTTCGGATTAGGGTTAGGGGTAGGGTTCGGGTTAGGGTTCATGTTCGGGTTAGTGTTAGTGTTAGGGTTAGGGTTAGGGTTCGGGTTAGTGTTAGGGTTAGTGTTAGGTTTAGGTTTGGTGTTAGGGTTAGGGTTAGGGTTAGGGTTAGGGTTAGGTTTCGGGTTCGGGTTAGGGTTAGGGTTTGGGTTAGGGTTAGGTTTAGGGTTAGGGTTAGAGTTAGGGTTCGGGTTCGGGTTAGGGTTAGGGTTCGGGTTAGTGTTAGGGTTAGTGTTAGTGTTAGGGTTGGGGTTAGGGTTAGGGTTAGGGTTAGGGTTAGGATTAGGGTTAGGTTTCGGGTTCGGATAACGTTCGGGTTCGGGTTAGGGTTAGGGTGCGGGTTAGGTTTAGGGTTAGGGTTCGGGTTCGGGTTAGGGTTAGGGTTCGTGTTAGGGTTAGGGTTCGGGTTAGGGTTAGGGTTAGGGTTCGGGTTAGGGTTCGGGTTCGGGTTAGTGTTAGGGTTAGGGTTAGGGTTCGGGTTAGGGTTAGGGTTCGGGTTAGGGTTATGGTTAGGGTTAGGTTTAGGGTTCGGGTTCGGGTTAGGGTTAGGGGTTAGGGTTCGGTTTCGGGTTAGGGTTAGGGTTAGGTTTCGGGTTAGGGTTAGGGGTTAGTGTTAGGGTTAGGGTTAGGATTAGGGTTAGGGTTCGGATTAGGGTTAGGGTTAGGGTTCTGGTTAGGGTTCGGGTTAGGGTTCGGGTTAGGGTTAGGGTTCGGGTTAGGGTTAGGTTTAGGGTTAGAGTTAGGGTTAGGGTTAGGGTTCAGGTTAGGGTTAGGTTTAGGGTTAGGGTTAGGTTTAGGGTTCTTTTTAGGGTTAGGGTTAGGGTTCGGTTAGGGTTCGGGTTCGGGTTAGGGTTAGGGGTTAGTGTTCAGGTTAGGGTTAGGGTTAGGGTTCGGGTTAGGGTTCGGGTTAGGGTTAGGGTTATGGTTCGGTTTAGGGTTAGGGTTAGGGTTCGTGTTAGGTTTAGGGTTTGGGTTACGATTAGGGTTTGGGTTAGGGTTAGGGTTAGGGTTCGGGTTAGGGTTAGGTTTAGGGTTCAGGTTAGGGTTAGGTTTCAGGTTAGGGTTAGGGTTAGGGTTCGGGTTAGGGTTCGGGTTCGGGTTGGGGTTAGTGGTTAGTGTTCAGGTTAGGGTTAGGGTTAGGTTTCGGGTTAGGGTTCGGGTTAGGGTTAGGGTTAGGGTTCAGTTTAGGGTTAGGGTTCGGGTTAGGGTTAGGGTTCGGGTTAGGGTTAGGGTTAGGGTTAGGGTTCGGGTTAGGGTTAGGGTTAGGGTTCAGGTTAGTGTTAGGGTTCGGGTTAGGGTTAGGGTTAGGGTTCGGGTTCGGGTTCTGGTTAGGGTTAGGGTTAGGTTTCGGGTTAGGGTCAGGGTTCGGGTTAGGGTTAGGGTTCGGTTTAGGGTTAAGGTTAGGGTTCGGGTTCGGTTTAGTGTTAGGTTTAGGGTTAGGATTAGTGTTCGGATTAGGGTTAAGGGTAGGGTTCGGGTTAGGGTTCGTGTTCGGGTTAGTGTTAGTGTTAGGGTTAGGGTTAGGGTTCGGGTTAGTGTTAGGGTTAGTGTTAGGTTTAGGTTTGGTGTTAGGGTTAGGGTTAGGGTTAGAGTTAGGGTTAGGGTTAGGTTTCGGGTTCGGGTTAGGGTTAGGGCTTGGGTTAGGGTTAGGTTTAGGGTTAGGGTTAGAGTTAGGGTTCGGGTTCGGGTTAGGGTTAGGGTTCGGGTTAGTGTTAGGGTTAGTGTTAGTGTTAGGGTTGGGGTTAGGGTTAGGGTTAGGGTTAGGGTTAGGATTAGGGTTAGGTTTCGGGTTCGGATAACGTTCGGGTTCGGGTTAGGGTTAGGGTGCGGGTTAGGTTTAGGGTTAGGGTTCGGGTTCGGGTTAGGGTTAGGGTTCGTGTTAGGGTTAGGGTTCGGGTTAGGGTTAGGGTTAGGGTTCGTGTTAGGGTTCGGGTTCGGGTTAGTGTTTTGGTTAGGGTTAGGGTTTGGGTTAGGTTTAGGGTTCGGGTTAGGGTTAGGGTTAGGGTTAGGTTTAGGGTTCGGGTTCGGGTTAGGGTTAGGGGTTAGGGTTCGGGTTCGGGTTAGGGTTAGGGTTAGGTTTCGGGTTAGGGTTAGGGGTTAGTGTTAGGGTTAGGGTTAGGATTAGGGTTAGGGTTCGGATTAGGGTTAGGTTAGGGTTAGGGTTAGGGTTCTGGTTAGGGTTCGGGTTAGGGTTCGGGTTAGGGTTAGGGTTCGGGTTAGGGTTAGGGTTCGGGTTAGGGTTATGGTTAGGGTTAGGTTTAGGGTTCGGGTTCGGGTTAGGGTTAGGGGTCAGGGTTCGGGTTCGGGTTAGGGTTAGGGTTAGGTTTCGGGTTAGGGTTAGGGGTTAGTGTTAGGGTTAGGGTTAGGATTAGGGTTAGGGTTCGGATTAGGGTTAGGGTTAGGGTTCTGGTTAGGGTTCGGGTTAGGGTTCGGGTTAGGGTTAGGGTTCGGGTTAGGGTTAGGTTTAGGGTTAGAGTTAGGGTTAGGGTTAGGGTTCAGGTTAGGGTTAGGTTTAGGGTTAGGGTTAGGTTTAGGGTTCTTTTTAGGGTTAGGGTTAGGGTTCGGTTAGGGTTCGGGTTCGGGTTAGGGTTAGGGGTTAGTGTTCAGGTTAGGGTTAGGGTTAGGGTTCGGGTTAGGGTTCGGGTTAGGGTTAGGGTTATGGTTCGGTTTAGGGTTAGGGTTAGGGTTCGTGTTAGGTTTAGGGTTTGGGTTACGATTAGGGTTTGGGTTAGGGTTAGGGTTAGGGTTCGGGTTAGGGTTAGGTTTAGGGTTCAGGTTAGGGTTAGGTTTCAGGTTAGGGTTAGGGTTAGGGTTCGGGTTAGGGTTCGGGTTCGGGTTGGGGTTAGTGGTTAGTGTTCAGGTTAGGGTTAGGGTTAGGTTTCGGGTTAGGGTTCGGGTTAGGGTTAGGGTTAGGGTTCAGTTTAGGGTTAGGGTTCGGGTTAGGGTTAGGGTTCGGGTTAGGGTTAGGGTTAGGGTTAGGGTTCGGGTTAGGGTTAGGGTTAGGGTTCAGGTTAGTGTTAGGGTTCGGGTTAGGGTTAGGGTTAGGGTTCGGGTTCGGGTTCTGGTTAGGGTTAGGGTTAGGTTTCGGGTTAGGGTCAGGGTTCGGGTTAGGGTTAGGGTTCGGTTTAGGGTTAAGGTTAGGGTTCGGGTTCGGTTTAGTGTTAGGTTTAGGGTTAGGATTAGTGTTCGGATTAGGGTTAAGGGTAGGGTTCGGGTTAGGGTTCGTGTTCGGGTTAGTGTTAGTGTTAGGGTTAGGGTTAGGGTTCGGGTTAGTGTTAGGGTTAGTGTTAGGTTTAGGTTTGGTGTTAGGGTTAGGGTTAGGGTTAGGGTTAGGTTTAGGGTTAGGTTTCGGGTTCGGGTTAGGGTTAGGGCTTGGGTTAGGGTTAGGTTTAGGGTTAGGGTTAGAGTTAGGTTTCGGGTTCGGGTTAGGGTTAGGGTTCGGGTTAGTGTTAGGGTTAGTGTTAGTGTTAGGGTTGGGGTTAGGGTTAGGGTTAGGGTTAGGGTTAGGATTAGGGTTAGGTTTCGGGTTCGGATAACGTTCGGGTTCGGGTTAGGGTTAGGGTGCGGGTTAGGTTTAGGGTTAGGGTTCGGGTTCGGGTTAGGGTTAGGGTTCGTGTTAGGGTTAGGGTTCGGGTTAGGGTTAGGGTTAGGGTTCGTGTTAGGGTTCGGGTTCGGGTTAGTGTTTTGGTTAGGGTTAGGGTTTGGGTTAGGTTTAGGGTTCGGGTTAGGGTTAGGGTTAGGGTTAGGTTTAGGGTTCGGGTTCGGGTTAGGGTTAGGGGTTAGGCTTCGGGTTCGGGTTAGGGTTAGGGTTAGGTTTCGGGTTAGGGTTAGGGGTTAGTGTTAGGGTTAGGGTTAGGATTAGGGTTAGGGTTCGGATTAGGGTTAGGTTAGGGTTAGGGTTAGGGTTCTGTTTAGGGTTCGGGTTAGGGTTCGGGTTAGGGTTAGGGTTCGGGTTAGGGTTAGGTTTAGGGTTAATGTTAGGGTTAGGGTTAGGGTTCGGTTTAGGGTTAGGTTTAGGGTTAGGGTTAGGTTTAGGGTTCGGTTTAGGGTTAGGGTTAGGGTTCGGGTTCGGGTTAGGGTTAGGGGTTAGTGTTCAGGTTAGGGTTAGGGTTAGGGTTCGGGTTAGGGTTCGGGTTAGGGTTAGGGTTATGGTTCGGTTTAGGGTTAGGGTTAGTGTTCGTGTTAGGTTTAGGGTTTGGGTTACGATTAGGGTTTGGGTTAGGGTTAGGGTTAGGGTTCGGGTTAGGGTTAGGGTTAGGGTTCAGTTTAGGTTTAGGGTTCGGGTTAGGGTTAGGGTTCGGGTTAGGGTTAGGGTTAGGGTTAGGGTTCGGGTTAGGGTTAGGGTTAGGGTTCAGGTTAGTGTTAGGGTTCGGGTTAGGGTTAGGGTTAGGGTTCGGGTTCGGGTTCTGGTTAGGGTTAGGGTTAGGTTTCGGGTTAGGGTCAGGGTTCGGGTTAGGGTTAGGGTTCGGTTTAGGGTTATGGTTAGGGTTCGGGTTCGGGTTAGTGTTAGGTTTAGGGTTAGGGTTAGTGTTCGGATTAGGGTTAGGGGTATGGCTCGGGTTAGTGTTAGGGTTAGTGTTAGGTTTAGGATTGGTGTTAGGGTTAGGGTTAGGGTTAGGGTTAGGGTTAGGTTTCGGGTTCGGGTTAGGGTTAGGGTTTGGGTTAGGGTTAGGTTTAGGGTTAGGGTTAGAGTTAGGGTTCGGGTTCGGTTTAGGGTTAGGGTTCGGGTTAGTGTTAGGGTTAGTGTTAGTGTTAGGGTTGGGTTTAGGGTTAGGGTTAGGGTTAGGGTTAGGATTAGGGTTAGGTTTCGGGTTCGGATAACGTTCGGGTTCGGGTTAGGGTTAGGGTGCGGGTTAGGTTTAGGGTTAGGGTTCGGGTTCGGGTTAGGGTTAGGGTTCGTGTTAGGGTTAGGGTTCGGGTTAGGGTTAGGGTTAGGGTTCGGTTTAGGGTTCGGGTTCGGGTTAGTGTTAGGGTTAGGGTTAGGGTTCGGGTTAGGGTTAGGGTTCGGGTTAGGGTTAGGGTTAGGGTTAGGTTTAGGGTTCGGGTTCGGGTTAGGGTTAGGGGTTAGGGTTCGGGTTCGGGTTAGGGTTAGGGTTAGGTTTCGGGTTAGGGTTAGGGGTTAGTGTTAGGGTTAGGGTTAGGATTATGGTTAGGGTTCGGATTAGGGTTAGGTTAGGGTTAGGGTTAGGGTTCTGGTTAGGGTTCGGGTTAGGGTTCGGGTTAGGGTTAGGGTTCGGGTTAGGGTTAGGTTTAGGGTTAGAGTTAGGGTTAGGGTTAGGGTTCAGGTTAGTGTTAGGTTTAGGGTTAGGGTTAGGTTTAGGGTTCTTTTTAGGGTTAGGTTTAGGGTTCGGGTTAGGGTTCGGGTTCGGGTTAGGGTTAGGGGTTAGTGTTCAGGTTAGGGTTAGGGTTAGGGTTCGGGTTAGGGTTCGGGTTAGGGTTAGGGTTATGGTTCGGTTTAGGGTTAGGGTTAGGGTTCGTGTTAGGTTTAGGGTTTGGGTTACGATTAGGGTTTGGCTTAGGGTTAGGGTTAGGGTTCGGGTTAGGGTTAGGTTTAGGGTTCAGGTTAGGGTTAGGTTTCAGGTTAGGGTTAGGGTTAGGGTTCGGGTTAGGGTTCGGGTTCGGGTTGGGGTTAGTGGTTAGTGTTCAGGTTAGGGTTAGGGTTAGGTTTCGGGTTAGGGTTCGGGTTAGGGTTAGGGTTAGGGTTCAGTTTAGGGTTAGGGTTCGGGTTAGGGTTAGGGTTCGGGTTAGGGTTAGGGTTAGGGTTAGGGTTCGGGTTAGGGTTAGGGTTAGGGTTCAGGTTAGTGTTAGGGTTCGGGTTAGGGTTAGGGTTAGGGTTCGGGTTCGGGTTCTGGTTAGGGTTAGGGTTAGGTTTCGGGTTAGGGTCAGGGTTCGGGTTAGGGTTAGGGTTCGGTTTAGGGTTAAGGTTAGGGTTCGGGTTCGGGTTAGTGTTAGGTTTAGGGTTAGGGTTAGTGTTCGGATTAGGGTTAAGGGTAGGGTTCGGGTTAGGGTTCGTGTTCGGGTTAGTGTTAGTGTTAGGGTTAGGGTTAGGGTTCGGGTTAGTGTTAGGGTTAGTGTTAGGTTTAGGTTTGGTGTTAGGGTTAGGGTTAGGGTTAGGGTTAGGGTTAGGGTTAGGTTTCGGGTTCGGGTTAGGGTTAGGGCTTGGGTTAGGGTTAGGTTTAGGGTTAGGGTTAGAGTTAGGGTTCGGGTTCGGGTTAGGGTTAGGGTTCGGGTTAGTGTTAGGGTTAGTGTTAGTGTTAGGGTTGGGGTTAGGGTTAGGGTTAGGGTTAGGGTTAGGATTAGGGTTAGGTTTCGGGTTCGGATAACGTTCGGGTTCGGGTTAGGGTTAGGGTGCGGGTTAGGTTTAGGGTTAGGGTTCGGGTTCGGGTTAGGGTTAGGGTTCGTGTTAGGGTTACGGTTCGGGTTAGGGTTAGGGTTAGGGTTCGTGTTAGGGTTCGGGTTCGGGTTAGTGTTTTGGTTAGGGTTAGGGTTTGGGTTAGGTTTAGGGTTCGGGTTAGGGTTAGGGTTAGGGTTAGGTTTAGGGTTCGGGTTCGGGTTAGGGTTAGGGGTTAGGGTTCGGGTTCGGGTTAGGGTTAGGGTTAGGTTTCGGGTTAGGGTTAGGGGTTAGTGTTAGGGTTAGGGTTAGGATTAGGGTTAGGGTTCGGATTAGGGTTAGGTTAGGGTTAGGGTTAGGGTTCTGGTTAGGGTTCGGGTTAGGGTTCGGGTTAGGGTTAGGGTTCGGGTTAGGGTTAGGTTTAGGGTTAATGTTAGGGTTAGGGTTAGGGTTCGGGTTAGGGTTAGGTTTAGGGTTAGGGTTAGGTTTAGGGTTCGGTTTAGGGTTAGGGTTAGGGTTCGGGTTCGGGTTAGGTTTAGGGGTTAGTGTTCAGGTTAGGGTTAGGGTTAGGGTTCGGGTTAGGGTTCGGGTTAGGGTTAGGGTTATGGTTCGGTTTAGGGTTAGGGTTAGTGTTCGTGTTAGGTTTAGGGTTCGGGTTACGATTAGGGTTTGGGTTAGGGTTAGGGTTAGGGTTCGGGTTAGGGTTAGGTTTAGGGTTCAGGTTAGGGTTAGGTTTCAGGTTAGGGTTAGGGTTAGGGTTCGGGTTAGGGTTCGGGTTCGATTGGGGTTAGTGGTTAGTGTTCAGGTTAGGGTTAGGGTTAGGTTTCGGGTTAGGGTTCGGGTTAGGGTTAGGGTTAGGGTTCAGTTTAGGGTTAGGGTTCGGGTTAGGGTTAGGGTTCGGGTTAGGGTTAGGGTTAGGGTTAGGGTTCGGGTTAGGGTTAGGTTTAGGGTTCAGGTTAGTGTTAGGGTTCGGGTTAGGGTTAGGGTTAGGGTTCGGGTTCGGGTTCTGGTTAGGGTTAGGGTTAATTTTCGGGTTAGGGTCAGGGTTCGGGTTAGGGTTAGAGTTCGGTTTAGGGTTAAGGTTAGGGTTCGGGTTCGGGTTAGTGTTAGGTTTAGGGTTAGGCTTAGTGTTCGGATTAGGTTTAGGGGTAGGGTTCGGGTTAGGGTTCGTGTTCGGGTTAGTGTTAGTGTTAGGGTTAGGGTTAGGGTTCGGGTTAGTGTTAGGGTTAGTGTTAGGTTTAGGTTTGGTGTTAGGGTTAGGGTTAGGGTTAGGGTTAGGTTTCGGGTTCGGGTTAGGGTTAGGGTTTGGGTTAGGGTTAGGTTTAGGGTTAGGGTTAGAGTTAGGGTTCGGGTTCGGGTTAGGGTTAGGGTTCGGGTTAGTGTTAGGGTTAGTGTTAGTGTTAGGGTTGGGGTTAGGGTTAGGGTTAGGGTTAGGGTTAGGATTAGGGTTAGGTTTCGGGTTCGGATAACGTTCGGGTTCGGGTTAGGGTTAGGGTGCGGGTTAGGTTTAGGGTTAGGGTTCGGGTTCGGGTTAGGGTTAGGGTTCGTGTTAGGGTTAGGGTTCGGGTTAGGGTTAGGGTTAGGGTTCGGGTTAGGGTTCGGGTTCGGGTTAGTGTTAGGGTTAGGGTTAGGGTTCGGGTTAGGGTTAGGGTTCGGGTTAGGGTTAGGGTTAGTTTTAGGGTTCGGGTTCGGGTTAGGGTTAGGGGTTAGGGTTCGGGTTCGGGTTCGGGTTAGGTTTAGGTTTCGGGTTAGGGTTAGGTGTTAGTGTTAGGGTTAGGGTTAGGGTTAAGGTTAGGGTTAGGGTTCGGTTTAGGGTTAGGTTAGGGTTAGGGTTAGGGTTCTGTTTAGGGTTCGGGTTAGGGTTAGTGTTCGGGTTAGGGTTAGGTTTAGGGTTAGAGTTAGGGTTAGGGTTAGGGTTCGGGTTAGGGTTAGGTTTAGGGTTAGGTTTAGGGTTAGGGTTCGGGTTCGGGTTAGGGTTAGGGTTAGGTTCGGGTTAGGGTTCGGGTTCGGGTTAGGGTTAGGTGTTAGTGTTCAGGTTAGGGTTAGGGGTAGGGTTCGGGTTAGGGTTCGGGTTAGGGTTAGGGTTAGTGTTCGGGTTAGGGTTAGGGTTAGGGTTAGGGTTAGGGTTCGGGTTACGGTTAGGGTTCGGGTTAGGGTTAGGGTTAGGGTTCGGATTAGGGTTAGGTTTAGGGTTCAGGTTAGGGTTAGGGTTCGGGTTAGGGTTAGGGTTAGGGTTCGGGTTAGGGTTCGGGTTCGGGTTGGGGTTAGGGGTTAGTGTTCAGGTTAGGGTTAGTGTTAGGGTTCGGGTTAGGGTTCGGGTTAGGGTTACGGTTAGGGTTCAGGTTAGGGTTAGGTTTAGGGTTATGGTTCGTGTTACGGTTAGGGTTCGGGTTACGGTTAGGGTTCGGGTTAGGGTTAGGGTTAGGGTTCGGGTTAGGGTTCGGTTTAGGGTTTGGGTTAGGGTTAGGGTTCGGGTTAGGGTTAGGGTTAGGGTTCAGTTTAGGGTTCGGGTTAGGGTTAGGGTTCGGGTTCGGGTTAGGGTTAGAGTTCGGGTTAGGGTTAGGTTTAGGGTTAGGTTTAGGGTTCGTGTTAGGGTTCGGGTTAGGGGTCGGGTTAGGGTTAGAGTTAGGGTTCGGGTTAGGGTTAGGTTTCGGGTTAGGGTTAGGGTTAGGGTTCGGGTTAGGGTTCGGGTTAAGGTTAGGGTTCGGGTTATGGTTAGGGTTAGAGTTCGGGTTAGGTTTAGGGTTAGGGTTAGGTTTAGGGTTTGTGTTAGGGTTCGGGTTAGGTGTCGGGTTAGGGTTAGGGTTCGGTTTAGGGTTAGGGTTAGGGTTAGAGTTCGGGTTAGGTTTAGGGTTCGGTTTAGGGTTATGGTTAGT
This sequence comes from Urocyon cinereoargenteus, assembly GCA_032313775.1. Classification (NCBI taxonomy): domain Eukaryota; kingdom Metazoa; phylum Chordata; class Mammalia; order Carnivora; family Canidae; genus Urocyon; species Urocyon cinereoargenteus. Next base: position 117,526 of record JAVLSZ010000127.1, read on the forward strand.
GTTCGGGTTCGGGTTAGGGTTAGGGTTGGGGTTCGGGTTAGGGTTCGGGTTAGGGTTCGGGTAGGGTTAGGGTTAGTGTTAGGGTTCGGGTTCGTGGTTAGGGTTAGGTTTAGGGTTCGGGTTAGTGTTCGGGTTAGGGTTAGGATTCGGGTAAAGGGTTAGGGTTCGGGTTCGGGTTAGGGTTAGGGTTAGGGTTTTGGTTAGGGTTAGGGTTAGGGTTCGTTTTAGGGTTAGGGTTAGTGTTAGTGTTAGGGTTCAGGTTAGGGTTCGGGTTAGGGTTAGGGCTAGGTTTAGGTTTCGGTTTAGGGTTAGGGTTAGGGTTAGGGTTCAGGTTCGGGTTAGGGTTCGGGTTCGGGTTCGGATTCGGGTTAGGGGATAGGGTACGGGTTAGGGTTAGGGTTAGGGTTCGGGTTCGGGTTCGTGGTAGGGTTAGGGTTCGGGTTCGGGTTCGGATTCGGGTTAGGGGATAGGGTACGGGTTAGGGTTCGGGTTCGGGTTAGGGTTAGGGTTAGGTTTAGGGTTACGGTTCGGATTAGGGTTAGGGTTAGGGTTAGGGTTCGGGTTAGGGTTCGGGTTCGGGTTCGGTTTCGGATTAGGGTTAGGGTTAGGGTTCGGGTTAGGGTTCGGGTTCGGGTTTAGGGTTAGGGTTCGGGTTAGGTTTATGTTTCGGGTTAGGGTCAGGGTTAGGGTTAGGGTTCGGGTTAGGGTTAGGGTTCGGGTTAGGGTTTTGTACGGGTTAGTTTTCGGGTTAGGGTTAGGGATCGGGTTCGGTTTAGGGTTAGGGTTCAGGTTAGGGTTAGGGTTAGGGTTCGGGTTCGGGTTAGGGTTCGGGTTAGGGTTAGGGTTAGGGTTCGGGTTAGGGTTAGGGTTAGGGTTAGGATTCGTGTTAGGGTTCGGGTTAGGGGTCGGGTTAGGGTTAGGGTTAGGGTTCGTTTTAGGGTTAGGGTTAGGGTTAGGGTTAGGGTTAGGGTTAGGGTTCGGGTTAGGTTTAGGGTTAGGGTTCGGGTTCGGGTTAGGGTTCAGGTTAAGGTTATGGTTCGAGTTAGTGTTCGGGTTAGGGTTTGGGTTAGAGTTAGCGTTAGGGTTAGGGTTCGGGGTCGGGTTCGGGTTAGGGTTAGGGTTAGGGTTTGGGTTAGGGTTAGGGTTAGAGTTAGGGTTCGGGTTAGGGTTCGGGTTAGGGTTAGGGTTAGGATTCGGGTTAGGGTTTGGGTTCGGGTTAGGGTTAGGTTTAGGGTTCGGGTTAGGGGTTTGGTTTAGGGTTAGGGTTCGGGTTCGGGTTAGGGTTAGGTTTAGGGTTAGGGTTCGGATTAGGGTTAGGTTAGGGTTCGGGTTAGGTTTAGGTTTCGGTTTAGGGTTAGGGTTCGGGTTAGGGGTTAGGGTTAGGGTTCGGTTTCGGGTTAGGGTTAGGGTTAGGGTTCGGGTTAGGTTTAGTGTTCGGGTTAGGGTTAGGGTTAGTGTTAGTGTTAGGGTTGGGGTTAGGGTTAGGGTTAGGGTTAGGGTTAGGTTTAGGTTTCGGGTTCGGGTTACGGTTAGGTTTCGGGTTAGGGTTAGGTTTAGGGTTAGGGTTAGGGTTAGGGTTCGGGTTCGGGTTAGGGTTAGGGTGCGGGTTAGGTTTAGGGTTAGGGTTAGGGTTCGGGTTCGGGTAAGGGTTAGGGTTCGTGTTAGGGTTAGGGTTCGGGTTTGGGTTAGGGTTAGGTTTAGGGTTAGGGTTCGGGTTAGGGTTAGGTTTCGTTTTCGGGTTAGGGTTAGGGTTAGGGTTAGGTTTAGGGTTCGGGTTCGGGTTACGGTTAGGGTTAGGGTTCTGGTTAGGTTTCGGGTTGGGTTCGGGTTAGGGTTAGGGTTCGGTTTAGGGTTAGGTTTAGGGTTAGAGTTAGGGTTAGGGTTAGGTTTCGGGTTAGGTTTAGGGTTAGGGTTAGGGTTAGGGTTCGGGTTAGGGTTAGGGTTAGGGTTTGGGTTAAGGTTCGGGTTAGGTTTAGGGTTAGGGGTTATTGTCAGGTTAGGGTTAGGGTTAGGGTTCGGGTTATGGTTCGGGTTAGGGTTAGGGTTATGGTTCGGGTTAGGGTTAGGGTTCGGGTTAGGTTTAGGGTTCGGGTTACGGTTAGGGTTTGGGTTAGGGTTAGGGTTAGGGTTCGGGTTAGGTTTAGGTTTAGGGTTCAGGTTAGGGTTAGGTTTCGGGTTAGGTTTAGGGTTAGGGTTCGGGTTAGGGTTCGGTTTCGGGTTGGGGTTAGGGGTTAGTGTTCAGGTTAGGGTTAGGGTTAGGTTTCGGGTTAGGGTTCGGGTTAGGGTTAGGGTTAGGGTTCAGTTTAGGGTTAGGGTTAGGGTTCGGGTTACGGTTAGTGTTCGGTTTAGGGTTAGGGTTCGGGTTAGGGTTAGGGTTAGGGTTCGGGTTAGGGTTCGGGTTAGGGTTCGGGTTAGGGTTAGGGTTTGGGTTAGGGTTAGGGTTAGAGTTCGGGTTAGGGTTAGGGTTAGGGTTAGGTTTAGGGTTCGTGTTAGGGTTCGGGTTAGGGGTCGGGTTAGGGTTAAGGTTAGGTTTCGGGTTAGGGTTAGGGTTAGGGTTAGGGTTAGGGTTAGGGTTCGGGTTAGGGTTAGGGTTCGGTTTAGGGTTAGTGTTAGGGTTCGGGTTCGGGCTAGGGTTAGGGTCGGGTTTCGGGTTAGGGTTAGGGTTAGGGTCGGGTGAGGGTTCGGGTTAGTGTTAGGGTTAGGGTTCGGGTTAGGGTTAGGGATTGGTTTAGGGTTCGGGTTAGGGTTAGGGTTCGCGTTCGGGTTAGGGTTAGGGTTGGGGTTCGGGTTCGGGTTAGGTTTAGGTTTAGGGTTCGGGTTAGTGTTAGGATTCGGGTTAGGGTTAGGATTAGGGTTAGGGTTTGGGTTCGGGTTAGGGTTAGGGTTAGGTTATGATTCGGGTTAGGGTTAGGGTTAGGGTTTAGGGTTAGGGTTAGGGGTAGGTTTAGGTTTAGGGTTCGGATTAGCGTTAGGTTTCGGATTAGGGTTAGGGTTAGGTTTAGGGTTAGTGTTCGGGTTAGGGTTAGGGTTAGGGTTAGGGTTCGGGTTAGGGTTAGGGTTAGGGTTCGAGTTAGGGTTAGGGTTAGGTTTAGGGTTCGGGTTAGGGTTAGGGTTAGGGTTTGTGTTAGGGTTAGGGTTAGGGTTAGGGTTCGGGTTAGGGTTCGGGTTAGGGTTAGGGTTAGGGTTTGTGTTAGGGTTAGGGTTAGGGTTAGGGTTCGGGTTAGGGTTCGGGTTAGGGTTAGGGTTAGGATTCGGGTTAGGGTTAGGGTTAGGTTTCGGGTTAGGTTTAGGGTTCGGGTTAGGGTTAGGTTTAGGGTTCGGTTTAGGGTTAGGGTTAGGGTTCCGGTTAGTGTTAGGGTGCGTGTTCGGGTTAGGGTTAGGTTTCGGGTTCGTATTAGGGTTCGGGTTTGGGTTAGGGTTCGGGTTAGGGTTAGGGTTAGGGTTCGGGTTAGGTTTAGGGTTCGGGTTCGTGTTCGGTTTAGGGTTAGGGTTCGGTTTAGGGTTAGGGTTCGGTTTAGGGTTAGGGTTAGGGTTCGGGTTAGGGTCAGGATTAGGGTTCAGGTTAGGGTTAGGGTTCGGGTTAGGGTTAGGGTTAGGGTTCGGGTTCGGGTTAGGGTTAGGGTTAGGTTTCGGGTTAGGGTTAGGGTTCGGGTTAGGGTTAGGGTTCGGTTTAGGGTTAAGGTTAGGGTTCGGGTTCGGGTTAGTGTTAGGTTTAGGGTTAGGGTTAGTGTTCGGATTAGAATTAGGTGTAGGTTTCGTGTTAGGGTTCGTGTTCGGGTTAGTGTTAGGGTTAGGGTTAGGGTTAGGGTTCGGGTTAGTGTTAGGGTTAGTGTTAGGGTTAGGTTTGGTGTTAGGGTTAGGGTTAGGGTTAGGGTTAGGGTTAGTGTATGGTTTCGGGTTCGGGTTAGGGTTAGGGTTTGGGTTAGGGTTAGGTTTAGGGTTAGGGTTAGAGTTAGGGTTCGGGTTCGGGTTAGGGTTAGGGTTCGGGTTAGTGTTAGGGTTAGTGTTAGTGTTAGGGTTGGGGTTAGGGTTAGGTTTAGGGTTAGGGTTAGGGTTAGGGTTAGGGTTAGGTTTCGGGTTCAGTTAGGGTTCGGGTTCTGGTTAGGGTTAGGGTGCGTGTTAGGTTTAGGGTTAGGGTTAGTGTTCGGGTTCAGGTTAGGGTTAGGGTTCGTGTTAGGGTTAGGGTTCGGGTTAGGGTTAGGGTTAGGGTTAGGGTTCGGGTTAGGGTTAGGGTTCGGGTTCGGGTTAGGTTTAGGGTTAGGGTTAGGTTTAGGTTTCGGGTTCGGGTTAGGTTTAGGGGTTAGGGTTCGGGTTCGGGCTAGGGTTAGGGTTAGGTTTAGGGTTAGGGTTAGGTGCTAGTGTTAGGGTTATGGTTAGGGTTAGGGTTAGGGTTAGGGTTAGGGTTCGGATTAGGGTTAGGTTAGGGTTAGGGTTAGGGTTCTGTTTAGGGTTCGGGTTATGGTTCGGGTTAGAGTTAGGGTTCGGGTTAGGGTTAGGTTTAGGTTTAGAGTTAGGGTTAGGGTTAGGGTTCGGGTTAGGTTTAGGTTTAGGGTTAGGGTTAGGGTTATGGTTCGGGTTAGGGTTCGGGTTAGGGTTCGGGTTAGGGTTCGGGTTCGGGTTAGGGTTAGTGTTCGGGTTAGGTTTAGGGTTAGGGTTAGTGTTAGGGTTAGGGTTCGGGTTACGGTTAGGGTTCGGGATAGGGTTAGGGTTAGGGTTCGGGTTAGGGTTAGGTTTAGGGTTCAGGTTAGGGTTAGGGTTCGGGTTAGGGTTAGGGTTAGGGTTCGGGTTAGTGTTCGGGTTCGGGTTGGGGTTAGGGGTTAGTGTTCAGGTTAGGGTTAGGGTTAGGGTTCGGGTTAGGGTTCGGGTTAGGGTTAGGGTTAGGGTTCAGGTTATGTTTAGGGTTAGGGTTATGGTTCGTGTTACGGTTAGGGTTCGGGTTACTGTTAGGGTTCGGGTTAGGGTTAGGGTTAGGGTTCGGGTTAAGGTAGGGTTAGGGTTTGGGTTAGGGTTAGGGTTCGGGTTAGGGTTCGGGTTAGGGTTCGGGTTAGTGTTCGGGTTAGGGTTAGGGTTCGGGTTAGGGTTAGGGTTAGAGTTCGGGTTAGGGTTAGGGTTAGGGTTAGGTTTAGGGTTCGTGTTAGGGTTCGAGTTAGGGGTCGCGTTAGGGTTAGGGTTAGGGTTCGGGTTAGGGTTAGGTTTAGGGTTAGGGTTCGGTTAGGTTTAGGGTTCGGTTTAGGGTTAGGGTTAGGGTTCGTGTTCGGGTTAGGGTTAGGGTTGGTGTTCGGGTTAGGGTTCGGTTTAGGGTTCGGATTGGGGTTAGGGTTAGGGTTAGTGTTCGGGTTCGGGGTTAGGGTTAGGGTTAGGGTTCGGGTTAGTGTTCGGGTTAGGGTTAGGATTCGGGTAAAGGGTTTTTGTTCGGGTTCGGGTTAGGGTTAGTGTTAGGGTTAGGGTTCCGGTTAGGGTTAGGTTTAGGGTTCGGGTTAGGGTTAGGGTTAGGTTTAGTGGTAGGGTTCGGGTTAGGGTTCGGGTTAGGGTTAGGGCTAGGGTTAGGTTTCGGGTTAGGGTTAGGGTTAGGGTTAGGGTTTGGGTTCGGGTTAGGGTTAGGGTTAGGGTTAGGATTCGGGTTAGGGTTAGGTTTCGGGTTAGTGTTAGGGTTAGTGTTCGGATTAGGGTTAGGGTTAGGGTTCGGGTTCGGGCTAGGGTTAGGGTTGGGTTTCGGGTTAGGGTTAGGGTTAGGGTCGGGTGAGGGTTCGGGTTAGGGTTAGGGTTAGGTTTCGGGTTAGGGTTAGGGTTAGGTTTAGGGTTCGGGTTAGGGTTACGGTTCGCGTTCGGGTTAGGGTTAGGGTTGGGGTTCGGGTTCGGGTTAGGTTTAGGGTTGGGGTTCGGGTTAGGGTTAGGATTCGGTTTAGGGTTAGGGTTAGGGTTAGGGTTTGGGTTCGGGTTAGGGTTAGGGTTAGGGTTAGGATTCGGGTTAGGGTTAGGGTTAGGGTTTAGGGTTAGGGTTAGGGGTAGGGTTAGGTTTAGGGTTCGGATTATCGTTAGGTTTCGGATTAGGGTTAGGATTAGGTTTAGGGTTAGTGTTCGGTTTAGGGTTAGGGTTAGGGTTAGGGTTCGGGTTAGGGTTAGGGTTCGGGTTAGGTTTAGGGTACGGGTTCGGGTTCGTTTTAGGGTTAGGGTTCGGGTTAGGGTTAGGGTTCGGGTTAGGGTTAGGGTTAGAGTTCGGGTTAGGGTCAGGGTTAGGGTTCAGGTTAGGGTTAGGATTCGGGTTAGGGTTAGGGTTAGGGTTCGGGTTCGGGTTCGGGTTAGGGTTAGGGTTAGTTTTCAGGTTAGGGTTAGGGTTCGGGTTAGGGTTAGGGTTCGGTTTAGGGTTAAGGTTAGGATTCGGGTTCGGGTTAGTGTTAGGTTTAGGGTTAGGGTTAGTGTTCGGATTAAGGTTAGGGGTAGGTTTCGTGTTAGGGTTCGTGTTCGGGTTACTGTTAGGGTTAGGGTTAGGGTTAGGGTTCGGGTTAGTGTTAGGGTTAGTGTTAGGGTTAGGTTTGGTGTTAGGGTTAGTGTTAGGGTTAGGGTTAGTGTTAGGTTTCGGGTTCAGGTTAGGGTTAGGGTTTGGGTTAGGGTTAGGTTTAGGGTTAGGGTTAGAGTGAGGGTTCGTGTTCGGGTTAGGGTGAGGGTTCGGGTTAGTGTTAGGGTTAGTGTTAGTGTTAGGGTTGGGGTTAGGGTTAGGGTTAGGGTTAGGTTTAGGGTTAGGGTTAGGGTTAGGTTTCGGGTTCAGTTAGGGTTCGGGTTCGGGTTAGGGTTAGGGTGCGGGTTAGGTTTAGGGTTAGGGTTAGGGTTCGGGTTCGGGTTAGGGTTAGGGTTCGTGTTAGGGTTAGGGTTCGGGTTAGGGTTAGGGTTAGGGTTCGGGTTAGGGTTCGGGTTCGGGTTAGGGTTAGGGTTAGGGTTAGGGTTCGGGTTAGGGTTAGGGTTCGGGTTCGGGTTAGGGTTAGGGTTAGGGTTAGGTTTAGGGTTCGGGTTCGGGTTAGGGTTAGGGGTTAGGGTTCGGGTTCGGGTTAGGGTTAGGGTTAGGTTTTGGGTTAGGGTTAGGTGTTAGTGTTAGGGTTAGGGTTAGGGTTAGGGTTAGGGTTAGGGTTCCGATTAGGGTTATGTTAGCGTTAGGGTTAGGGTTCTGTTTAGGGTTCGGGTTAGGGTTCGGGTTAGTGTTAGGGTTCGGGTTAGGGTTAGGTTTAGGGTTAGAGTTAGGGTTAGGGTTACGGTTCGGGTTAGGGTTAGGTTTAGGGTTAGGGTTAGGGTTAGGGTTCGGTTTAGGGTTAGGGTTAGGGTTCGGGTTAGGGTTCGGGTTTGGGTTAGGGTTAGGTGTTAGTGTTCAGGTTAGGGTTAGGGGTAGGGTTCGGGTTAGGGTTCGGGTTAGGTTTAAGGTTAGTGTTCGGGTTAGGGTTAGGGTTAGGGTTAGGGTTCGGGTTACGGTTAGGGTTCGGGATAGGGTTAGGGTTAGGGTTCGGGTTAGGGTTAGATTTAGGGTTCAGGTTAGGGTTAGGGTTCGGGTTAGGTTTAGGGTTAGGGTTCGGGTTAGTGTTCGGGTTCGGGTTGGGGTAGGGGTTAGTGTTCAGGTTAGGGTTAGGGTTAGGGTTCGGGTTAGGGTTCGGGTTAGGGTTAGGGTTAGGGTTCAGGTTAGGGTTAGGGTTAGGGTTATGGTTCGTGTACGGTTAGGGTTCGGGTTACGGTTAGGGTTCGGGTTAGGGTTAGGGTTAGGGTTCGGGTTAAGGTAGGGTTAGGGTTTGGGTTAGGGTTAGGGTTCGGTTTAGGGTTAGGGTTAGGTTCGGGTTAGGGTTCGGGTTAGGGTTAGGGTTCGGGTTAGGTTTAGGGTTAGAGTTCGGGTTAGGGTTAGGGTTAAGGTTAGGTTTAGGGTTCGTGTTAGGGTTTGGGTTAGGGGTCGGGTTAGGGTTAGGGTTAGGGTTCGGGTTAGGGTTAGGGTTAGGGTTAGGGTTCGGGTTAGGGTTAGGGTTCGGTTTAGGGTTCGGGTTAGGGTTAGGGTTAGGGTTAGGGTTCGGGTTCGGGGTTAGGTTTAGGGTTAGGGTTCGGGTTAGTGTTCGGGTTAGGGTTAGGATTCGGGTAAAGGGTTAGGGTTCGGGTTCGGGTTAGGTTTAGGGTTAGGGTTCCGGTTAGGGTTAGGTTTAGGGTTCGGGTTAGGCTTAGGGTTAGGTTTAGTGTTAGGGTTCGGGTTTGGGTTCGGGTTAGGGTTAGGGTTAGTGTTAGCGTTAGGTTTGGTGTTAGGGTTAGGGTTAGGGTTAGGGTTAGGGTTAGGTTTAGGTTTCGGTTTCGGGTTAGGGTTAGGGTTTGGGTTAGGTTTACGTTTAGGGTTAGGGTTAGAGTTAGTGTTCGGGTTCAGGTTAGGGTTAGGGTGCGGTTTAGGTTTAGGGTTAGGGTTACGGTTCGGTTTCGGGTTACGGTTAGGGTTCGTGTTAGGGTTAGGGTTCGGGTTATGGTTAGGGATAGGTTTAGGGTTCGGGTTAGGGTTAGGGTTCGCGTTCGGGTTAGGGTTAGGGTTGGGGTTCGGGTTCGGGTTAGGTTTAGGGTTAGGGTTCGGGTTAGTGTTAGGATTCGGGTTAGGGTTAGGATTAGGGTTAGGGTTTGGGTTCGGGTTAGGGTTAGGGTTAGGTTATGATTCGGGTTAGAGTTAGGGTTAGGGTTTAGGGTTAGGGTTAGGGGTAGGGTTAGGTTTAGGGTTCGGATTAGGGTTAGGTTTCGGATTAGGGTTAGGGTTAGGTTAAGGGTTAGTGTTCGGGTTAGGGTTAGGGTTAGGGTTAGGGTTCGGGTTAGGGTTAGGGTTAGGGTTCGAGTTAGGGTTAGGGTTAGGTTTAGGGTTCGGGTTAGGGTTAGGGTTAGGGTTTGTGTTAGGGTTAGGGTTAGGGTTAGGGTTCGGGTTAGGGTTCGGGTTAGGGTTAGGGTTAGGGTTTGTGTTAGGGTTAGGGTTAGGGTTAGGGTTCGGGTTAGGGTTCGGGTTAGGGTTAGGGTTAGGATTCGGGTTAGGGTTAGGGTTAGGTTTCGGGTTAGGGTTAGGGTTCGGGTTAGAGTTAGGTTTAGGGTTCGGTTTAGGGTTAGGGTTAGGGTTCCGGTTAGTGTTAGGGTGCGTGTTCGGGTTAGGGTTAGGTTTCGGGTTCGTGTTAGGGTTCGGGTTTGGGTTAGGGTTCGGGTTAGGGTTAGGGTTAGGGTTCGGGTTAGGTTTAGGGTTCGGGTTCGGTTTAGGGTTAGGGTTCGGTTTAGGGTTAGGGTTCGGTTTAGGGTTAGGGTTAGGGTTCGGGTTAGGGTCAGGATTAGGGTTCAGGTTAGGGTTAGGGTTCGGGTTAGGGTTAGGGTTAGGGTTCGGGTTCGGGTTAGGGTTAGGGTTAGGTTTCGGGTTAGGGTTAGGGTTCGGGTTAGGGTTAGGGTTCGGTTTAGGGTTAAGGTTAGGGTTCGGGTTCGGGTTAGTGTTAGGTTTAGGGTTAGGGTTAGTGTTCGGATTAGAGTTAGGGGTAGGTTTCGTGTTAGGGTTCGTGTTCGGGTTAGTGTTAGGGTTAGGGTTAGGGTTAGGGTTCGGGTTAGTGTTAGGGTTAGTGTTAGGGTTATGTTTGGTGTTAGGGTTAGGGTTAGGGTTAGGGTTAGGGTTAGTGTATGGTTTCGAGTTCGGGTTAGGGTTAGGGTTTGGGTTAGGGTTAGGTTTAGGGTTAGGGTTAGAGTTAGGGTTCGGGTTCGGGTTAGGGTTAGGGTTCGGGTTAGTGTTAGGGTTAGTGTTAGTGTTAGGGTTGGGGTTAGGGTTAGGTTTAGGGTTAGGGTTAGGGTTAGGGTTAGGGTTAGGTTTCGGGTTCAGTTAGGGTTCGGGTTCGGGTTAGGGTTAGGGTGCGGGTTAGGTTTAGGGTTAGGGTTAGTGTTCGGGTTCAGGTTAGGGTTAGGGTTCGTGTTAGGGTTAGGGTTCGGGTTAGGGTTAGGGTTAGGGTTAGGGTTCGGGTTAGGGTTAGGGTTCGGGTTCGGGTTAGGTTTAGGGTTAGGGTTAGGTTTAGGGTTCGGGTTCGGGTTAGGGTTAGGGGTTAGGGTTCGGGTTCGGGCTAGGGTTAGGGTTAGGTTTAAGGTTAGGGTTAGGTGTTAGTGTTAGGGTTATGGTTAGGGTTAGGGTTAGGGATAGGGTTAGGGTTCGGATTAGGGTTAGGTTAGGGTTAGGGTTAGGGTTCTGTTTAGGGTTCGGGTTATGGTTCGGGTTAGGGTTAGGGTTCGGTTTAGGGTTAGGTTTAGGGTTAGAGTTAGGGTTAGGGTTAGGGTTCGGGTTAGGGTTAGGTTTAGGGTTAGGGTTAGGGTTATGGTTCGGGTTAGGGTTCGGGTTAGGTTTCGGGTTAGGGTTCGGGTTCGGGTTAGGGTTAGTGTTCGGGTTAGGTTTAGGGTTAGGGTTAGGGTTAGGGTTAGGGTTCGGGTTACGGTTAGGGTTCGGGATAGGATTAGGGTTAGGGTTCGGGTTAGGGTTAGGTTTAGGGTTCAGGTTAGGGTTAGGGTTCGGGTTAGGGTTAGGGTTAGGGTTCGGGTTAGTGTTCGGGTTCGGGTTGGGGTTAGGGGTTAGTGTTCAGGTTAGGGTTAGTGTTAGGGTTCGGGTTAGGGTTCGGGTTAGGGTTAGGGTTAGGGTTCAGGTTATGTTTAGGGTTAGGGTTATGGTTCGTGTTACGGTTAGGGTTCGGGTTAGGGTTAGGGTTAGGGTTCGGGTTAAGGTAGGGTTAGGGTTTGGGTTAGGGTTAGGGTTCGGGTTAGGGTTCGGGTTAGGGTTCGGGTTAGTGTTCGGGTTAGGGTTAGGGTTCGGGTTCGGGTTAGGGTTAGGGTTAGGGTTCCGGTTAGGGTTAGGTTTAGGGTTCGGGTTAGGGTTAGGGTTAGGTTTAGTGTTAGGGTTCGGGTTAGGGTTCGGTTTAGGGTTAGGGCTAGGGTTAGGTTTCGGGTTAGGGTTAGGGTTAGGGTTAGGGTTAGGGTTTGGGTTCGGGTTAGGGTTAGGGTTAGGGTTCCGGTTAGGGTTAGGTTTAGGGTTCGGGTTAGGGTTAGGGTTAGGTTTAGTGTTAGGGTTCGGGTTAGGGTTCGGTTTAGGGTTAGGGCTAGGGTTAGGTTTCGGGTTAGGGTTAGGGTTAGGGTTAGGGTTAGGGTTAGGGTTTGGGTTCGGGTTAGGGTTAGGTTTAGGGTTAGGATTCGGGTTAGGGTTAGGTTTCGGGTTAGGGTTAGGGTTAGGGTTCGGTTTAGGGTTAGGGTTAGGGTTCGGGTTCGGGCTAGGGTTAGGGTTGGGTTTCGGGTTAGGGTTAGGGTTAGGGTCGGGTGAGGGTTCGGGTTAGGGTTAGGGTTAGGGTTCGGGTTAGGGTTAGGGTTAGGTTTAGGGTTCGGGTTAGGGTTAGGGTTCACGTTCGGGTTAGGGTTAGGGTTGGGGTTCGGGTTCGGGTTAGGTTTAGGGTTGGGGTTCGGGTTAGGGTTAGGATTCGGGTTAGGGTTAGGGTTAGGGTTAGGGTTTGGGTTCGGGTTAGGGTTGGGGTTAGGGTTAGGGTTAGGATTCGGGTTAGGGTTAGGGTTAGGGTTTAGGGTTAGGGTTAGGGGAAGGGTTAGGTTTAGGGTTCGGATTAGCGTTAGGTTTCGGATTAGGGTTAGGGTTAGGTTTAGGGTTAGTGTTCGGTTTAGGGTTAGGGTTAGGGTTAGGGTTCGGGTTAGGGTTAGGGTTCGGGTTAGGTTTAGGGTACGGGTTCGGGTTCGTTTTAGGGTTAGGGTTCGGGTTAGGGTTAGGGTTCGGGTTAGGGTTAGGGTTAGGGTTCGGGATAGGTTCAGGGTTAGGGTTCAGGTTAGGGTTAGGATTCGGGTTAGGGTTAGGGTTAGGGTTCGGGTTCGGGTTCGGGTTAGGGTTAGGGTTAGGTTTCGGGTTAGGGTTAGGGTTCGGGTTAGGGTTAGGGTTCGGTTTAGGGTTAAGGTTAGGATTCGGGTTCGTGTTAGTGTTAGGTTTAGGGTTAGGGTTAGTGTTCGGATTAGGGTTAGGGTTGGGGTTAGAGTTAGGGTTAGGGTTAGGGTTAGGTTTCGGGTTCAGTTAGGGTTCGGGTTCGGGTTAGGGTTAGGGTGCGGGTTAGGTTTAGGGTTAGGGTAAGGGTTCGGGTTCGGGTTAGGGTTAGGGTTCGTGTTAGGGTTAGGGTTCGGGTTAGGGTTAGGGTTAGGGTTCGGGTTAGGGTTCGGGTTCGGGTTAGGGTTAGGGTTAGGGTTAGGGTTTGGGTTCGGGTTAGGGTTAGGGTTCGGGTTCGTGTTAGGGTTAGGGTTAGGGTTAGGTTTAGGGTTCGGGTTCGGGTTAGGGTTAGGGGTTAGGGTTCGGGTTCGGGTTAGGGTTAGGGTTAGGTTTCGGGTTAGGGTTAGGTGTTATTGTTAGGGTTAGTGTTAGGGTTAGGGTTAGGGTTAGGGTTAGGGTTCGGATTAGGGTTAGGTTAGCGTTAGGGTTAGGGTTCTGTTTAGGGTTCGGGTTAGGGTTCGGGTTAGGGTTCGGGTTAGGGTTAGGTTTAGGGTTAGAGTTAGGGTTAGGGTTAGGGTTCGGGTTAGGGTTAGGTTTAGGGTTAGGGTTAGGGTTAGGGTTCGGTTTAGGGTTAGGGTTAGGGTTCGGGTTAGGGTTCGGGTTTGGGTTAGGGTTAGTTGTTAGTGTTCAGGTTAGGGTTAGGGGTAGGGTTCGGGTTAGGGTTCGGGTTCGGGTTAGGGTTAGTGTTCGGGTTAGGTTTAGGGTTAGGGTTAGGGTTCGGGTTACGGTTAGGGTTCGGGATAGGGTTAGGGTTAGGGTTCGGGTTAGGGTTAGGTTTAGGGTTCAGGTTAGGGTTAGGGTTCGGGTTAGGGTTAGGGTTAGGGTTCGGGTTAGGGTTCGGGTTCGGGTTGGGGTTAGGGGTTAGTGTTCAGGTTAGGGTTAGGGTTAGGGTTCGGGTTAGGGTTCGGGTTAGGGTTAGGGTTAGGGTTCAGTTTAGGGTTAGGTTTAGGGTTATGGTTCGTGTTACGGTTAGGGTTCGGGTTACGGTTAGGGTTCGGTTTAGGGTTAGGGTTAGGGTTCGGGTTAAGGTAGGGTTAGGGTTAGGGTTAGAGTTCGGGTTAGGGTTAGGGTTAAGGTTAGGTTTAGGGTTCGTGTTAGGGTTTGGGTTAGGGGTCGGGTTAGGGTTAGGGTTAGGGTTCGGGTTAGGGTTAGGGTTAGGGTTAGGGTTCGGGTTAGGGTTAGGGTTCGGTTTAGTGTTCGTGTTAGGGTTAGGGTTAGGGTTAGTGTTCGGGTTCGGGGTTAGGGTTAGGGTTAGGGTTCGGGTTAGTGTTCGGGTTAGGGTTAGGATTCGGGTAAAGGTTTAGGGTTCGGGTTCGGGTTAGGGTTAGGGTTAGGGTTCCGGTTAGGGTTAGGTTTAGGGTTCGGGTTAGGCTTAGGGTTAGGTTTAGTGTTAGGGTTCGGGTTTGGGTTCGGGTTAGGGTTAGGGCTAGGGTTAGGTTTCGGGTTAGGTTTAGTGTTAGGGTTAGGGTTAGGGTTAGGTTTAGGGTTCGGGTTCGGGTTAGGATTAGGGTTAGGGTTAGGGTTCGGGTTCGGGTTAGGGTTAGGGTTCCGGTTCGGGTTCGGGGTAGGGTTAGGGTTCGGGTTCGGGTTCGGATTCGGGTTAGGGGATAGGGTTCGGGTTAGGGTTAGGGTTAGGGTTCCGGTTAGGGTTAGGGTTAGGGTTAGAGTTAGGGTTCGGATTAGGGTTAGGGTTAGGGTTCGGGTTAGGGTTAGGGTTAGGGTTCGGTTTAGGGTTAGGGTTCGTGTTCGGGTTAGGGTTAGGGTTCGGGTTCGTGTTAGGGTTCGGGTTTGGGTTAGGGTTCGGGTTAGGGTTAGGGTTAGTTTTAGGGTTCGGGTTAGGTTTAGGGTTCGGGTTCGGGTCGGGTTAGGGTTAGGGTTCGGGCTAGGGTTAGGGTTCGGGTTAGGGTTAGGGTTAGGGTTCTGGTTAGGGTTAGGGTTAGGGTTCGGGTTAGGGTTAGGGTTCGGTTTAGGGTTAGGGTTAGGGTTCGGGTTAGGGTTAGGGTTAGGTTTCGGGTTCAGGTTAGTGTTAGGTTTAGGGTTAGGGTTAGGGTTCGGATTAGGGTTAGGGGTAGGGTTCGGGTTAGGGTTCGTGTTCGGGTTAGTGTTAGGTTTAGGGTTAGGGTTAGGGTTCGGGTTAGGGTTAGGGTTAGTGTTAGCGTTAGGTTTGGTGTTAGGGTTAGGGTTCGGGTTAGGGTTAGGGTTAGGGTTAGGGTTAGGTTTCGGTTTCGGGTTAGGGTTAGGGTTTGGGTTAGGGTTACGTTTAGGGTTAGGTTTAGAGTTAGTGTTCGGGTTCAGGTTAGGGTTAGGGTGCGGGTTAGGTTTAGGGTTAGGGTTAGGGTTCGGTTTCGGGTTACGGTTAGGGTTCGTGTTAGGGTTAGGGTTCGGGTTAGGGTTAGGTTTAGTGTTCGGGTTAGGATTCGGGTTCGGGTTAGTGTTAGGGTTAGGATTCGGGTTAGGGTTAGGGTTCGGGTTCGGGTTAGGGTTAGGGTTAGGTTTCGGGTTAGGGTTAGGGTTTAGTGTTAGGGTTAGTGTTAGGGTTAGGGTTAGGGTTCTGGATAGGGTTCGGGTTAGGGTTCGGGTTTGGGTTAGGGTTCGGGTTAGGGTTAGGGTTAGGGTTAGAGTTAGGGTTAGAGTTAGGGTTCCGGTTAGGGTTAGGTTTAGGGTTAGGGTTAGGGTTAGGGTTCGGGTAGGGTTAGGGTTCGGGTTAGGGTTCGGGTTCAGGTTAGGGTTAGGGGTTAGAGTTCATGTTAGGGTTAGGGTTAGGGTTCGGGTTAGGGTTCGGGTTAGGGTTCGGGTTATGGTTCGGGTTAGGGTTAGGGTTAGGGTTCGTGTTAGGTTTAGGGTTCGGGTTACGGTTAGGGTTTGGGTTACGGTTAGGGTTAGGGTTCGGGTTAGGGTTAGGTTTAGGGTTCAGGTTAGGGTTACGTTTCGGGTTAGGGTTAGGGTTAGGGTTCGGGTTAGGGTTAGGTTTAGGGTTAGGTTTAGGGTTCGTGTTAGGGTTCGGGTTAGGGGTCGGGTTAGGGTTAGGGTTAGGGTTCGGGTTAGGGTTAGGGTTAGGGTTTGGGTTAGGGTTAGGTTTAGGGTTAGGTTTAGGGTTCGTGTTAGTGTTTGGGTTAGGGGTCGGGTTAGGGTTAGGGTTCAGGTTAGGGTTAGGGTGCGGGTTAGGTTTAGGGTTAGGGTTAGGGTTCCTTTCGGGATACGGTTAGGTTTCGTGTTAGGGTTAGGGTTCGGGTTAGGGTTAGGTTTAGTGTTCGGGTTAGGATTCGGGTTCGGGTTAGGGTTAGGGTTAGGATTCGGGTTAGGGTTAGGGTTCGGGTTCGGGTTAGGGTTAGGGTTAGGTTTCGGGTTAGGGTTAGGGGTTAGTGTTAGGGTTAGGGTTAGGGTTAGGGTTAGGGTTCGGATTAGGGTTAGGTTAGGGTTAGGGTTAGGGTTCTGGATAGGGTTCGTGTTAGGGTTCGGGTTTGGGTTAGGGTTCGGGTTAGGGTTAGGTTTAGGGTTAGAGTTAGGGTTAGGGTTAGGGTTCGGGTTAGGGTTAGGTTTAGGGTTAGGTTTAGGGTTCGTGTTAGGTTTCGGGTTAGGGGTCGGGTTAGGGTTAGGGTTAGGGTTCGGGTTAGGGTTAGGGTTAGGGTTAGGGTTCGGGTTAGGGTTAGGGTTCGGTTTAGGGTTAGGGTTAGAGTTCGGGTTCGGTCTAGGGTTAGGGTTGGGTTTCGGGTTAGGGTTAGGTTTAGGGTCGGGTGAGGGTTCGGGTTAAGGTTAGGGTTAGGGTTCGGGTTAGGGTTAGGGTTAGGTTTAGGGTTCGGGTTAGGGTTAGGGTTCTCGTTCGGGTTAGGGTTAGGGTTGGGGTTCGGGTTCGGGTTAGGTTTAGGGTTAGGGTTCTGGTTAGGGTTAGGATTCGGATTAGGGTTAGGGTTAGGGTTAGGGTTTGGGTTCGGGTTAGGGTTAGGGTTAGGGTGTAGGATTCGGGTTAGGGTTAGGGTTAGGGTTTAGGGTTAGGGTTAGGGGTAGGGTTAGGTTTAGGGTTCGGATTAGCGTTAGGTTTGGGATTAGGGTTAGGGTTAGGGTTAGGGTTAGGGTTAGGGTTAGGGTTAGGTTTCGGGTTCGGGTTAGGGTTAGGGTTTGGTATAGGGTTACGTTTAGGGTTAGGGTTAGAGTTCGTGTTCGGGTTCAGGTTAGGGTTAGGGTGCGGGTTAGGTTTAGGGTTAGGGTTAGGGTTCGGTTTCGGGTTACGGTTAGGGTTCGTGTTAGGGTTAGGGTTCGGGTTAGGGTTAGGTTTAGTGTTCGGGTTAGGATTCGGGTTCGGGTTAGGGTTAGGGTTAGGATTCGGGTTAGGGTTAGGGTTCGGGTTAGGGTTAGGTTTCGGGTTACGGTTAGGGTTCGGGATAGGGTTAGGGTTAGGGTTCGGTTTAGGGTTAGGTTTAGGGTTCAGGTTAGGGTTAGGGTTCGGGTTAGGGTTAGGGTTAGGGTTCGGGTTAGTGTTCGGGTTCGGGTTGGGGTTAGGCGTTAGTGTTCAGGTTAGGGTTAGGGTTAGGGTTCGGGTTAGGTTTAGGGTTAGGGTTATGGTTCGTGTTACGGTTAGGGTTCGGGTTACGGTTAGGGTTCGGGTTAGGGTTAGGTTTAGGGTTCGGGTTAAGGTAGGGTTAGGGTTTGGGTTAGGGTTAGGGTTCGGGTTAGGGTTAGGGTTAGGGTTCGGGTTAGTGTTCGGGTTAGGGTTAGGGTTCGGGTTAGGGTTAGGGTTAGAGTTCGGGTTAGGGTTAGGTTTAGGGTTAGGTTTAGGGTTCGTGTTAGGGTTCGGGTTAGGGGTCGCGTTAGGGTTAGGGTTAGGGTTCGGGTTAGGGGTAGGGTTAGGGTTAGGGTTCGGGTTAGGGTTAGGGTTCGGTTTAGGGTTAGGTTTAGGGTTCGTGTTCGGGTTAGGGTTAGGGTTGGTGTTCGGGTTAGGGTTCGGTTTAGGGTTCGGATTAGGGTTAGGGTTAGGGTTAGTGTTCGGGTTCGGGGTTAGGTTTAGGGTTAGGTTTCGGGTTAGTGTTCGGGTTAGGGTTAGGATTCGGGTAAAGGGTTAGGGTTCGGGTTCGGTTTAGGGTTAGGGTTAGGTTCCGGTTAGGGTTAGGTTTAGGGTTCGGGTTAGGGTTAGGGTTAGGTTTAGTGTTAGGGTTTGGGTTAGGGTTCGGGTTAGGGTTAGGGCTAGGGTTAGGTTAAGGGTTAGGGTTAGGGTTAGGGTTAGGATTTGGGTTCGGGTTAGGGTTAGTGTTAGGGTTAGGATTCGGGTTAGGGTTATGTTTCGGGTTAGGGTTAGGGTTAGGGTTCGGTTTAGGGTTAGGGTTAGGGTTCGAGTTCGGGCTTGGGTTAGGGTTGGGTTTCGGGTTAGGGTTAGGGTTAGGGTCGGGTTAGGGTTCGGGTTAGGGTTAGGGTTAGGGTTCGGGTTAGGGTTAGGGTTCGGGTTAGGGTTAGGTTTAGGGTTAGAGTTAGGGTTAGGGTTAGGGTTCGGGTTAGGGTTAGGTTTAGGTTTAGGGTTAGGGTTAGGGTTCGGGTTAGGGTTAGGGTTAGGGTTCGGGTTAGGGTTCGGGTTTGGTTTAGGGTTAGGTGTTAGTGTTCAGGTTAGGGTTAGGGTAGGGTTCGGGTTAGGGTTCGGGTTAGGGTTAGGTTAGTGTTCGGGTTAGGGTTAGGGTTAGGGTTAGGGTTCGGGTTACGGTTAGGGTTCGGGATAGGGTTAGGGTTAGGGTTCGGGTTAGGGTTAGGTTTAGGGTTCAGGTTAGGGTTAGGGTTCGGGTTAGGGTTAGGGTTAGGGTTCGGGTTAGGGTTCGGGTTCGGGTTGGGGTTAGGGGTTAGTGTTCAGGTTAGGGTTAGATTTAGGGTTCGGGTTAGGGTTAGGGTTAGGGTTAGGGTAAGGGTTAGGGTTAGGGTTCGGGTTAGGGTTAGGGTTCGGTTTAGGGTTCGGGTTAGGGTTAGGGTTAGGGTTAGTGTTCGGGTTCGGGGTTAGGGTTAGGGTTAGGGTTCGGGTTAGTGTTCGGGTTAGGGTTAGGATTCGGGTAAAGGGTTAGGGTTCGGGTTCGGGTTTGGTTTACGGTTGGGGTTCGGTTTAGGGTTAGGATTCGGGTTAGGGTTAGGGTAAGGGTTAGGATTCGGGTTAGGGTTAGGGTTTAGGGTTAGGGTTAGGGGTAGGGTTAGGTCTAGGGTTCGGATTAGCGTTAGGTTTCGGATTAGGGTTAGGGTTAGGTTTAGGGTTAGTGTTCGGGTTAGGGTTAGGGTTAGGGTTAGGGTTAGGGTTCGGTTTAGGGTTAGGGTTCGGGTTAGGTTTAGGGTACGGGTTCGGGTTCGTTTTAGGGTTAGGGTTCGGGTTAGGGTTAGGGTTCGGGTTAGGGTTAAGGTTAGGGTTCGGTTTAGGGTCAGGGTTAGGGTTCAGGTTAGGGTTAGGATTCGGGTTAGGGTTAGGGTTAGGGTTCGGGTTCGGGTTCGGATTAGGGTTAGGGTTAGGTTTCGGGTTAGGGTTAGGGTTCGGGTTAGGGTTAGGGTTCGGTTTAGGGTTAAGGTTAGGATTCGGGTTCGGGTTAGTGTTAGGTTTAGGGTTAGGGTTAGTGTTCGGATTAGGGTTAGGGGTAGGTTTCGTGTTAGGGTTCGTGTTCGGGTTACACTTAGGGTTAGGGTTAGGGTTAGGGTTCGGGTTAGTTTTAGGGTTAGTGTTAGGGTAGGTTTGGTGTTAGGGTTAGGGTTAGGGTTAGGGTTAGTGTTAGGTTTCGGGTTCAGGTTAGGGTTAGGGTTTGGGTTAGGGTTAGGTTTAGGGTTAGGGTTAGAGTGAGGGTTCGGGTTCGGGTTAGGGTAAGGGTTCGGGTTAGTGTTAGGGTTAGTGTTAGTGTTAGGGTTGGGGTTAGGGTTAGGGTTAGGGTTAGGGTTAGGTTTAGGTTTCGGGTTCAGTTATTGTTCGGGTTAGGGTTAGGGTGCGGGTTAGGTTTAGGGTTAGGGTTAGAGTTCGGGTTCGGGTTATGGTTAGGGTTCGTGTTAGGGTTAGGGTTCGGGTTAGGGTTAGGGTTAGGGTTCGGGTTAGGGTTAGGTTTAGGGTTAGGGTTAGGGTTAGGGTTCGGGTTAGGGTTAGGGTTAGGGTTCGGGTTAGGGTTCGGGTTTGGGTTAGGGTTAGGTGTTAGTGTTCAGGTTAGGGTTAGGGGTAGGGTTCGGGTTAGGGTTCGGGTTAGGGTTAGGTTAGTGTTCGGGTTAGGGTTAGGGTTAGGGTTAGGGTTCGGGTTACGTTTAGGGTTCGGGATAGGGTTAGGGTTAGGGTTCGGGTTAGGGTTAGGTTTAGGGTTCAGGTTAGGGTTAGGGTTCGGGTTAGGGTTAGGGTTAGTGTTCGGGTTAGGGTTCGGGTTCGGGTTGGGGTTAGGGGTTAGTGTTCAGGTTAGGGTTAGATTTAAGGTTCGGGTTAGGGTTATGGTTAGGGTTAGGGTTAGGGTTAGGGTTAGGGTTCGGGTTAGGGTTAGGGTTCGGTTTAGGGTTCGGGTTAGGGTTAGGGTTAGGGTTAGTGTTCGGGTTCGGGGTTAGGGTTAGGGTTAGGGTTCGGGTTAGTGTTCGGGTTAGGGTTAGGATTCGGGTAAAGGGTTAGGGTTCGGGTTCGGGTTAGGGTTAGGGTTAGGGTTAGGGTTAGGGTTAGTGTTCGGGTTAGGGTTCGGGTTCGGGTTGGGGTTAGGGGTTAGTGTTCAGGTTAGGGTTAGATTTAAGGTTCGGGTTAGGGTTATGGTTAGGGTTAGGGTTAGGGTTAGGGTTAGGGTTCGGGTTAGGGTTAGGGTTCGGTTTAGGGTTCGGGTTAGGGTTAGGGTTAGGGTTAGTGTTCGGGTTCGGGGTTAGGGTTAGGGTTAGGGTTCGGGTTAGTGTTCGGGTTAGGGTTAGGATTCGGGTAAAGGGTTAGGGTTCGGGTTCGGGTTAGGGTTAGGGTTAGGGTTAGGGTTAGGGTTCCGGTTAGGGTTAGGTTTAGGGTTCGGGTTAGGCTTAGGGTTAGGTTTAGTGTTAGGGTTCGGGTTTGGGTTCGGGTTAGGGTTAGGCCTAGGGTTAGGTTTCGGGTTAGGTTTAGTGTTAGGGTTAGTGTTAGGGTTAGGTTTAGGGTTCGGGTTCGGGTTAGGATTAGGGTTAGGGTTAGGGTTCGGTTTAGGGTTAGGGTTCGGATTCGGGTTCGGGTTAGGGTTAGGGTTAGGATTCGGGTAAGGGTTAGGGTTCGGGTTCGGGTTAGGGTTAGGGTTAGGTTTCGGGTTAGGGTTAGGGGTTAGTGTTAGGGTTAGGGTTAGGGTTAGGGTTAGGGTTCGGATTAGGGTTAGGTTAGGGTTAGGGTTAGGGTTCTGGTTAGGGTTCGGTTTAGGGTTCGGGTTTGGGTTAGGGTTCGGGTTAGGGTTAGGTTTAGGGTTAGAGTTAGGGTTAGGGTTAGGGTTCGGGTTAGGGTTAGGTTTAGGGTTAGGGTTAGGGTTAGGGTTCGGGTAGGGTTAGGGTTCGGGTTAGGGTTCGGGTTCGGGTTAGGGTTAGGGGTTAGTGTTCAGGTTAGGGTTACAGTTAGGGTTCGGGTTAGGGTTCGGGTTAGGGTTCGGGTTATGGTTCGGGTTAGGGTTAGGGTTAGGGTTCGTGTTAGGTTTAGGGTTCGGGTTACGGTTAGGTTTTGGGTTAGGGTTAGGGTTAGGGTTCGGGTTAGGGTTAGTTTTAGGGTTCAGGTTAGGGTTACGTTTCGGGTTAGGGTTAGGGTTAGGGTTCGGGTTAGGGTTAGGGTTTGGGTTAGGGTTAGGGTTAGAGTTCGGGTTAGGGTTAGGTTTAGGGTTAGGTTTAGGGTTCGTGTTAGGGTTCGGGTTAGGGGTCGGGTTAGGGTTAGGGTTAGGGTTCGGGTTAGGGTTAGGGTTAGGGTTAGGGTTCGGGTTAGGTTTAGGGTTCGGTTTAGGGTTAGGGTTAGAGTTCGGGTTCGGGATAGGGTTAGGGTTGGGTTTCGGGTTAGGGTTAGGATTAGGGTCGGGTGAGGGTTCGGGTTAGGGTTAGGGTTAGGGTTCGGGTTCGGGTTAGGGCTAGGGTTAGGGTTCGGGTTAGGGTTAGGGTTCGTGTTCGGGTTAGGGTTAGGTTTCGGGTTCGTGTTAGGGTTCGGGTTTGGGTTAGGGTTCGGGTTAGGGTTAGGGTTAGGGTTCGGGTTAGGTTTAGGGTTCGGGTTCGGGTTAGGTTTAGGGTTAGGGTTCGGGTTAGGGTTAGGGTTCGGTTTAGGGTTAGGGTTAGGGTTCGGGTTAGGGTCAGGATTAGGGTTCAGGTTAGGGTTAGGGTCCGGGTTAGGGTTAGGGTTAGGGTTAGGGTTAGGGTTCGGGTTCGGGTTAGGGTTAGGGTTAGGTTTCGGGTTAGGGTTAGGGTTCGGGTTAGGGTTAGGGTTCGGTTTAGGGTTAAGGTTAGGGTTCGGGTTCGGGTTAGTGTTAGGTTTAGGGTTAGGGTTAGTGTTCGGATTAGAATTAGGGGTAAGTTTCGTGTTAGGGTTCATGTTCGGGTTAGTGTTAGGGTTAGGGTTAGGGTTAGGGTTCGGGTTAGTGTTAGGGTTAGTGTTAGGGTTAGGTTTGGTGTTAGGGTTAGGGTTAGGGTTAGGGTTAGGGTTAGTGTATGGTTTCGGGTTCGGGTTAGGGTTAGGGTTTGGGTTAGGGTTAGGTTTAGGGTTAGGGTTAGAGTTAGGGTTCGGGTTCGGGTTAGGGTTAGGGTTCGGGTTAGTGTTAGGGTTAGTGTTAGTGTTAGGGTTGGGGTTAGGGTTAGGGTTCGGGTTAGGGTTCGGTTTCGGGTTAGGGTTAGGGTTAGGGTTAGGGTTCGGGTTAGGGTTCGGGTTCGGGTTAGGTTTAGGGTTCGGGTTAGGTTTAGGGTTCGGGTTCGGGTTAGGGTTAGGGGTTAGGGTTCAGGTTCGGGTTAGGGTTAGGGTTAGGTTTCGGGTTAGGGTTAGGTGTTAGTGTTAGGGTTAGTGTTAGGGTTAGGGTTAGGGTTAGGGTTCGGATTAGGGTTAGGTTAGGGTTAGGGTTAGGGTTCTGTTTAGGGTTCGGGTTAGGGTTCGGGTTAGGGTTAGTGTTCGGGTTAGGGTTAGGTTTAGGGTTAGAGTTAGGGTTAGGGTTAGGGTTCGGGTTAGGGTTAGGTTTAGGGTTAAGGTTAGGGTTATGGTTCGGGTTAGGGTTAGGGTTAGGTTTCGGGTTAGGGTTCGGGTTCGGGTTAGGGTTAGGTGTTAGTGTTCAGGTTAGGGTTAGGGGTAGGGTTCGGGTTAGGGTTCGGGTTAGGGTTAGGGTTAGTGTTCGGGTTAGGGTTAGGGTTAGGGTTAGGGTTAGGGTTCGGGTTACGGTTTGGGTTCGGGATAGGTTTAGGGTTAGGGTTCGAGTTAGGGTTAGGTTTAGGGTTCAGGTTAGGGTTAGGGTTCGGGTTAGGGTTAGGGATAGGGTTCGGTTTAGAGTTCGGGTTCGGGTTGGGGTTAGGGGTTAGTGTTCAGGTTAGGGTTAGGGTTAGGGTTCGGGTTAGGGTTCGGGTTAGGGTTAGGGTTAGGGTTCAGGTTAGGGTTAGGGTTAGGGTTATGGTTCGTGTTACGGTTAGGGTTCGGGTTACGGTTAGGGTTCGGGTTAGGGTTAGGGTTAGGGTTCGGGTTAAGGTAGGGTTAGGGTTTGTGTTAGGGTTAGGGTTCGGGTTAGGGTTAGGTTTAGGGTTCGGGTTAGTGTTCGGGTTAGGGTTAGGGTTCGGGTTAGGGTTAGGGTTAGAGTTCGGGTTAGGGTTAGGGTTAGGGTTAGGTTTAGGGTTCGTGTTAGGGTTCGGGTTAGGGTCGCATTAGGGTTAGGGTTAGGGTTCGGGTTAGGATTAGGGTTAGGGTTAGGGTTCGGGTTAGGGTTAGGGTTCGGTTTAGGGTTAGGGTTAGGGTTCGTGTTCGGGTTAGGGTTAGGGTTGGTGTTCGGGTTAGGGTTCGGTTTAGGGTTCGGATTAGGGTTAGGGTTAGGGTTAGTGTTCGGGTTCGGGGTTAGGGTTAGGGTTAGGGTTCGGGTTCGGGTTAGGGTTAGGGTTAGGATTCGGGTAAAGGGTTAGGGTTTGGGTTCGGGTTAGGGTTAGGGTTAGTGTTCCTGTTAGGGTTAGGTTTAGGGTTCGGGTTAGGGTTAGGGTTAGGTTTAGTGTTAGGGTTCGGGTTAGGGTTCGGGTTAGGGTTAGGGCTAGGGTTAGGTTAAGGGTTAGGTTTAGGGTTAGGGTTAGGGTTTGGGTTCGGGTTAGGGTTAGGGTTAGGGTTAGGATTCGGTTTAGGGTTAGGTTTCGGGTTAGGGTTATGGTTAGGGTTCGGCTTAGGGTTAGGGTTAGGGTTCGGGTTCGGGCTAGGGTTAGGGTTGGGTTTCGGGTTAGGGTTAGGGTTAGGGTCGGGTGAGGGTTCGGGTTAGGGTTAGGGTTAGGGTTCGGGTTAGGGTTAGAGTTAGGTTTAGGGTTCGGGTTAGGGTTAGTGTTCGCGTTCGGGTTAGGGTTAGGGTTGGGGTTCGGGTTCGGGTTAGGTTTAGGGTTGGTGTTCGGGATAGGGTTAGGATTCGGGTTAGGGTTAGGGTTAGGGTTAGGGTTTGGGTTCGGGTTAGGGTTAGTGTTAGGGTGAGGATTCGGGTTAGGGTTAGGGTTAGGGTTTAGGGTTAGGGTTAGGGGTAGGGTTAGGTTTAGGGTTCGGATTAGCGTTAGGTTTCGGATTAGGGTTAGGGTTAGGTTTAGGGTTAGTGTTCGGTTTAGGGTTAGGGTTAGTGTTCGGGTTCAGGTTAGGGTTAGGGTTTGGGTTAGGGTTAGGTTTAGGTTTAGGTTTAGAGTGAGGGTTCGTGTTCGGGTTAGGGTTAGGGTTCGGGTTAGGGTTAGGTTTCGGGTTCAGTTAGGGTTCGGGTTCGGGTTAGGGTTAGGGTGCGGGTTAGGTTTAGGGTTAGGGTTAGGGTTCGGGTTCGGGTTAGGGTTCGGGTTCGTGTTAGGGTTAGGGTTCGGGTTAGGTTTAGGGTTAGGGTTCGGGTTAGGGTTCGGGTTCGGGTTCGGGTTAGGGTTAGGGTTAGGGTTCGGGTTCGGGTTAGGGTTAGGGTTCGGGTTCGTGTTAGGGTTAGGGTTAGGTTTAGGGTTCGGGTTCGGGTTAGGGTTAGGGGTTAGGTTTCGGGTTCGGGTTAAGGTTAGGGTTAGGTTTCGGGTTAGGGTTAGGTGTTAGTGTTAGGGTTAGGGTTAGGGTTAGGGTTAGGGTTAGGGTTCGGATTAGGGTTAGGTTAGCGTTAGGGTTAGGGTTCTGTTTAGGGTTCGGGTTAGGGTTCGGGTTAGGGTTAGGGTTCGGGTTAGGGTTAGGTTTAGGGTTAGAGTTAGGGTTAGGGTTTGGGTTCGGGTTATGGTTAGGTTTAGGGTTAGGGTTAGGGTTAGGGTTCGGGTTAGGTTTAGGGTTAGGGTTCGGGTTAGGGTTCGGGTTAGGGTTTGGGTTAGGGTTAGGGTTCGGGTTACGGTTAGGGTTCGGGATAGGGTTAGGGTTAGGGTTCGGGTTAGGGTTAGGTTTAGGGTTCAGGTTAGGGTTAGGGTTCGGGTTAGGTTTAGGGTTAGGGTTCGGGTTAGGGTTCGGGTTCGGGTTGGGGTTAGGGGTTAATGTTCAGGTTAGGGTTCGGGTTAGGGTTCGGGTTAGGGTTCGGGTTAGGGTTAGGTTTAGGGTTCAGGTTAGGGTTAGGGTTAGGGTTATGGTTCGTGTTACGGTTAGGGTTCGGGTTACGGTTAGGGTTCGGGTTAGGGTTAGGGTTAGGGTTCGGGTTAAGGTAGGGTTAGGGTTTCGGTTAGGGTTAGGGTTCGGGTTAGGGTTAGGGTTAGGTTCGGGTTAGGGTTCGGGTTAGGGTTAGGGTTCGGGTTAGGGTTAGGGTTAGAGTTCGGGTTAGGGTTAGGGTTAAGGTTAGGTTTAGGGTTCGTGTTAGGGTTTGGGTTAGGTGTCGGGTTAGGGTTAGGGTTAGAGTTCGGGTTAGGGTTAGGGTTAGGGTTAGGGTTCAGGTTAGGGTTAGGGTTCGGTTTAGGGTTCGGGTTAGGTTTAGGGTTAGGGTTAGTGTTCGGGTTCGGGGTTAGGGTTAGGGTTAGGGTTCGGGTTAGTGTTCGGGTTAGCGTTAGGATTCGGGTAAAGGGTTAGGGTTCGGGTTCGGGTTAGGGTTAGTTTTAGGGTTCCGGTTAGGGTTAGGTTTAGGGTTCGGGTTAGGCTTAGGGTTAGGTTTAGTGTTAGGGTTCGGGTTTGGGTTCGGGTTAGGGTTAGGGCTAGGGTTAGTTTTCGGGTTAGGTTTAGTGTTAGGGTTAGGGTTAGGGTTAGGTTTAGGGTTCGGGTTCGGGTTAGGATTAGGGTTAGGGTTACGGTTCGGGTTCGGGTTAGGGTTAGGTTTCGGGTTCGGGTTCGGGGTAGGGTTAGGGTTCGGGTTCGGGTTCGGATTCGGGTTAGGGGTAGGGTTCGGGTTAGGGTTACGGTTAGGGTTCCGGTTAGGGTTAGGGTTAGGGTTAGAGTTAGGGTTCGGATTAGGGTTAGGGTTAGGGTTCGGGTTAGGGTTAGGGTTAGGGTTCGGTTTAAAGTTAGGGTTCGTGTTCGGGTTAGGGTTAGGGTTCGGGTTCGTGTTAGGGTTCGGGTTTGGGTTAGGGTTCGGTTTAGGTTTAGGGTTAGGTTTAGGGTTCGGGTTAGGTTTAGGGTTCGGGTTCGGGTCGGGTTAGGGTTAGGGTTCCGGCTAGGGTTAGGGTTCGGGTTAGGGTTAGGGTTAGGGTTAGGGTTCTGGTTAGGGTTAGGGTAAGGGTTCGGGTTAGGGTTAGGGTTCGGTTTAGGGTTAGGGTTAGGGTTCGGGTTAGGGTTAGGGTTAGGGTTCGGGTTCAGGTTAGTGTTAGGTTTAGGGTTAGGGTTAGGGTTCGGATTAGGGTTAGGGGTAGGGTTCGGGTTAGGGTTCGTGTTCGGGTTAGTGTTAGGTTTAGGGTTAGGGTTAGGGTTCGGGTTAGGGTTAGGGTTAGTGTTAGCGTTAGGTTTGGTGTTAGGGTTAGGGTTAGGGTTAGGGTTAGGGTTAGGGTTAGGTTTCGGTTTCGGGTTAGGGTTAGGGTTTGGGTTAGGGTTACGTTTAGGGTTAGGGTTAGAGTTAGTGTTCGGGTTCAGGTTAGGGTTAGGGTGCGGGTTAGGTTTAGGGTTAGGGTTAGGGTTCGGTTTCGGGTTACGGTTAGGTTTCGTGTTAGGGTTAGGGTTCGGGTTAGGGTTAGGTTTAGTGTTCGGGTTAGGATTCGGGTTCGGGTTAGGGTTAGGGTTAGGATTTGGGTTAGGGTTAGGGTTCGGGTTCGGGTTAGGGTTAGGGTTAGGTTTCGGGTTAGGGTTAGGGGTTAGTGTTAGGTTTAGGGTTAGCGTTAGGGTTAGGGTTCGGTTTAGGGTTAGGTTAGGGTTAGGTTTAGGGTTCTGGATAGGGTTCGGGTTAGGGTTCGGGTTTGGGTTAGGGTTCGGGTTAGGGTTAGGTTTAGGGTTAGAGTTAGGGTTAGGGTTAGGGTTTGGGTAAGGGTTAGGTTTAGGGTTAGGGTTAGGGTTAGGGTTCGGGTAGGGTTAGGGTTCGGTTTAGGGTTCGGGTTCGGGTTAGGGTTAGGGGTTAGTGTTCAGGTTAGGGTTAGGGTTAGGGTTCGGGTTCGGGTTCGGGATAGGGTTCGGTTTATGGTTCGGGTTAGGGTTAGGGTTAGGGTTCGTGTTAGGTTTAGGGTTCGGGTTACGTTTAGGGTTTGGGTTAGGGTTAGGGTTAGGGTTCGGTTAGGGTTAGGTTTAGGGTTCAGGTTAGGGTTACGTTTCGGGTTAGGGTTAGGGTTAGGGTTCGGGTTAGGGTTAGGGTTTGGGTTAGGGTTAGGGTTAGAGTTCGGGTTAGGGTTAGGTTTAGGGTTAGGTTTAGGGTTCGAGTTAGGGTTCGGGTTAGGGGTCGGGTTAGGGTTAGGGTTAGGGTTCGGGTTAGGGTTAGGGTTAGGGTTAGGGTTTGGGTTAGGGTTAGGGTTCGGTTTAGGGTTAGGGTTAGAGTTCGGGTTCGGGCTAGGGTTAGGGTTGGGTTTCGGGTTAGGGTTAGGGTTAGGGTCGGGTGAGGGTTCGGGTTAGGGTTAGGGTTAGGGTTAGGTTTAGGGTTAGGTTTAGGGTTCGGGTTAGGGTTAGGGTTCTCGTTCGGGTTAGGGTTAGGGTTGGGGTTCGGGTTCGGGTTAGGTTTAGGGTTAGGGTTCGGGTTAGGTTTAGGATTCGGATTAGGGTTAGGGTTAGGGTTAGGGTTTGGGTTCGGGTTAGGGTTAGGGTTAGGGTGTAGGATTCGGATTAGGGTTAGGGTTAGGGTTTAGGGTTAGGGTTAGGGGTAGGGTTAGGTTTAGGGTTCGGATTAGCGTTAGGTTTGGGATTAGGGTTAGGGTTAGGGTTAGGGTTAGGGTTAGGGTTAGGTTTCGGGTTCGGGTTAGGGTTAGGGTTTGGGTTAGGGTTACGTTTAGGGTTAGGGTTAGTGTTAGTGTTCGGGT